>JADRCH010000014.1:13594695-13631426 GCA_019843965.1 Rhynchomys soricoides | reverse complement strand
GGGGAGGAGGAGGAAGAGGAGAGGGAGGGAAGGAGGAGGAAGAGGAGGAGGAGGAAAAGGAGGAAAAGGAAGAGGAAGAGGAGGAGGAGGGGGAGGGGGGAGGAGGAGGAGGAGGAAAAGGAGGAAGAGGAAGAGGAAGAGGAAGAGGAGGAGGTCTAGTCTGTTTCACTTAAGAAACTCTTCCGTGGCTACCACCTAGAAACATGTGAGACTTCTGAAAGGATCCACACAATGTCAGCTGGAGAGTCTTTAAACTGAAAATTCTTGAGCTTCGTGTCAGAGCGAAGAACTCGAAGGGCATGGTGGTCAATAGGCATGGTGGTCAACGGTTCTTGGCAATCAACAGCCAATTCAGAGCTGCTTTATGTGCACTCAAGTACCCCATTTTTCAATTTGCGATCTTAATTACAAATACCATCTAAAAGATTTAGTGGGCCAGCGAAGCGGAAGTGGTGATACAAAAGCACTTTTAAATACAGAATACATAAATTAGGGAGATTTTCAAACACTAGGTAGCAAATTCTAGTGAAAATTGTTACTTTGACAAATAGGAATAGCTTTAGACCCAATGTTGGCTCTAATGTAAAGTCCAAAACTTCTGTTTAGTTTTAGAAGTTGATTTCTACTTTTTTGGCTTGCCTACAAGTCTATGTTTCAAAATCAGCAGGTTTTTCTCCTCTGAAAGACCTACTCCCCATTAGACAATGTGTGTGTGTGTGTGTGTGTGTGTGTGTGTGTGTGTGTGTAATGAGCATGCTTATGTTAGCCAGATATGAGAATCTTCCTTTAGACATTTTTGTGTGTCGCTGTGTGTTTGCCTGTGTTGGCCAGATAGGAGAATCTTGCCAAAGCTTTTAATCAAAAAGACTTGTTCTTTTGTGACTGAGTTATCTCGCTCAGGATGATATTTTCAAGTTTCATCCATTTGCCTGCAAATTTCATGAAGTCATTGTTTTTAATAGCTGAGTAGTATTCCATTGTGTAAATGTACCACATTTTCTGTATCCATTCCTCTGTGGAGGGATATCTGGGTTGTTTCCAGCTTCTGGCTATTATAAATATGGCTGCTATGAACATAGTGGAGCATGTCTTTATTACATGTTGGAGCATCTTCTGGGTATATATGCCCAGGACTGGTATAGCAGGGTCCTCAGGTAGTACTATGTCCAATGTTCTGAGGATCTGACAAACTGATTTCCAAAGTGGTTTAGCCCAAGTGCAGAATATCCAAGATTCAATTCACAGACCTTATAAAGCCTAAGCAGAAGGAAGACCAAAATGTGGATGCTTCAGTGTTTCTTAGAAGGGTAAACAAAATACTCACAAGAGGAAATATGGAGGCAAAGTGTGGAGCAGAGACTGAAGGAAAGGCCATCCAGAGACTGCTCCACCTGGGATGCATCCCATCTACAGCCACCAAACCCAGATGTTATTGTGGATGCTGGGAAGTGCTTGCTGATGGAAGCATAGTAAGCTGTCTCCTGAGAGGCTCATGTAGAGCCTGACCAAATACAGAAGCAGATGCTCACAGCCAACCATTGGACTGAGCATGGGGTTCCCAATGGAGGAGTTGGAGAAGGGACTGAAAGAGCTGAGGGGTCTTGCAGCCCCATGAAGAGAGCAACAGGGTCAACTGGCCTGACCCCCTTGATACTCCTGGAGATTGAATCACCAACCAAAGAATACACATGGAGGGACATGGTGCTGGCCGCATAGGTGGCAAGGAGGGTCTTGTTGGACATCAGTGGGAGAAGAGGCTCTTGGGCCTGAGGGTGTTTGATATCCCGGTGTAGGGGAATGTTAGGGAGAGAAGACGGGAGTGGGGGGGACCATTTGCCTGCAAAATTCATGATGTCTTGGTTTTTAATAGTTGGATAGTATTCTGCCATATGGATGTACCATATTTTTTTATCCATTCTGCAATTGAGGGACATCTACATTGTTTCAAGTTTCTGACTTCTCTAAATAAAGCCTATACGAACATAGTTGAGCATGTGTCCCTGTAGTATAGTGGGGCATCTTTTAGGTATATGCCCAGGAGTGGTATAGCTGGGTCTTGAGGTAAAACTATTCCCAGTTTTCTGAGAACACCCATGATTTCCAGAGTGGTTGTAAACGTTTGCATTCCTACAAGCAATGGAGGGGTGTACTTGCTCTACATCCTTCCCAGCATGTGCTGTCACTTGAGCTTTTGATCTTAGCCATTCTGACAGGTATAGGATGGAATCGCAGGGTCATTTTGGTTGCATTTCCGATGACTAAGGATGTTGAACATTTAAGTGCTTCTCAGCAATCCGAGATTCCTCTGCTGAGAATTCCCTGTTTAGCTCTGTAACCCATTTTCTCATTAGGATGTTTGGATTGCTGATGTCTAATTTCTTGAGTTCTTTATATATTTTCAATATAAGCCCTCTGTATAAGTAGGGTTAGTAAAGATCCTTTCCATCCGAAGGCTGCCGTTTTACCCATCCATTGGTTCATTCACTCAAGAAGTAGTATTACTAAGTGTAACGAATTAGGATAGAAAAATGAGTTTGATAAAATTATTACAAACTTTAAAAATGAAGAACTTTTAGCATATTCTGTCAAAGTTAGGGCATTGTTTAACAACCCTGAGCATCATTTAATTCTGTGTCCATGTTGGTGCTATTTTGGCTGTTTTAAAGTATCTGATTCTATGATGTTACACATTAATCAATAGATCTTTGTGCCATTGGTATATGGAAGTCAGGAGCGCTGAGAAACATTCTAAAATGGAATTTTCCTATGGTAATTCTTTGGCCCAAAAAGTCAACAGCACTGATATTGAGAAACTTTGTTCCAAAAGGATCAAAGCCACTTGTGTGGGACATAAGGAGGCCTTTGCCCTGCACAGTTGAGAGCAGCTTTAGTGGTTTCTGTGGGAGGTGGGGAGGAGGAGGGCAGTGAATAAAGACTGAGAGAAAAAGCCTTTCAAGCTTTAATAGTTAAGGATGTTAAACAAAGTTATTGCTTAAGAGGGGAGGCACGACCAGTGGAAATTTTGATAACTTGTGGTAGCAAAGTGTTTTAATTAAATGAAATTTTCAGTTTTCACTTAGATGTATGATGCCATTGACACCACAATCCAAGCCATAGTAGCGTGGTATGTGTTGATCATTTCTGCACCTTAAAGGGGAAGAAATGTTGTTATATTTTATAATTGTAAACATTTAGCAAAGGAAAGTACTAAAGTATCTTAACGTCTAAAACATACTTGCTTCATAAGGACTCACTGTGTTTCTAAATGTAAATATCCAAATTATCTTCCTGCTCCAGGAGTCACACTTCCTGCTCCAGGAGTGATCGGCTGGCTATCCACTGTGTACAAAAGTTCACCCTGGCATTCAGCTGGGGAAATGAGAGGCTTGCAAGTGAAGGGGTAAATGTGAAGGCATTTCTATCCGAACCAGCTTCCTTTATATTTTTGAGGAGGACTGAGGCTGCTTTGCTGCATGTGAGGAAATCAAAGCACAATGATTTTCTTTGCTAAAATCCTGGCAGAGCCTGTGGTTGGTACAAGGAAGACTCGGGTCCGCACTAGCTGGTAAGTAGATGCCACAAATGTAGAATGCATCTCTTTTTACCTTGGTCACTGGATAGTTAACAGCTGCTACCATAGCTGGCAGGGGAAGGACTGCCAAGGCCACTACATACAGATAAGTGACTCGCTGACATCAGTGCCCAGTTGGAATATAGCCCCAAACCATGCTGCATGTTACCACATAGATTGTAAAGAATTGTACGGGCTTATTTAGGAAAATGGCCATCACTTGTGGCTTAATTTTCATATTTATGTCTCCTGTTCTGAACAAACTACAGTCACACTGGGTTGGAGTACACTGGACCGTGGACTTATGGGACAGACTTCCTTCTCGAATCGTTGCACTCACAGGCTTCAGTTTTCATCTTTTTCTAGAGTCACATCTCTGGGTGAGAGTCCAAATAAGCATATTAATTATAATGTTAGAAATGAAATTTTATAAATTAAAATTTTTTAACTTTATTATTTCAAAAAAGCCTTGCAAACATTAAAAAACATTACATGACTGAAATTAAGCAGATCCAAGGTCTATACATCTCAATAAATTTCTATACACTTAGAACAGTCATTCTGGTTCTGTGGACTTTACATTTGGCTCTTACTGTCTCACTATCTAACATTTTTATGCACTTATCCCTCACCAAAACCCAAATCTCCATGACAGAGTTAGAACAGGGAAAACAGCTTTACATCCTTTCTCATCATTCATGCCCGTTCCCTGCACCCAGCCCTTCTGCATCCCTAATATTGAGCCTTTCTTGCTCTTTTTTCCGCATGTTATACATGGTGGGTTAATTAGTGAGTCCCTCCTGAAACCTTAGGAAATCTGCTCCAACGACTGAGCTATACAGCAAAGTTTTCCCCCATCTCCTAAATAACTTCTTGAAGACAATCTGCTCCCACAGGGGAAATCACATTTTTTGCATAAACTGAGGACAGAGGAGTTATGAAAACGGGGAGGGCCAACTGCTTTGCAGCTGAATGTTGAACAACCTCGTCACTAATCAAGACTTAATAAAAAAACCCTTCTGTTCCACTTACTGCAAGTGAACATTTTCATTCACATGTACTGCTAACACTATTTTGTCCGATGAATCTTCAACTGTATTTGATTCTAGCCAAAGGATGAGCTGACCTCGGCCTGTCAAGGACGCCTTTCGAGGGGATCTCTCTCTCACAAGGACACTCTTCAACATTATCTCTCCCATTGAAAGGATGGAGGGGCTGAGTTACTCTTCTTAGAATGCCCTTTATTCTACTTTAGACTTTTCTGAATCAGTGCAAGGACGTGACTAAAAGGATCTTCTGCAACTTCTGAAGAAACTTCATGGAATAACCTAGAAAAACTGCTGTCAGCCACAAAAGTAAGGTTAGTCTTGATCAGGCAAGCTACTGTTGAGGGCTTTCTAAGAACGTTTTTTTCATTGAACAAAAGCATTTTTCCATGTGAAAATAGAAAGCTACTAAAAATTCAATATATTAATAAGGTATTTATATTTTTAACAAATTGACTTGGTTTTCAATTGCTTAAGTAATGTATGTATGTAAGTTTGTATGTAAGTGTGTAGGTATTTGTGTGTGTATGTGTGTGTATGTACATAGTAGATTGGAAACTTGTCACCCATTCTTATTTAAAATGCTATTTTGTATTCTTTTCAGTATAGAAATAGTGGGTAACCATTTTGCTGTATTTAAGTAAATAATAATTTCTTGAATTCATCTATTAACCTTATGAAAATATTTAAGAACTGTAACCTTGTACATATTTAACAAACCATTATCTTGAAGTTCTAATTTAACCACAGTTACAGTTTTGAAAATTTCTCTCTTGAAATTTCTTAGTGTTTTAGAGATCCCTAAAAAAATTTTAAAACAACAATTTAATAGGACACTTTGCATTTTTCCTTTTTGACCCATGTCTCACTCCTAATGGACTCTAAACATGGTGAGCAAGACAATTTTACATCCTGTGGCTTACAGTGCTAAGCCTGTAAGATTACCCCTCATGAGCTAAGCATTCAGTTCCTCTTCCAACAAAAGCAGTGAGGGCTGAACCCTAAATAGCTGAAGTAGATAATGAATACAGCCTACATCATGATAGACACGCTGAAAACAGCTGAGGCAGGGTGAACCTATCTAGCGGGGCTTGCATGGGGTGAAGAAGAAAGCTTCTCAAAGACTGGCTTGATTTTACCCCTAGGATGATGGTGTGGCTTGGACATACTTTTCCCCCTCTGAAGATTTCAGTGTCATCATTGGTAATGTTATTTATCTCACTAGATTTTTAAGAGGACAGAATAAGAGAGTACATTTAAAGAATTAAGCCAGAGGAGCTTGAGAGATGGCTCGGCAGTTAAGAGCACTGGCTACTTCAATAGGACCCACACCCAATTCCCAGCATCCACTTGGTAGCTCACAACCACCTGTAAATCCAGCTCCAGATGATACAACCCCCTCTTCTGGCCTGTGTAGGCAATGCACACACACACTGTACACAAACACACATGCAGGCAAAACATCCATTAAGCATAAAATAAGAATCAATAAATCTTTAAAAGAATGAAGCCAGAAAACTGGGCATGAGACTCGACAGATGTTTTCCCTTTCTGCGAAATGTTTCCTTCAAGCTAGCCGAGAAATGAAGGTGGGTTTGCTTCAAGCTAGCTGAGAAATGAAAGTGAGCTTGCTGCTTTGAAATGGGAGTTGGGGACTTCATAACTGTGCTTGAGTAGTTACAGTTCAGTGCTGTTTACAATGAAGTTGAGACTAAAAGAATTCTATATGTGAATGGGAAAAATCATTTTCCCATTGACTGCTATCAATCCTTAAGTTTTGCAATAAAAATTCCTAACAAAAGGAAAAGTGTATCAGGCCAAGGAAACAGACAGGACACTTAATTATCTTCAAACCAAAGAGTTTGCTTCCCTCAATGGATGTCTCACGGGTGATTAAGGGATTAGAATTAACCCAGCAAGGAACACACCAGGCACAGGCAAGCAGTAATTATGTCGTAGGCACCAGAATAGGCTGAAAGACAACAGAAGTTTTATATTCCCTTAAACACTTTAGCCTTTCATAAAAGTCTCGATGCCTAAATGAATCCTTAAGGACAAGGAGAATGTGTCGAATGTTTCCCAAGGGAAGGAGATCAAAGTCCGTGGATTTGCCTTACACAATTGGCCAAGACTAGTGTGTTCTAGTATGAAATGAACACCGCTTGTGGAGAGACGACGGGGTGGTTTGTCTACAGAGGATAATTCCTGGTGGAGACCTGCCCTATGAGGGTTTGCTGGGACCTCTGCAAGAGCAGTATTTTCTCTTGACTAGCACCATGTCTCCAGCTCCAGGACACTGTGCTTTTAATAAAATGACAGTAGCTAGGTTTTAATGAACTTGACTTCACACTAAAAAAATAAAATAAATAAAATAAAAATTTAAAAAATAAAATAAAAATTCTATTATGTAAAATTGTAAAAACTCTCCAATCCTCTTCAGCAAATAATAGTATATTGTATAATCAATCAACCCTGATTCTTTTTATAGCGGTTTGGTTCTTGTGGTTTTATAAACAGGAGTGCATCCATTTTTTAATTCTATTCAGTACATTGGCGGGGACCTTGGTAATTAAGACTGTTCTCAACAAGTCAAAAATCTAAGCCAACCATGTTCCAGGTGAGAACTATACGGAGGGACTTGTGAGCAGTTTTTTAAGTTTGACAGAATTATCATTATACTATCTACAGAATGTGACGCTGGGCAAACCTTCAACGCCAGTCATCTGAGAAGATTGGTTTTGAACTAAAGGCAACTTGAAACAGCAGGGGACAAAGAGGCTGGGAATTTTGTTCATAGAAAACCAAAGTGAGTTGAAGTCAGGAAAACCAGAAAATAGTGCCAGATGTCTGCGTTTGATTGACAGGAGGTTAAAAGTTGTGCCATAGACCGGGGTTAGCTAAAAGAGATGGGAGGACTTGGAAGTCATCGGTGACAGTGATGGGTCAGCGGATGCGTCGGGTGGAGGGGGACGGCTGCCTCCGAGCCGGCCTGCGGGGTGCTCCGCGGAGCACAGCTTTCCGGGCCGACAAAAGCAGGCCCGGAGCCCGGGGCTGAGAAGTGCCGGCGGGAGGAGGCGGGAGCCCCAGGCGGCTAGCGGCTCCTCCCCCGGCGCCTCCGCTATCTGGGTCAGACGCGAAGGCCGCCACTCCGGACCTTGGGACACGCGGGCTGCAGGGATCCAGCCCGCCATCCTCTCCCTGCTCGTCCGCTCGCCCGCGGGTCCCGGGCCCCCAGCTCCAGCCACAGAGAAGCCGGCGCAACGACCCTGGGTGTGTACCTAGCCAGGGAAGGGGTACCTGGGCGGGCTGGGCTAAACTGCTTCGGCCCCACGGCGGGGGGGCGTGTGGAAGAAGGCGGTGGCACTTCCGGCCGCTGCTTCACTTCCGGGTCGTGGCCTGACGCCTGGTGACCCGGGGGCCGCGGGCTGTCCTGGCACAGTCCTGGAGGAGCCTACGCTCTGGAGAGATGGCTTCGTGACCCCTGAGCCCAGGCGACCACCGGAGCGGGCACCGCGCCTCTGCTGCTGCCTCAGCCTCGCACCAACCCTGTTCTCTTTGCTTGCTCCCCGAACTAAAAAAAAAAAAAATTGGATTGTCTGTCTGCCTATTTTATACAAATATGGAAAGTAGACTAACGGCACTACTAACATTTGCAAATAAGCTGAATTCTAAAAGGCTCCAAATTTAAAATATAGACGAGGAAACTCATGAAAATCTGATGAACCATGAGTGTTAGTATTCAATGGTAAAGTACTAACTGGGTTTTCTGCATCGCTGTAGATAGTATAGTGCACCTTTCCTCCCCCCCAGAACTCACATCGTTTCCTTTGGAAACTTGAAACTTTAATTGTAAAGCATAATGTTTCTTGACCCTCTTGGTAGTTTTTCCTTCCTCCGGTTTATGGGTTACAGCACTTCATGTCCTCCTCATATCCCAAGGACCAGCTGATGAATTCATATGAATGTTTCTTAGGAGCTCATTCTAAACATTCTAAGAACATGAATATCCAGAGATGAAAACTAGGACATGAACGCAAAATTTTCTCTTAAAAGCATTTCATGTCCTAGTTTTTGTGGAAGGCAACATTTCGTTGTTTCACTAGGTGAGTCTCTGCTAATAATCTTTGGTTGTGTGCCATATCAATTTTAGGTAATTTATACAAACATGTCTCTTGTTTTCCATCATAAGTGATTTACAACTGGGAGTTTGTAAAGTGATAATGTTTTGCATCTGAAATGCAAACTTTTGCACCTTAAAGTGGGTTGTAAAGTGTGCTCAATAAATTTTAATCTCAGTACAAGAGTATATTACTATAAAAACAAATAATTTTATACAACCTCTTAAAGTACACTGTAGGCAAGCAGATTCTTATTTCCAACTTTTGTAGTCCTTAAGATCCGTGTCATATTTCAGATTATTAGCACAAAAGCACACACCGATTGACTTCTTGTTTGTACCTTACTATTTTTATTCAATGTTACTTTTCAAATCACTGACATAGAAGCACATTGTAGCAAAACTTCAAAGACTCTAACCCATGTGTTTCTAATGGTGAGATTTTTTTAAACAAACGCCATTTCTAATGAGAGTAGTTCTTCTCAGTTAATTTTCATAGTTTTGATGTCTCATTTCACCTCTGACCATCTCTGCTCCGTCAGCATTCTCTGTGTGTCCTTGCTTGATGCTTTCTGATTCCGCATGCAGCTGGCTAGATGTCTGTCGGATTTAGGAAATAGGAAGCCAGGGGTGACCTTTCTCACTTCTTTAACACGATAACCCTCTGGGTAAATGACAGCAGTTTGTCTGAAAAATAATAATTGCACTATTGTTTTGAACTACTTCAAAGAGATCATTTGGAGCCAGTGTAGAACCCAAAGGAAGGTAAAAGTCTGACTGTTTCTCATGTGTTTATACCTGGTTCTGTCTTGGGGATAAGGTCTTTCTCTTCGTCAGATTTTCACTTCTGTTTATTTACTTCTTAAATGAAAAAGACTTTCAGATCTACATGTGCGCGTGCGCGTGCGTGTGCGTGTGCGTGTGTGTGTGTGTGTGTGTGTGTGTGTTTCATAATGTAAAGTTCAAGGCTGGCCTGGTAGGACTGGGCCAAAGAACTAAATCAGCGTAGGAAAATTCCTTATGGTAGACTTCAAGATGGGTGTGTGGGCATTCTTCATTAAGGGTGGCATAGGGCTGGGAAGAGAGAGAGAGAAGGCAGGTAGAGAGTGGGTGTTGCTGGGATCTAATGCTGGGTCTGATATACGCTAAGCAAGAACTGTACTTCTGTACTGTTCCCAACCCTAGAATTTGTATTAATCAATAAAAAACAGGAACAAACAAACAAAAGCCTAGAGATGATCAAGTTTGCTGCATGATTGGCCTGTAATATAAATGTGTGTCATGGTATGTGGTACCGATTTTATTCCTATTCTTTTTTGTGGTAATCTATCAAGGTAATTTAGTTTTGTGGTATAGTATAATGTTTATGGAGCCAAACAATAGTAATGATCAAGAACCTCATCTGCTACAAATGCATTAGACTTTGCTATTGATGTGTTTCCCGGATGAGTGGTGTGAGCAACTGGTTAGCTTTACAGTTCCCAGATCTATCAATTAGTTCAGAGGATACTTGCATTTAAAGGAGAAAAAGAACAGAAAGGAAGAACTGGCAAATGCTCTTCCATCAGACAAGCCAGATTAAGCACCAGGGTCCTCTCTGGAATTGGTTTAAGAGAGGGATTTTAAATCAGTCTCTTAAAGATAATAGTCATCAAAATCTGAGGTAATTTCTGACTTTTTTAAAAAATGAGGTAGAGCATCCAAACTGGATAGTAACTGCTGTCCATGTATATAGTATATTATAAGAATCTTAGGAAACTAATTTTGTTTCTTACTTTTATTTATTTACCGTGTGTGTGTGTGTGTGTGTGTGTGTGTGTGTGTGTGTGTGAGTGAATTGTCTTTCTCCTTCCTCTGTGGGGGATGAGGATTGAACTCGGGAAGTTGAGCTTGATAGCAAGCGTCTTTACCCTCTCAGCGACAATAGGAGTCTGAAAAGGAACATCCCTTTAAGCAGCTCTTGGAACTTGATTCCTGCTGCTTGCTCTTTGTGTAGCCCTCCTCCATAGGTCATTTAAGTCGTTATGTTTAGTTGGCCATGAAGCTATAATGCCTTGCTAAGAATGTGTAGAATAATAGGGTGCTCACCGTGGGATGCAAGATTTCAGGTGTACAACCTAATTCAGGATTTATGTCCATCTAGGATTTCTGCCCCAGCTTTCACGCCTGGCTGTTTTGGACAAGAGACATCAAAGAGAACTTTCATAAGCTCCTACATTCACTCACTTAACCTGAATCTCTGCTAACAATGTCTTTTCTTTCGTTCCTGTCAAAGAGTGGTTTGTGTTCCAACTAAAGGTCAACCTTGTGCTCATGTACTAGAGACCATCTCCTTTGCCGTCTTATTTGGATCTGTGCAATTAACTCTCTACTGTTTCTTCTACCTTATCAACTTTGCTTTTTGATTAAACTTTCATATTGGAAAATAATGTTTTTCTTGACCTTTTGGGACCATTTTTCTATACAATTCTGCTTGTCTTGTATTTAGTCATCCCACAGGCCAGCATGCCTTCCTTTGGTAAGTGAATATCTTTATTATTCTGGTTTTACCCACCCCACCCAAACACACACACACACACACACACACACACACACACACACACACACAGGTTTATTGATACCTTTATGGTTTTCTGTTCCTTTCTCCTATACTTCGGACTGTTGTCTTGCCTCTTGCTTTCTAGGTCTGTTATAAACCTATGGTGGGTGTGCTGTTGCCACTTTGGCTTCCATTGCAACTGTTTTACAAGTAAAATTTAAAAAGGAGAAAAACAATTTTATAGGTATGCCACCGCCACTGCTGTTGTGTGGTGCCCTCCATGCATGTTCATGGTTACTGTTCTCTTGAGGAACTTGCTTAGCATTTCTTTTGGCACTTAGCACTTGGTAATAATAGTCTCAGCTTTTGTTAAACAACAAAAAACCCACTTTTTTTTTTTTTGATACCTTTAATGTTGAAAGATATAAATTTCAGTTGATAGGTGCCCCACCTCCACCCCCAGCATTTTAAAGATGCCACTCCATTGTTTTCTTGTTTAAATGGCTCCTGAGACATAAGCCACGGTAAGCCTTCTTCCTCTTCTCCCTCTTCCCACTCCTCCCTCCTCCTTCTGGCTCTCTTCCCCACCCCACCCCCATCATTATCAGCAGAATAATAGTCCACTTTGGTTTCTTACTCTGCTTGACTAAGTTGACTTCTCTTTAATTTAGGAATCATTTGCTCACCTCTCCCACTCTAAGCTCCCGTCCGTTTCTGATGTTCATGATGCCCACTGTCCTGCTTGTTAGCTTCTCCCCATTATGCTGCATTTGGGGGTGACTTTTATTGCTGTATCTTCTCGTGCACTGCTCTTTGTCCTTCCATGGTGTTTCCATTGCTGTCAATTTCACTTCACAAAGCCTTTTCCAGATATCTTAGTTTTCATTTCTAAAAATTCCAGTCTGGCTTAAAACTCTCTTTTTTTCCCCCCTCATCATGTGTATCTTTACCATGAATATATTTGTACGTTTATAATCCGGCAATATTTTAATTTGTTCGTAATAAGTGGCAAATGTTTTCGATGTTTGTTTTAAGGCATTTGTTTGCTCATTAGATCATCTCTGGCATTCTGCTTCTGTGCAAATCTAATAAATTCTTGCTAGGTATGGAACATTCTGGTTGTACATTGTTGAATTCTGCATTTTTTCTGCTTATTTACAATATTAGACACTTTTATCTTTGACACTTAAATCACTTGTGAATCAATTTTAGTCATTTGGAGGCTTGTTTTTAAATTTTTAACTATTTTGGATGGGGTTTAAATAGCCTTGACTCTGAGATTCCTTTAGCCTCCCTACCTTTTGAGCTCTCTGCTGAAAGCCTCACATAGTCTGTAAGCCTTCTTGGCATCTTGAAAGCGTCTCAGTTCCATGCAATCCTAGGGACCAGTTTAATTGAGACCTTCCATGTAGTTGTTAATTTCTGTGAAGTTATTCTTTACCAGTCCCATAGAGCCCAACTGTGTGTTTTCCCAACTTTTTTCTCTTACCCTCTACGTGCTGGCACATAGATTCTAGATACTTCAGGTCCTGTGGACCCTAAAGTTATCCATTTCGTCAAGTGAGACTGCCTACCTGTTTGTTCTCTTTTCTTTCCTCTTCCTCCATAATCTAGAGGTTTACTTCCAACTGAGACCCAGGAGTCCCTTCAGGAATTATTTCTTTCTGTCTGATCAGGGTTATAAATGGCAATGCTTTGATAATCTGTTCCTAAGGTGGATAGCTTACAGCTACTTCAACCAAGAAACTAGCAAACTTTAACACACACACACACATCTAATAGAGGAAAGCGAAGTGAAACCAAGTTTGGGAAGTTCTAAGTATATTTGTATGCTAAGGTAGAGCCTCCTCTTACCTTTAATAATAAGCCAAGACTAAGAAATCTCACATGTTAATTGCACACAGAATAGTGGAGAAAACTAGAACATCTTAAATTCTTCATTTTTTCCAAGCTGATGATACTTTTTCTTCTATTTCTCAAGCCCTTTAAAGTATAACTAAAGAGCAAACTTCAAGTTGACTGTAGAGAGATAACAATAAAATCAGAATTAAAGTCCATATTAAAGTAGACTTCAGTAATAGCCCTAAGCAAATATTTCTCTTGTTATTGAAACTGGCACTTGTTCATGGTGCAATTTGGTTTGCAATCTGTCAGGTTTTTTTTTTTGTTTTGTTTTTTTTTAATGACAAGTTTTTTAATGACAGGTTTTTTTTTTTGTTTTTTTTTATTGATTGAAAAAGCATAATTTTGTTCCTGGATAGAGAAACAAAATTCATTTACATTCTTACTTTTTTAATTTTTAGAAATAAAAGCCAAGAAATGCCTCATTCCACAAACAAAGAACTAATCTTTGGCATCATGGTGGGAACTGCTGGAGTCAGCTTGCTGGTCTTATGGTACCACAAGATCCTTAAGCCAAGGACAACAATGAATTTTCCTAAATTTCTTTCTCTGGGTAAGAAAATTGATTCTCTAACTTTGCAAGATGAAAGCCACAGTGAACAAGGGACATCAGTGGTCTTTCAAAGGAGGCAGCTCCAGATCCTGGAAAAGTTAAACGACTTACTGACCAACATGGAAGAACTTAAGGAGGAAATCAAATTCCTTAAAGAGACAATTCCAAAGCTGGAGGAATGTATACAAGATGAACTTGGAGGGAAGGTAACAGTTCATAAGATCAGTCCTCAGCACAGAGCTAGAAAAAAGAAGGTGACAACAGTTCAACGTTCAGCAGCAAGTAATAGTTCAGAGGAAGCAGAAAGTGAAGGAGGGTAAGTGGCCTCAGTGATTCCCGAGACAAACTGATTATCTCTCACACTATTGCCGTCACATAGATAGATATTCACAGTCATTTGCTCTGCTATTAAAAGGAAATGAAAGGAATGTTTGTGTTCCCTTTTATCATATATATACATATATAATATTTAAATATATATTTATAATTATATTTATTATATTGTATTAATTAAATTATATATATTTCCTTGTAATATATTACATATATATATATATACACATATACATATATGTGTAGATAATGACATCATGTTGAGAAAGACAGTCGTTGTTTCCCAGAATAGATAACTTTTTTATAATTTGGTTATTATAAATAACTAGTAGCATCATGTAAGTGTTGGGAAGTGTCTTAGGGTTTTATTGCTGTGAACAGACTCCATGACCAAGGCAACTCTAACTCTTATAAGAACAACATTTAATTGGGCCTGGCTTACAGATTAAGAAGTTCAGCCCATTATCATCAAGGTGGGAACATGGCAGCATCCAGGCAGGCATGGTGCAGGAGGAGATAAGAGTTTTCCATCTTCATCTGAAGGCTGATTGGAGAATACTCTTCTTCCAGGCAGCTAGGATGAGGGTCTTAAAGCCCATGCTCACAATGACACACCCACTCTAACAAGGCCACACTTTCAAATAGTGCCACTCACTCCCTGGGTCAAGCATATACAAACCATCACATTCCACTCCCTGGTTCCCATAGGCTTTTCAAACACATGAGCCTATGGGAGCCATATCTAAACATAGCATAATGCAAAATACATTTCGTCCAACTTCAAAAGTCCTCACAGTCTACAACAGTCTCAACAATGTTAAAAGTCTAAAGTTCAAAGTCTCTTCTGAGATTTATTCAATCACTTTACTGTAATTCCCCAAAACAAGACAGGAAACCAGCTGGGTAAACTTCAAACTCTGCATCTCCATGTCCGATTTCAAGGCAGTCTTCTGATCCTCCTTTTTTATCTTTGTTGACTGCAACAAACTTCCTTTTCCTGGGCTGGTTCCACTCCCTGTTAGCAACTTTTCTTGGCAGGTATCACACAGCTCTGGCATCTCTAACATCTTAAGGCCTCCAAGTCAACTTCAGCTTCAAGTTCCCTATTCCAATGTCTGGGGTCCACACATGATCTTCTGTGCTCATCTAAAGGGCTTCGATCACATCTCCAGCTCTGCCTTTGTAAGACTCTGGGGAGTCTTAACTTACCAAAGACCCTCTAAATGGACACACGGAGTTGGGGATTGGTGCAAAATGCAAGAGAAATTTATTGATTCATCAGGGTGCTGAGGTCGCTCTACATACCAAGACAGGAGGGCAACCTCGTGGAGTCCATTCAGGGACCTTATATAGGATTTTAGAGCAGCCGCCATTAGGTACAATGTGATTGGCAGAACAGTGTGACTTATAAGCTGATTGGTCTTTAGGGAATGAGGTAGCAGGGGCTTAATCAGCCCCTCCCTTCCAGTCTGCATGCTTTCTAACCTGTTTCTTCCATGTGATTGGAGGGGGGGAGGGGACCTTGGTAGAATATCTCAAAGTTTCCGAGCTGACTTCTCACCTTCTATAGTATTCTAGGCTCTGGTTGATTCCACTCAACTGCTACTGTTCTTGGTGATCATCCTATGGTACTGGCATCTCCAATATGCTGGGGTCTTCAACTGCAGCTAGGCTTCACCAATAGCCTCTCATATGTTTTCCTCATAGTGCCAAGCCTCAAATCCTTTACATGACCCCCTCAGTCCTAGGCCATCAGCTGCCACTGATGTTGTACCTTCACCAATGGCCTTCCCTGGCCTCTCACAGTGCCAAGCCTCAGTTGCTCTCCATGACCCTTTCATACCTTCAAAACCACTACCATCCAGGTGATTTTTTTTTTTTTTTGGTTTTTCAAGACAGGGTTTCTCTGTGTAACCCTGGCTGTCCTGGAACTCACTCTGTAGACCAGGCTGGCCTCGAACTCAGAAATCCACCTGCCTCTGCCTCCCAAGTGCTGGCATTAAAGGCATGCGCCACCACTGCCCATCCATCCAGGTGATTCTTACAAGTTCAGCTACAGCATGAGGTACAATATTAGCTATCTCTGGAACACAGCTTCTTTGTGCTCCCAGAACACACTTCGCAGAAGATTCCACCTCAGTGATGCTGGTCTCTTCTTCATCACTGCTAATTTCTTGGCTCCAGCTAACCAGCATCAATTGTCCCAGTAGTCTCCTTCTATTCTTGACTCTAAAGCCAGAGCAACGTGGCTGAAGCTGCCGAGCTCTGCTGCTTCCTGGGGCTGGAACATGGCTTCCCCCTCATCCTATTACCAGCTTTCTGTTTTCCAACTCCCTCTCTGCCTAACCCTGGCTTTCCTGGAACTTGCTCTGTAGATTGACCTTGAACTCAGAGATCTGCATGGCTCTATCTCCTGTAATTCTGGGATTAAAGATATGTACCACCATGCCTGGATTTAAGCTTTTCTTTACCTAGAACCTGCTTTGTTCCAGGCTAGCCTTGAACTCAGAGATCTGTTTGACTTTGTCTTCTGGGATTAAAGGTGTGTACCACCATGCCTGGATCTAAACTTAGCTGATGGGATTTTACCCCAAATCCCTTAATCTGCTTATCTCCTAGAACACAGGATTCAGCTCCATTTCATGTCCCGGTGCCCCTTTAATACTCAAACCATATGTTTTATATTTTTCCTTTCTAAGTTTGCTATGCTTGTTCAAAATGCTCTTCATGAGACTTAACCAGAGAACAAAGTCTATGATGGGCTTTTTTGAAACTTCCTGTGTCAATGCAATTAATATAAGTCTCTTTACTTTAGACTCAAGTAGACTCTTCAGACAACTGCAAAAAGCAGCCACAATCTTCACCAAAATACCACAAAAACAGTCTCTAGGCCACATGCTGGAATTCTTCACCATGGAACCCTCTTGGGCCAGATGTGCACAGTTCAAATCAATCTCAGCAACAAAGTCTTTCATATTCTTAACTAGGATAGCTTATTAAGCCCCACTTAAAGCATTCCACTGCTTTCCAAATCCAAAGTCCCAAAATCTACATTCTTCCAGACAAAAGCATGGACAGGCCTATCACAGCAGTACCCCAGTCCGTGGTACCAACTTCTGTCTCAGTTAGGGTTTTATTGCTCTGAACAGACTCCATGACCAAGGCAACTCTTATAAGGGCACCATTTAACTGGAGCTGGTTCAGAGGTTCAGTCCATTATCATCAAGGTGGGAGCATGGCAGCATCCAGGTAAGCATGGTGCAGGAGGAGATAAAAGTTTTCCATCTTCATCTGAAGGCTGATTGGAGACATCTGAAGGCTTATCTCTTCTTCCAGGCAGCTGAGATAAGGGTCTTAAAACCCATGCCCACAATGACACACCTACTCTAACAGGGCCACACCTCCAAATAGTGCCACTCCCTGGGCCAAGCATATACAAACCATCACAGGAAGACATCATCATTTGATAAGATGGGTAACCTATTGTATAATGTGAGTACTGTGTGACTTTTATATACAAACTCCCTAGACTAATGTGGTTCAATAGAACTTCCTGTGATATTAGATGTTGGCTGTATCTGTGCTGCCCAGCATTGTAGCCACTAGCCATATATAACTCTTACTCACTTAAAATGTGGACTGTACACCTGAAGAAAGGAACTTATTTTAACTCATTGTAATTATAATTTTATTTCATGTACTAAATGTACTGCTTAGAAGTAGTAGCCACTGAATTTTATTGCCAGTCTAGAGGGATTAGAGGTTATAGATATGGTTCTGTTTCATCTCTACATGGGTTAATATCCTGAATCCTAATACTAAGACCAAATATTCTCTTAGTCCAGAAGCAAATACCCTGTAAATTTACAACATGGACTCTGGGTAGGGTTTTTGAAGAACAAAGTAGCCAGAGTTGGTTGGTTGGTTGGTTGGTTGGTTTTTAAGGCTTTGTACTGAATGTGATAGGGCCTGACATCCTTTGTGGCAAGCACTCAAGGTCTGTTCAGTCTGCTCAAGGCTGAAAAAAACCTGATCAAGGCTGGGAAGGGCACATTTATGCATTAATTTTTTTTCTGTTTTGAGGCTTTCCCATGTTAATGCATGTAAACATGTTTCTTTTGAAATGTGGTCCTGCATCCCATTGATGGGATATAGGTCTCTCTTATTGGTGAATATTTAGATCATTTGTTTGCTCCTATAAATAATGCTTCAGTGAATACCCTTATAATTCCTTAGATATATGTAGAAGGTTTTTACAGCATGTATTTGAAATGCTGACTTAGAGACTACATGTATTGGTTATATGTATATTGATAAGTTTTTAAAATACACCCAGTTCACAAACCCATGACTATGAGAATGCTTATTGCCCTGTCTTAACACTTACAGTGTTGGACTTGAAACTTTCGTCAAATTTATGAAGATGAAATGTTAACTAATACTTTTCAAATTTGTATTCCCCTGAACATAAGTTATATTGAGCATATTGTCATATGTTTTTTGTTTGCAAATAGATCTTCTCTTCCATGATGAGAGAGGGGAGAAAAAGAGAAAGAGAGGGGAAGGGCTAGGAGAGAGAAACTGAGACACAGCTGAAGTTCCTCTTAGTCACTGTGTTTACTCTATGCCAGGCGCGGTCTGAACTCTGGAGACCCAACTGAGAACAAAACAGTCTTGTAACTTCAACCATTTTTCTTTAAGATGAAGCAGAATGTTAAGAGGAATGCCCTCAGACATTCTAACCAGAGCCCCCAAAGGGGAAGAACCACACAAAACATTTCAAGTGCTTAGCATCCCTTGTAATTAGGTGCTTGCTTGACCCACCTGGCAAGGACAAGGTCTGGCTAAGAGACTGAAGGTTGCCCATGGGAGCACTCACTGGCCTGCAGCTGTGAAAGGAGACTGGTGCAGAGCTGAGAAGTTCTTCCTTTGTTGACCATCCCAGCCCTGTGCTTGCAAAGCCCAGGTTCTGGAGGAATGGGTGTGTTGTTGCTGAAGCACATGTGCAGTGTGGCCAGAGGGAAGAGTAGCATGCACAGCCGCTAGAGCCGGTGCTCCTGGAGTGAGTGGAATCCAACAAGCCAGCAAAGGACACCAAGAACTGTCGGAACAAGTGTGTGCTCAGGTGAAGAACAAAGCAAAACAATCCCAGCCCAGAGCAGACCTGCAGAGGACCGAGGAGCCAAGGAAGAGTAAACTTCCATGAGCAGCAATGAGGCACTCTGCTTTATCCAGCTGACACAAACATGTGTCCTAACTCAGCTTTAACTACATACATGGCGTCAGTTTCCCAAACTTGAATTCTTTACTTACAGTACAATTAAGGCCAGTGAGATGTCTCAGAGGGTAAAGGCCTTTGCCACACAAGCCTGACAACCTGTGTCCAACCCTTGGAACACAAGGTGGAAAGAGCCAACTCCCAAAGGTTGTCCTGTGACCTCCACCTATATGCTCTGATGCCATGGTATGCACACCCAACCCCAAGACAAACCTTCAGTAACAAATAAAACTATTTTAATTAACATGTGGTTAATAATCTGTGTGTGCCGTGTTGCTTTAAGTCTTAATTGAGATGATACAGGGGCAATGTTTTGCACTCTGTCTAATCAGTGATGAGCTCTGTCAACTATCAGTGTTTTATCAGTTAGAAGGGAACAGGTCTGAGGATGCTGCTTAGTGTTTGTGAGGCACCTGCCTAGCAATTGCAAGCCTGTGGATTGCATCCCCCTGCACCATGAAACCAGGGGCAGGGAGAGAAAGGATTAAATTTATCAAATGCTCTAAAAAGGGGTCAGGAAATCTCTTTTCTGCAAAATCTTAGGAAGTGAAGAGATCCAGGGTCTGTCTCATCTCCCAAGCTTTACCACTAGAGTGTGAAAATGGCTACAGGCAGTAAGTCCATGGCTGCAACCCAAAAAATGTGTTTTGTAAAAATGGGTGCTGCTTTTTAATGTTTCCTCCCCAGTTTATATATCTTCAGTACACATTCTTGAAGAGTCACTTTACTACTTTACTGGATGCAAAGGCATCGGGAAAAGGACATTCAAGTGGAAGAAGGGAGGATTCCGAGACCAGGAATGTAGACGACTGCTGGCGATAGGCCATCTCAAGGAAAGAACTGGCAGAGATTCATTATCTCCTTTTCTTAACTGCAGTTAACAAGTTAACTGACTTAACTTGTCAGCTGACTCCTTGAACATAATGAAATCATAATGCACATTCCATAGCCGTAGACCCTGCAGCTCTCCAGAAAGGTGAGCCACAGAACAGTTTTATGCTAAAGCAATGTCACTGGGTTCTAGAGTCTCTGTCCGTACATTCTGTGATGTTGCCATGGCAGCTCCACACACAGCTTAAGTATTCAGTCTTCTGACCTGTTCCACCTACACAGGGCATTTTACGTCTTACGAATGATGGCCTAGAAGGGAAAGACTTACTCTGGATTAAATTCAACATGGGAAAATGCTTAAGGTATGCGGTACAGACAAAGCAAAATAAAGCAAAATGCACTTAACGTGTTTCAAGTTTTGCATTCCAAAGAATGTTGAAAGTATCCAAAAGCCCGGGTAGTGTTGTCTTTAGTTTCCCACAGTAGCTGGAGATCTGTGTTTTTGGTTTCCCACCCCAGACAGATTTTTGCTTCAACCATGGCAGTTATGTTAAAATGTAATTAGTCAATGGAATATACGTTTGTTTTAGTTAATTCCCTTAAAATGGAAGTTTAATTGTTTCGGAGAGATACTGTGGTGTGTCTAGGTGGAGAGAGAGAGAGAGAGAGAGAGAGAGAGAGAGAGAGTGTTTTAACCCTCTGGGGACCTATTATGCTTGATGTCATTTTATGTTTCTCTTTATTTTTCTTTCTGCCTACTTCCCTGATTCTTTCACTCACCCAACCGCTGAGCTTTAACGGAATGGGCTGGGCGGGCTCTTGGAAGGAGATAATCTACCTTTCTGTGCCTTCTTTTGGATACATCTGTGTGGCCATTAAACTTAGCCACACCATTTTCTAATTAGCTGTTGTTTCCCATTGGTATGGTAGATATTATTCTTTAGAAAGTTTGCTAGGTCTCCATTCAGCTCTCCATTTGCTTTTTCTTCTTCATTTGGCCCCCTTTTCACTCTAGCTGCTGGAAAGAGGACCGGTGGTTCCAACCAAATTATGAAGATCGATTTACTCCACAAGGCGTGTATCATGGATCCTCTCATGCTTTACAATCAAAAGTGGCTCTGGGTCTTATAACATGTCGTCCCTCTTCAACATGTAAGATAGGTAGAAAATTATCTTCCTCAAGCACAGCTAATAGCTTGTTCCCGTGTCAAGGAAGACATATTTTACTGTGGAGATTCCAAAAGAGTAAACGGAAGGAAAGTAGAGTTAACTTTGATTCTCAGGAAGACGTAACTTCCAGCTCTACAAAATCTTCAGATCATTTTACTTTGATTAAGTCTCGAAAATGTTTTTCATCCCGCAAGCTGAGTATAGTTTCCTATCACAGGAATAGCATTAACTATGATACTCCACGAGGTAGTCTGAACCCGTCTCAAGAAAACGAAATTCAAGGATTTTCTAAAAAGTCAACTTGTACTGATACTCAAAAACGTATAAGCTTCTCTGATCCCAAACATAGCAGTAGATACCTTGCAAATCTGGAAACAAAAGCCATTTCTTCAAGCCACTGGAGTGGTGAAAGAACGTCTTACCCACCAAGTTTAACGACGTCTCTCTTCTCTCTTCCAACTGTTATCTCTTCTTCCAGTCAAGTAAATGTGTCTGTTGCTGATAGCCAAGAACATGGCCAACTAAATAAAGATTTGGAAGATGCCCTTCTTCCCAGGTCTCAGAGTCAGAGTAGAAATCACTCTCCAGCTGGTATTGAACAGCATCTGTCTCAGAATATCACTTCTGCCAGCCTCCTACATGATGAACTTCCTTCACTGTACCAAACTATCAATAACTTAACTGTTGAAGTTACCTCAGGCTCCTTTGTAGAAGAAAACTTTGCAACCTCACCTCTAGATGAAGACATACCTTCACCTATTGAAATGGCTGAGATAAGGTCACCTCAGATTCTCCTTTCTCTGAGAAGGGCAACTCAAATTGGAAAATTTCCCAGCAATCACTCTCCAAAGATGATAGCAACTAGTATCCAGTTCTCTTGAAACCTGTTCTTACACAGCTCTGTTCCACTACAGAGTGGGGAAAAGATTTCTATATTTCAGGTTTAAATGTCACAGTGTAGTTTTGAAAGTTTGTAGACGTTATT
This sequence comes from Rhynchomys soricoides, assembly GCA_019843965.1. NCBI lineage: Eukaryota > Metazoa > Chordata > Mammalia > Rodentia > Muridae > Rhynchomys > Rhynchomys soricoides. The sequence goes on along the minus strand of JADRCH010000014.1, from coordinate 13,609,101 downwards.
AGAATGTAGAAGGCAAAGATGATTTCATGTTTCAAAGATTGGCTAGGCCTGAATTTCTAAATTTATAGAATTCCTAAAATATTGTGGTCTGAAAATGACACCAAGTTTTTCTGTGTAAATTATCTGAATTGATGCATCTTTAACGTCCAGTGCCTCCTTTGATCCTGATCACTAGAGAGGGTAAAATAATGTATATAATCTATAGAGTTATCTTGATTGACTCATACATTTTCATTTGTATCAGTGAGTACTCATCATATTTCCTGCTCAGACACACAGAGTTTTCATTAACACAAGAATTAAACAGTGACATAATGGAAAATGTAGATTATTTAGAACCCAGATTTTTAAGTTATGTTTATGAATTTGGGGGATCCATATGTAGTCCATGTCATGGTGTGTGCGGGAGGCCAGATGTCAACCTCTAGGAGATAATTCTCTCTACCATGTAGGTCCCAGATGTCAAATTCATGTCACCAGACTTTATCTATTGAGTCATCTCAATAGCCCATAACCCAGAAATTTTGCTTAATAACTTAATTATATACTTATATATGCACAAATCTAGGAACTTAGGGAATCATTAAATCAAATAAAAAGCATATATAATTGGCCTCTCAAAGCTATATTTTAAAAATATTTTTCTTAATCTTTTCCAGTAGGCAAAAGTTATGTAAGTACTCAAAAAAAATGTGTAGAGAGATAGAATAAGCAACTAAAAACACTTATTTGAATATAATCAGACTCTGTTCATAAAAGAATGCTTACGTTATGTTCAGTCACTATCATGTTAAAATGAAAGCCTAATCCCCATCATTAGGGTCTAATGTTATTTTCACATGCAAGGCTTTCTGTTCATCTTAACATATTAAAATTCATTTTAATTTTAAAATGTATTACTTGCAAAGAACATGAAGGGTGTCATTGTAAGAATTTTGAGGTGTGCAGTTCAGAAACCTACGTATCCACACTGTTCTAGAGAGGACACCACCGTCATCCCACACTCCCTTCGGATTAGAAAACTGAAGCTCTATCCCCAGTGAGGACTAACTCTCTAGTTCCTTCCTTCCTCATTTCCCTGGCTACCATCATTTTACCTTCTATGGTTTTGACTGGCTCGTATAAGTAGAATTGTTAGTATTTGTCTCTTCCAACTGGCTCATTTCACTCAGAATTATGTTGCCAAAGGTTTGTGTAGCGTATATCAAAGCATTCCTTATCTCGACGGCTGGAGTACATCCCATTTTATGCGTGAATCACATCTCACCTCCTCATTCGTCTGTCGATGGATAACTTTGGTGTCTTCTGTGTTTGAACTCATGAATAATTCTACCGTGAACATGGGTGTGAATGCCTCTTTGAGATGCTACTTTCCAATATCTTATTAGTATATAGCAATTATACATAATAATGGGCTTCACTGAGACATGTTTATGCATGTACACAAAGCATTTCAATCCCTTACCTTCTCATTTCCCGCTCTCCTCTCTCTCGGATCCCTTTTTCTCAACTGGCTCCCCAAGTCTGTTTCATGTCCTTTTATTCTAGAGACCCAATTGGTTTCATTATGGTTAGTATAGAAAAATGAGGAAGCTCTCCTTCCGGGAGCATGGACACACTACCAGTGGCTAGCCCACTGAAGGAAATAGTAACAATATATACGTTCTCAGAGACAGAAAGGGCTTCATGAATTTCTCCCTTCTCTGTGACAGGATATTGACAGGCCTACAGTACAGGCACAGGTCTGGTATAGGTCTTGTACAGCTTCTGTAAATTTGAGAGTACAACAGCATGCCATGCCTGATAGCCAACATTCCACTCCATACAGCCCACTTTCCAGCTCTTACGCTGTCATATTTCCAGAATGTTGCAGGGTGTAATATAGACGCCCCACTTACTGGTGAGCAGTCAGCAGCCACTTATTCTCAACACTTGAACAGCTGTGTGTCTCTGAAGTTACTGCTGGCCTCTGCAAAAAGTTTTTCTGACCAAAGCTGACAGTACCACTAATCCATTGACATAAGCGTGGTTATTCAGAGGGAAGTTTGGCAGCCATGTGATGTCCAGTTAGCAAAAACTCCATAGCAGCCTCCTTACTAGGGACTATGATCTCCCCAACCATAGGCTTTTGGCTGGCTTTATAGTACCAGATATGAATTCCCTCCTGTGGAGCAGGCTTCAAATCCAGTTTGGGAGCAAGAGATTTGCTGTCATTTTTGCACTAGTGGGTATATCTTGCCTGGTCAGTTGTTATTATTGCACTGAAGAGTTCAAAGCTGAGTAAAATTATGAATGGCACGTGTTTCCCTGATCTGCATAGCTCTTCTCAGCAATTTGAGGGATAGCCAGGCCAGAGGATACTTCGAACTCAGTTCCAGAATGATTTCTCTACCATATGACCAGGACATGTGGCAAGACCTTACTTTAAATTGTTTTTGAATCTATACCAAAATTTCTAGATTTCTAGATTTCTAAATTTTTTAAGGAACTATCTTAGTGTTTTCTACAATACCTAAGTTTGCATGCATACCAGAAAGGCAAGGGATTTCTTTATTTCCTTAATTTGTCAGCATCTATTTGTTTTGTTTTGTTTAATGGGTGTAAAGTGATATTTCATTTGAGTTTGATCATCTTTTGGTGTGATTTTCTTTGGAGAAAATCTATTCAAATCCCTTTCTCTTTAAAAAATATCATCTTATCCATTTTGTTGTTGTCTTTAGGAGTTCCTTATGTGTTAGGGTAATCCCTTATCAGAGATATGAGTTATAATTCCCCACACGTCCGGTTGAGTTCTTACTTTCCCACTTGTGTTCTTTAGACACAGAAGCTTTATATTTTGGTATAATCCTGACCTAGTCATCTGCTTTAATATTTTTTTTCATTACCTATCCATTTGGTATTGTAGCCGAGAAATTTTTAATTCACTGGCATGAGACTATTGTCTTATGCTTCCTTCTAAGGGTTGCATAGCTTAGTTTTGCAGTTAGGTCTTTGGTATGTTTTGGTGTTATTTTTTGACTATGATGCTGATTAAGGATCTCAGGAGACAATATTTTAAAGACGTATTTGCCAATTTTTTTGTGTGTGAAACCTAGCTTGTTACATGGGTGCTGACTTTAGACCTCACGGTTGGGTAGCAAGCTCATTGTCTTAACTGCTAGTCATTGCTCTAGCACCAAAGGACATGTTACCGAAACTGATTCTTTTGCATGTAGAAATATAGTTTTCCCAACATTATTAGTTAATGATACTGTTCTTTCTTCATCATTATGGTCTTGGTGTATGCCTAGTAGCAGAGAAGCTGTGTTCTACGGTAGTTCTAACTTTAATTTGAGGAACCTTCCAACTGGTTTCCATAATGTCCGTGTGAATTTGTGCTTCACCCGCAGTGAGTAGCTCCTCTGCCCCACATCCTCTTCAGGTTTCTTGATGACAGCCACTTTGACTGGGGTGGAATGGTATCTCAAAGCAACTTTAATTTGCATTTCTTGGATGACTAGGGATGCTAAGCACTCTTTACAATAGTATAAATTAGGTGATAGGGAAGGACAAAATTCAGGCAAGACAAATGATAACCCAAGAGGATGTAAAACTGGTTGATTTGCTGTTTCAGCTAGGTCATGGTGTCGTTGCAGTTTTTTCTTTTTTGTGCTGGGTAGCTGAATACAAATATAACTGATAATAAAGTGCAAGGCAGTATGGGAACTCCATGGCTTCAGAACAGCTGTTCAGCTGCGTAGGAGTTCACTGAGCACATCGAGCTGAGCCAAGGCAAGTGCTAGAGTGGCTGCCTCAGCCCAGCTCTGTGATGGTTTTGAGTTCATTATAATCAGTGGCTTTATTTAAAAAGGATTAAAAGTAACATAGCTTTGGACCCTGTCAAAATCCTTTGACCGTATACTTAATGTGTGTGTTCACTCCTGGTCTGTATTCTGTTCTGTTGGGGTGATAAGTGTGGTTTTATGTTTATATCACACTGCTCTGATTCTTTTGTCTTGTGGTAAATTAATCTTTATTTTATTCTTTGAAATGCTATTAGAAATAGAATCAGTTTTTACTGTTTGCCTTTTATATAGCTCATTACCAATGCATAGGACAGCTGAGTCTTGTTTGTTGTATATTCAGCTTTGCTGTATGCATTTATTAGAGATTATAGTGTGTGTGTATGCCTGTGTGTATGTGTGTGCCCTTGTATACACATGCATACATGTGTGTGAGCATGTGAGTATATGTAAATGTGTGCATGTACTTGTGTGTATGTGTGTATATGAGTTACATGCTTGTGTGTGTGTGTGTGTGTGTGCATGCGCGCGTGTGTAATGTTTTGGTTTTGTTTGTTCTCTACATATAAATTATATTGGTCATGAAAAGAAGATAACTTTTCCTCTTCCCTTTCCACTTGGATACCTTTTATTTCTTCATTTTGCCTCATTGCTCTGGGTGGGACTTTGAGTGAGCTTGTGAAAGCAGGCGGTTTCATCCTCACTAACTGGTCTAAAGGAAAAGCTCTCCATCCTTCTTCACTGGGCATGTTACCATTGTGTTTCTCATATGTAGTCTTCAGTACAGTGAAGCACTCTTCCATTTTTATCATAAAATGCTAAATTTTGCATTTCTTTCTCTGCCTTGGTGGAAATGATACTGTGTTATTTCTTTGCATTTTGTTGCTATAGTATATTATGCTGGTTTATTTTCATGTAGTAAGTTATCCTTGCATCCAAGATAATAAATCTTACTCTGTCATGAGCTGTAGTCTTTCATAATATGTAGTTAAATCCTGTTTGCTGGTACTTGAGAATGTTTGCGCAAATATTCATCAGAGATGATATTGGACTATAGTTTTCGTTTCTGGTAGTATCTTTGTCTGGTGTTTCTCTCAGAGCAATGCTAACCTCATAGACTACATCTGAGTTGTTTTGTTCACTTCAGTTGTTGGAGACAGTGGGAGGGTTCAAGATGCTGCTCTTAATTCTGCTTTTAAATGTGTGGGAGAGCTGGGCTTGGTTACACATGCTTATTTTGAGTTGAGTTTGTTCTCAGGAAGTAGAGGCAGGTGGACCTCTGTGATTTTGTTAAGGCCAGCCTGGTCTATGTAGTGAGTTTCAGATCACCTGGGGATGCACAGTGAGACCCTGTCTCAAACAAAACATTTGGTAGCATTCAAGGAAGCCATCTGGCCCTAGACTTTAGACTTGCTGGGAGCTTCTGATTGCTAATTCACAATCTCCTTGATTGTTTTAAATGTTAAGAGTTTCTATGTCTTCCTGATTCAGTCTAGCATTTGCATGTTTTGAGAAATTTGCCCATTTCATAAGATTTTCTATGTCTTCCTGATTCAGTCTATTACTTGTGAGTTTTGAGAAATGTGCTCACTTCATCTCGGTTATTTAATGTGTCCACATCAATTCTGCATACAATCCTATTTCTATGACATCAGAAGGAGTATCTATTTCATTTTAGTCGAGTCTCCCTTGTATTTTCTGTCAGTCAGTCAAAACAAAGACAAATTTTGTTGATCTTTCTAAAGAACACATACTTTTTCTGTTGATGTTTTTCTTTTATCATTTTTCTAGTCTCTATTGTTTATTTCCATTCTAATCCCTATTGTGTTTTTGTTTGGTTGTTTATTTGGTTGTCTTTGTTTTTGTTTTTTTGTTTTTTTTCCGGGGTGGTGGTAAGTTGAGTTTGTTTTCTCTAATGTCCCATGGAGTACATTTAGATTTTTTTTGGACCTTCTTTATTAATATAAGAATTTGTAGCTATAAATTTCCTTTTATCTCTGCTGTGTTCATAGAAGTTGGTATGCTTTCATTTGCATTCAATTCATTATCTTGTAGTGGCCCTTATGGTCTCATATTTGACCTACTGGTTGTCTAAAAATATGGAACGAGGAGATAGCTCAGTAAGGAAAATGCTTGCCCCACAAACATGAGGACCCAGCACCCATGTAAAAAGCTGGTTGTGGTGAGCCCACACTTGTAATCCCAACACTGGCAAAGCAGAGACAGGTAGATTCCTGGGAGCTTGCTAGCCATTAGCTTAGCCTAATTAGTGAGCCCCTAAGTCCCAGTGAGAGACCTTTCTCAACAAAACAAGGTGTCAGCAAGAAGACTCAGTGGGTAAAAGCTCATGCCACCCAAGCTTAACAACCCTGAGTCTGAGCTCCAAAAACTACATAAATGTGAAAGGAAGGCACCAGTTCCACAGAGCTTTTCTCTAAGTTCCTCATATGTGGTGTAAGGGCACACACATAATAACTATAATTAATAAACTTAGAAATCCAAGTTGGACTGTCCTAAGATCTGACACCAAGTTTGTCTTTTGGGCTCCACATGTATGTACATACACACATGCACCCAGATACACATGTATGTACATACACACGTGCACCTGGATACACATGTGTACATACACACATGCACCTGGATACCATGAATACACCCTGCCTCACATACACGAAGAACATATTGTTAAATTTCTAAATACCCTTGGATTTTCCATCTTCTTTCTGTTGGTTTCTGATTTCACTCTATTGTGATTAGAAAACAGAGTCTGTCGAAGGAATGATAGTGGTACACTTGCATGAATCCCAAGAGACAGAAAAGACAGTTTATGCATTGCAAATATTTTTAAATTCATTAAGACTTATTTTGTGATATAACATATGATCTGTCTTGAAGAATGTTTATCTTGAGAAACGTGTAGTCTGTTATTGTATAGAGACCTTATTTGGCTCGTGGTTTACAGTAATGTTTACATCATTTTCCAATCAGTTTTCTTCCTGGTATTGCTTCATTCATTACTAAAAGTAGGACATGAAGGCTGGGGATGGAGCTTGATGGTAGAGCATTTGCATAGCATGTATGAGGCCCTGGTTTCAGCATTGAGTGCTACAAGAAAAGACGTAGGACACTGATGTTCTTTTTACTACTGTTCTGTTACTTTTCCCTTCAATTCTGTCAAATTTTGCTTTATATATTCAGAAGCTCTGATGTCTGGTGCACAGATACTTATTATTGTAATTTATTCTTAATAAATTGATCATTTAGCTATATATATACTGTTATTTTTCTTTTTGAGATTATAATGTGATTACATCATTTTCCCCCATCCCGTTCCCCCCTCCCTACCCTTCCATATACTTCTCCTTGCTCTTCTTCAAATTCATGGCCTCTTTTATCATTAACTGTTGTCATATGTGTGTGTGTGTGTGTGTGTGTACATATTCATATACATGTATATATTCCTAAATATAACCTGCAATGTCCAAATAATGTTACTTGCATGTCTGTTTCAGGAGTGACCATTTGGTGTTAGGCATTTCCTAGGCAGTCCCACTCTCAGCATTCCTTAGTTGCCTGTAGTTCTTTGTGTAGGGCTGAGGCCTCATGGTCTTTCCCCATCTACTTTGGCATGTCTGTTGTTGTCCTTGGTTATCTCATGTTTAGTCATGTTGGCGAGACTTTATGGGTACAGCAAATTCCCTAGTCCGCTGGCACTCCCAGTTTTTTCAGTCCTTCTGTGACTTTCCCTGGGTCTTAGGTGCAGCAGTTGTTTTGTACAAGAATCCACCAGGCAGTAGTAGCTCTCATACCTTGATGGTAACCAACAGCTCCTCTAATTAGAATTAAGTGCTATTCAACAAAAGGGAAACCATGCCTAATATTGGAAAACATTCCAGCTACCCAGGGTTAGTGAAGTCATGGGTCTTGGATCTTCTCTTGGAGAGGAACTTACCACCATCGCTTTATGAAGCCAGAATAACCCCTAACGACACTAAATATTTGTCCTTATACCCACAGATAAGAATAAACCTCACCCTTCATCAAGGGACCATCTTGTAATAAATGGAAACCATCACAGAAAACCATAACTAAGCAAAATGCACAGTTAACTAACTCAGTCCCAGTGTTCTTTGGCTTTTGTCACAGATTTTCACTTTATGTCTATTGGTACAGTTACTGTACCTATTTTAGTCATCATTTGCATAGAGTATTTTTTTCCATCTTTGACCTTTGACCTGTGTTATCCTTAGAGTTTTGTAAGCATCATATAATTGGATCCTGAATTTTTAAATCTATTTTGCCAATATATATTTTTTAATGAGAAATCAATCCATTTATTTTTGATACAATAATTACAAATAGGAAAGAACTTATTGGTGCTACTTTATTATTTCCTCTGTGTGTTATCATATTTTTGCCACTTATTTCTTCAATTAATTCTTTTCTTTGTTGTAAAATTGTATGTTTTATGATATGTTATTTCTTTTTAAATAGATTCTTTGAATGGTTATTTGTGGTTTCCAATTAAAAAAAGTATAACGTTTGATTTAACTGGTCTAAATTTCAATTACATGCAAAAATTCTATTCCTTTTTAACTCCCCTGTTTTATGTTGTTGTCACAAATTACACCTGTATTATATAAGCATTAATATATTTTCACAATTTTAAACCTTTTTAAAATCCTTAATAAAAAGTAGACTTTCAAAACAGAATTTTGATAATACTAGATTTAGTATTTATTCATGTATTTACCTTTGCTAAAAGAACTTAGCATTCTTTAATGTAGTTGTTGTTGTTGTTGTTGTTGTTGTTGTTGTTGTTGTTGTTTTGAGACAGTCTTCTGTAGCCTAGACTGCTGGGTATGACCTTGAACTATGTCATCTAGGATCCTCCTGTCGTCTCTTTTTCCTCTGCATAGCAGGGATGTGTTGCCACACCTAGTTTACATGTGTTAGGGAATTGAACCAGGGCTCCATAAGAAGTAGGCAAGCACTGTACCAACTAAACTATATCCCCAGCCTGAGAAATTTCCTTTTTTATTTGCTTCAGATTATTTGTGCATCTGAAGGACTCCTTTTAGGGTTTCTTAGAGAGTGATAATAAACTTGGCTTTTTTTTTCTGTAAGTATTTAATTTCTCCGTTATTTTCAAAGGACCATTTTAGCTAGTTGTAGAATTATTTCGTTATTCCTTTCTTTCTTATGGTATCAAAATGCATCATCCCAGTGCCGACTAGGCAACAAGGCTTCTGCTGTGAAGTCTGCTAAAGGTGACAACCCTTGACATGTGCTGAGTTTCTTTTGCCACTTTCTTTTGTTCTTTTTAAATTCACTTTACATCCCAATCAAAGCCCCCTCTCTCCTCTCTTCCCAGTCCCACCCTCACAAATCTCTTCCACCATTACCCTCTCCTCTTCTACTAAGAGAAGGAGAGCCCCCTTAGCTACCACCCCACCCTGGAGCTTCTAGTCCCAGCAGGTGTAGGCACAAACTCTCCAACTGAGGCCCAACCAGGCAGTCCAAGTAGAGGGAAAGAGATCCAATGGCAGGGAACAAAGACTTAGTCCCCAGTCCACGTGTTAGGGGAAACACGTGAGCACCAAGACGCGCATTTGCTACAGATGTGCAGTGGGTCTAGGTCTCACTCTTACATGCTCCTGGTTAGTGGCCAGGATTTGGCCCAGGCTTTGTGAGTCCCCATGGTCCCAGGTTAGTTGACTGTGGGTCTTCTTGTGGTGTTCTTGACCCTTCTGGCTTGCTCATTTCTATCCCCCACTCTTCCACAAGACTCCCGGAGCTCTACCTAATGTTTGACTGTGATCCTCTGCATCTGTCTCTTATCTACTGCTAAGTGAAGCCTCTCAGGAGACAGTTGTGCTAGGTTCCTGTCTGCAAGCATAGCAGGGTATCATTATTGGTGTCAGAGGTTGGCTCTTTCACATGGAATGGTTCTCAAGTTGGGCCAGCCATTTGTTGGTTGTTCCCTCAGTCTCTGCTCCATTTTTATCTCTGCATATCTTGTAGGCAAGATTCATTTTGGGTTGAAAGTTTTGTGGGTAGATTGATGTCCCCCTCCCTCCTCTGGAAATCCTGCCTGGCTACATAAGGTGGCCATTTCATGCTTTATATCCCCGGCTTGTAGGAATATAAGCTGGAGTCCCCTCCATAGACTCTCCATATCCTCACCCATCCTGGGCCTCCAGCTAGTCACGAGAGTGACCCCCTCACCTATTTCCATTTTCACTCCCAGGCCTCTCTCACCGCCCTTAACCCCACGCCTGGTCGCCATCCCTGTTCCTCTCCTCAGCCCCTCTCCTACTCAGTTTCCTCTCACCATCCACCTCCAATGACTGTTCAGTTTCCCCTTCTGAGTGAGATTCACACCTCCTCCCTTGAACCCTCCTTATTACCCAGTTTCTTTGGTTCTGTGGATTACAGCATGGTTACCCTGCTCTTCGTGGCTAATGTCCAATTTTAAGTGAGTACATACCATATGTGTCTTTCTGGGTTTTCATTACCTCATTCAGGATGATATTCTCAAGTGCCATCCATTTGCCTGCAAAATTCGTGATTCTTTGTTTTTAATAGCTGAGTAGTATTCCACTGTGTAGATGTATAATATTTTCTTTATCCATTCTTCAGTTGAGGGACATCTAGGTTGTTTCCAGTTTCTGCCTATTACAAATAAAGCTGCTATGAACATACTTGAGCAAGTTTCCCTGTGGTATAGTGGGGCATCTTTTGGGTATATGCCCAGGAGTGGTATAGCTGGGTCTTGAGGTAGAACTATTCCTAGTTTTCTGAGAAACTGGCAAATTAATTTCCAAAGTGGTTGTATACGTTTCCACTCCCACCAGCAATGGAGGGATGTTCACCTCACTCCACATCCTCACCAGCATGTGCTATTGCTTGAATTTCTGATCTTAGCCATTCTGACGGGTGTAAGATGGAATCTCAGGATCCTTTAGATTTGCATTTCCCTGATGACTAAGGATGTTGAACATTTCTTTAAGTGCGTCTTGGCCATCTGAGATTCCTCTGTTGAGAATTCTCTGTTTAGCTCTGTACCCAATTTTTTGGTTGGGTTATTTGGGTTGATGGTGTCTAACTTCTTTGGATATTAGCCCTCTGTCAGATGTAGGCTTGGTGAAGATCCTTTTCCAATCTTTAGGCTGCCACTTCACCCTATTGACAGTGTCCTTTGCCTTATAGAAGCTTTTTGGTTTTATGAGGTCCCATTTATCAATTGTTGATCTTAGAGCCTGAGCCATTGGTGTTCTGTTCAGGAAATTGTCTCCTATACCAATGAGTTCAAGGTGCTCCCCACTTTCTATTCTATTAAATTTAGTGTATCCAATTTTATGTTGAAGTCTTTGATCCACTTGGACTTGGTTGTTGTGCAAGGTGAGAGGTAAGGATCTGTGTGCATTCTTCTACGTGCTGACATCCAGTTAGACCAGCATTATTTGTTGAAGCTGCTTTCTTTTTTTCTATTGTATGAGTTTGGCTTCTTTGTCAAAAATCAGGTGTCCATAGGTGTGTGGGTTTATTTCAGGATCATCAGTTTGGTTCCATTGATCAACCTGTGTGACCTATACCAGTACCATGCAGTTTTTATTGCTATTGCTTTATAGTACAGCTTTAGTTCAGGGATGGTGATCCCTCCAGAACTTCTTTCATTGTTCAAGATTGTTTTAGCTATCCCATTTTTTTTTTGTTTTTGTTTTGTTTTTGTGTTTTTTTTTCCCATGTGAAGTTGAGAATTGCTCTTTCTGTCTATCAGCAGCTTAAGTGTAAGGTGCCTTGTGTATCCCTCTTTGAGTTTATTCTACTCAGAGTCAACTGAGCTTTTTGTGTACTTGTTCTTCAGTTACGGGGTTTTGGCAATTATTTTTTTCGAGTAACCCGGCTGCCCCTTGTTGTCTTCTCCCCGAGCCTTCATCATATGTATTTGGTCAACATAGTGGTGTTTCCCAGCCCCTTCAGATTTTGTCTATTTTCATTTGTTCTTTATTCTTTTTATTCATCACATCATTTTCAAAGTAAACACCTTCAGGTTTTCCTGTTGCTCGTTTCCAGCAGATTTCAGTTCCTTTATCACAGTCTCAGCCCCATAACCTATGTTTGGTTCTTTATCATAATGTGTGAGTCTCTGTTGTTTCATGTGTGATTTTCTTCTTTTCTTCTTTTTATTCCTTCCTTTTTCCTTAGCATGTTTATTAAATTTAAGGCTATTGTCTTAATATCATTGATTAGAATTTCTAAGGCACACACCTCTTCTGTGTCTGAAGATGTGTTCTTTTTCTTTGAACTAACTACCTTTCACTATCTCCTTGTATGCTCGCTGGTTTTGTTGAAAATTGGGAATTTGAAAGAACATTCAGATCTGCTGGCTCCATGTTTCAGAAGACCCTCAGTGATCAGCTAAAGTTCAGGGTCTTTTGAAGTCTTTTGGAGCATGAATTTCTTACAGGTCTATGTGCTTATGGACTTGCAGGTTTTTCCCTTCTTACCGTACTCTCAATCTTCATTTTTCTGAGTCTTCTTGGAGTCTGCCCACTGCCCTTGCTCCTGGGCACCCATGAGCCTACAGTCTCCTTGTTACATCTTTGTGCCACATTACTGCTTTCACCATCTTTCAACTTTTCCCAGACCAAAGTTCTTCCACTGTCTCCCTAAAAACACATGTTCAGGTCTGTCACAGAAATAGTTCACTCTCTGGTACCAATTTCTGTCTTAAGGTTTTTGTTGCTGTGATAAAACACCATACCCATAAACAACTTGAGAAGGAAAGAGTTTACTTTGGCTTACACTTCCACCTCACAGTCCATCATCAAAAGAAGTCAGGGAAGGAACCTGGAGGCAGGAGCTGATGCAGAGGCCAGTTAAGTACTGCTTACTGGCTTGCTCCCCATGGCTTACTCAGCCTGCTTTCTAATACTATCCAGGACCAACAGCCCACGGATGGCACCACCACCCATAGAGAGCTTGACATTTCCATGTTAATCATCAGTGAAAAAAATACCTCATAGGTCATTCTGGTAGAAATATTTCTCAACTGATGTTTCCTCCTCAAATGACTCTGGCTTGTCAAGTTTACATAAAATTAGCCAGCATAAATGGGTAGTGTTAATTTTTAAAAATTAAAGCAGTGGGAGCTACAAAAATGGCTCAGTCAGAAAAGTGCTTGCCACACAAACATTAGGACCCGAGTTCGGATCCTAAATGCTGGCACAGCCACCTGTAATCCCAACACTGAGGGACTGGAGACAGGTGGGTCACAGGCACTCTCTGTACAGCCAGTGTAGCTGCTAGGTGGGCCTCAGGTGAAATAATCAACACTGTCTCAAAAATCAAGGTGCAGAGTGACTAAGGGAGATTCTTGGTGCCAACTTCTGGCCTCCACATACCATTCATGTGCACCCCATTGTTCATGTGTCATGAACATAAATACATACCACACACACAAAGTTAGAACATCATATTCAACTATAGAAAAATACTGAACATGTGCAGATATGCACGCACACACATTTTTGAGTGCCTTCTGAGTTCCTCCAGCTCAGTTCGATCTATAACAGCATCTAATGAGTGTACTTTGAGTACTTAGGTCTTCCATTAGTGAACCTTACCCCTGAGAAGCATGCATTCTAGCGGAGCTAATTCTGAAAAAGTAGATGACAAGCATATGCACTGGGTTTTTATTAACAGCATATTAAAGAGAATATGTGCTACCAAGGAAAAATTTGACCATATCAAGAGGAGGAAGAAAGATTCAGGGTTGTAGAATTGGGTAGGAGGATCTGAATGGGCCACACTAAGAAGGGTGCATTGCTACAGACGTTAGTTAAGAGTAGAGGTCATGTTACTGTCTAGGGGAAAGAACATTCCATCAGAGAGAACAGCAGGCAAACGCCTCGAGGCTGAAGGGGCCAGTGACTGAGAAGATTGGTCAGAAATTAAGTCACAGAACTGTTAGGGTTGGCATGTCCTTGTAATTGCCCAAGTCCTTGTAAGTAGTCAGCTCTTGGGCCTTTCCCTATGTAACAATGGGTGCTGTGACATTTTCTAGCACAGGGTGGAATAATTCGACTTGCATTTTCAAAGGATTACTCTGGTCAGTGTGTGTAAGTCTAAAGTCTAAAGGGGGTTGGTGGTTGTTTCTGTCATCTTAGGTATATTACAGCTAACACCGATTCAGAAGAACAGAGCTTCCCAGACCCTAAGGCTCTTAACACACACATAGAGGAACTAAAGTTGGATGTCGTCCTTCAGAAGGTAGACCATTTGCGGATAAATGAGTCTAGCAAAATGGAGAGTTTTGAGCTACTTTGTGACCACAAAGAGAAGGTAAGAGTTGTGTGGCAGCGGCATGTTCACACAGTTTTCAGTTTTTATTAAAGTGCTACCGTGCTCACATTGAAACTACAGTGCCATGTCACAGTTATATGGAGAGAATAAGGATGTGCTTTTATAAAATGAGTAACTGCTTAAAATTAAATTTGAGTTAATGGAGTTTATGTAAAGTCACCGAAATAGGAACCAGCCTTGTACAGACTTACTTAGTTAATGGAGTTTATCTAAAGTCACCGAAATAGGAACCAGCCTTGTACAGACTTAC
>JADRCH010000014.1:13433398-13586721 GCA_019843965.1 Rhynchomys soricoides | reverse complement strand
GGAGTCCCGCCCTGACTTCATTGTGTAGACCAGGATAGTCTAAAATCTAGAGATCTGCCTGACTCTGTCTCCTTTGTGCTGGGAATAAAGGCACAAGCCACCATCACTCTGCTCAAATATTTCACTTCAATTTCAAATCAGAAAACAACCAATTTGAACTGCAGTGACGTTCTGAATTTACTTAAAATCTTTAAAAATCTCCTATGTTTTAGTAATGTCAAACAATAAAAATAACTTTGCTGATAAGCTGAGGATAATAATTTAAGGACTCCATTTATCCCCTGAACCCATCCTTGTTGTGACTGATCCACTCCTTGGCCCTTCTCCCACTTCTTCACATACTGTGCTCTCTTGACATTGTCCTTTTCAGTCAAGTTACCTGCTTATGAGCTTGCTGTACACTGAAGACTGTGGGCCCTGGAAGTCGTGAACCACCTCTGAGTTGATGTTTTATCCCCAGAGGTTCACACAATATGGCAGCTAATAAGCATTCAGCAAATGCCGTTTGAATTGATTACAAGTAAATAATGTGTTTAAAGTCCTTGCTTAAGTCAGTCAATCCAGTGGGTCTCAAAGTTGAGCATATGTCACAGTCCTTGGAAGCTGGTAAAACATAGGTCATTGGGACCAACCCCCAGAGTAAACAACTGTCCCCGGGGGCCAATGTCCTCCTCTAACAAGGGGGACAAACACTTTGCACTTCCGGACCCTATTTAGGAGCCGCTGACTTGACTGGAGACTCCACCTCCTACCTGCTCCTATAATGACACTAAACTTCTGTCTCTTTGTCTTTCAGGAAAAACTTTAGGAGAAAGAGCTATTACCAGAGCGCCCATGAATGGACACTGCCATCTGTGGTAAGCACATGGGGTCCCCGCAGCCCTAACTCCCATGTACGCATGCCTCTCTCTACACCGCGAGGAGTTTTAAAGAATACAGTTGCTGCACTGAACTGGCCAATCATGTTCACTCACAGAAAAAGACAGTGGTTAGTGCTGCAACTGTTATGGTTATGTTTGTTCTCACAGATTTCTCATTAGATGATGTTCTAAATGTGGGTAGTGCCTGCCGTTGAGGACAAACTATAATTAAATCTAATTAAATATTACTAGTTTTTTGAAAACATACTAAAGTTATGACCTGTTTCTGAGCAAAATGTGGGACGAATACTTCAAAGATTTGAAAGCATGGAGGTCATTTTCTTTAGCCTGATGAGTCATGGGAAAAAAAATTCCACAGGTCAAGGGAATTCCAGTCTGTGAATTAGGAAGCACAAAACAACGCTGGCTTGGGTGGGGCATAGGATGGGGCACTTTGGAGCGAAAGAGGAAAACCACTTCATGGTTCCGTCTGTTTGCTGGGTTTTTTTAAGGGAGGTGTCCCCCTTCTACACTGAAAAAAAAAAGAAAAGAAAAAGAAAAGAAGCATATTGTTTTAAATTATCCTTCCTTTTATTTGTTGTTCAGTTTTACATTTTTTGGATCCTTAGTTGTTGCTGCCACCACTGGCTTTGTTTCTCTCACAAGCTGTATGAATATACAGTTACCCTAAGTATAGTGGGAAACTAACTTATGGTCTTGAATGTAGGCATCTTAGTTAGGGTTTCACTGCTGTGAGCAGACACCATGACCAAGGCAACTCTTATAAGGACAACATTTAATTGGGGCTGGCTTACAGGTTCAGAGGTTCAGTCCAGTATCATCAAGGTGCGATCATGGCAGCATCCAGGCAGGCCTGGTGCAGGCGGAGCTGAGAGTTCTACATCTTCATCTGAAGGCTGCTAGCAGAATACTTGATTCCAGGCAACTAGGATGAGGGTCTTAAAGCCCCTGCCCACTTGACACATTTCCTCCAGCAAGACCACACCTCCAAATAGTGCCACTCCATGGGCCAAGCATAGTCAGACCATCACAGTAGCTTTCCATACATTTACCCTCTCTGGGGTTGTTTTGTTTCTTTAGGGACATCCCTCAGCAAAATCTATCTAAAACAGCTATCTTTTCACTGTTCCCAAGATCCCTAACAGCGGAGCTGTCTGTTTATTCTCTCGGCAGCAGGGGGCGCTCCATTCACTAGGACTTGCTTTAACTTCCTGAACGAAAATCCAGTAGTTTTTGTGTACTTCAATTTCTAAGAAACACATGCCAAAATGTGAAATGAGCTTTAGGAGCTAGAACATGTGACTTGCTCCTCAGCACACCGTACATTGGTGGTAGCTCCCTGAAGAGGCTTTCAGAGTGGGATGGCAGCTCTCACGTTGGTGCCTTAGTTAAGCGCAGATGAAAGCCTCGACCGAGAAGTGAGCCTGCTGGTGCAGACTTAAAAGATCAGTGTACTGTATAGGAGTCTTGGATTTATCTCTAATTAATTTGCCTAGATCATCTTGTATACTTTAAAATTGACATGTGTGTTAAAGCACTTCCGTTCCTTCACTTTGACGAGTACTTGAAATGAGTTTATACTGAGAAAACTATCCTCTGTCTTCATCTCCTTTGAAACTGGGTGCCTGGGACGTGGTCAGCCAGATCCGGGTGCAGAAAAAAGGGCACTCAAGTTTCCCCCTTAACTCTGACTTTCTCTCTTCCTCCTCCTCCTCCTCCTCCTCCTCCTCCTCCTCCTCCTCCTCCTCCTCCTCCTTCTCCTCCCTACTCCTCCTCCCATGGCCTTTCCTTTCCTCTCCCCTTTCCACCTCCTCTTCACCTTTCTCTGCTCTTCCCTCTGTCCAGCAGTCCTCTGGACCCATATGTAATCACATTAGAAATATACAGTGTCTTTAGTGAGGACTTTTATCCATGTGAGTTCTCAGTTTTCATAGAGAAACAATATTGAATCTTCTCTGAGGGCTCTGTAAGTACCTGAGCCCTGGCTTGCTAAGGTAGCTCGTGCTGAAATCTCCCTCAGCATGTTGCCCACTCTGCCTTCCCTTAACCTCCTCCACCCTTTCTTTCCATTTTTGCTGTAAATCTAATACCTTGTTTATGACAACAGGGCTTAATTCTCAGATTAAGTTTTATCATAAAAAATAATGATCCAATTGTTTCACATGATTTTTTAATTCACTATCAATTTTTTAAAATGTTAAGATCAATTCAATTGATGAAAATTTAATAAAATTTAATGTCAGTTTAACATTCACTCATAAAATGTATTCTATCTACTCAATAGAAAAGCCTTCATTCAATCAAATATTAAAACTTAAGGTGGTGATGGGAAAGAATCTTAAGCTTTGACTTGTGAGATGAAAGGGTGGAATTTAGATAGCCTGATCTCATAGCTAGCCCTTTGCATGTAATTTTCAAATGTATGCCCAGTGCCAGCAACAGTGGTCTCACCCAGCCTCCATGGGTAGCTTCACCAAACCTCTAACGACCGCCCCACAGCTATGTCCTTTCTCCACCCACCTGAGTCACCACAGATGGAAAACACCAGACAGCCTTAATAGTTTAACACCATCCAGATAACACAACTGCTGGGTGAAGAATTTCTTACCCCATCCTTCTTAACCTCCCCAGCCACCTGCGGAGGCTACAAACTATCAGTCCCCAGGAGTTACATACATGTCCGCTACTTCCTCTCTGCTCTACAACCTCATCTGAATTCCTCTCTCTCTCTCTCTCTCTCTCTCTCTCTCTCTCTCTCTCTCCTCCTCCTCCTCCTCCTCCTCCTCCTCCTCTTCCTCCTCCTCCTCCTCCTCCTCCTCTCCTTCTCTTCCTAGGACCCAGAAATCCTTATCCTTCTGCTATCTTTATTGTCTACACACACACACACACACACACACACACACACACAATCAAGTCTTGTGGAAGCATCAATACTTCAAATAACCTCTAGATGGAGGTAATTCACCATAGTGTAAAGTTACTTCTTCAGGATTCCTATCAGACTTGAGTTTGAGAAATAAAATATTAAATTACATTTTAAAATGAACACTGTAAAAATAATATACACATAACTAGAGTCGATTAGAAGAAAGGAAGTGATAAGCCTTTGGGAGAAAGTGAACAAGTGACCTTGGAGTTTATGACACAGAGGAAAGCAAATAATGTTTTAGACTCAAGACAGATTTCAGAACAGACTATGCATATCCTAAGTCTCTAGGGATGAATTATTTGAAAGGAAAAGAGTACTTCCTATGTTTATAATTCATGGAATTTCTTTGTCTTTTCTCTTCACTCACAGTAACTTAGAAGGATTGAAAATACTCCATAGTCTAGAAGTCTTTGGAAGGAATGATGCAGCAGAACTTTAGCATTGCAAAATTATTGAATTGTTGAATAAACAGTCAACGTAGGCCTTTGTTAAAGACATGGGATAAATAATAATAAAAATGCAAGGATTCACGGTAAATTCTATCACATATTTAAGGAAGAAACAGCACATTTCCGCAAGCTCTTCCAGAACTCCTCTATGTGGCCCAGCACTGTAGTGAACAGATGAAATGTTACGACAAGCCTTCCGGCCAGTACCTCTCATAACCACAGGTGTAGAACTCATGTTAAAATGGAGTAGAAAACCCAATCTCAACAATGTAGGAAAAGCACACACAGTAGCCATGTGGATTTTTTCCTGGGCTTTTGAGAAGCTGGTTTGACACATAAAGAATCAGTTAGTACATTAACAAACCGAAGAGGGAGAAAGATCATATGCTGATATCAATAGATGCAGGAAAACACAGTGAACAGACAACTTTTATTCATTGAAAGTAAAACAAACCAAACCTCTCAAAAACTAGAAGAGTGGGAACTTCCTCGGCTTAGCAGAAAACAAACCCAGAGCAGCTATGGTTAACATCATCCCTAATGTGAGAGAGTTGCTTTCCTGCCCCATAAGCTTGGAAGGTGAGGCAGGATAGATATGTTCCTCACACCACGGCCCTTCTAGTGCTTCTGAGAGTTCTGGCGAATGCACAGAAGGATGTGAGAGAGTCAGACTAAGAAGGAAGAACTTGACTCTGTTTGCTGAAGATGTGACAGCCTTTACACCCTTAGAATTTAGGCACCAAAGCAAGGTTGCAGGGTAACAAATTAATGTACAAAACCCGGTCAGTTTTACATATATTAGAAATATGCAATTGAAATTTAAAATTAAAATACATTGCCATTTGTGTTAACATGCCTCCCAAACTCAAATATTTAGGTTTTAAAATGCGTACAAAATATGTACAAGATCTCTATGAGACAATCTGCAAAACTCTGATAGTGATATGGAGAACTGTAGATGGAGAGCTAGTTTGTGCTGTAGGTGCATAGCCCCAGAATTGTCAAGATGTCAGCTTTCTCAGTATAGTCCAGAAACTCAATACCCCACCAGCCAAAATCCTGTCAACTTATTTTGTGATATCATGAGCACATTCTATATGGAGACACAAAAAAGCCCAAGTCGGGTTGGAGGAGGGGCGAAGCTGAGCAACACTTCATGACTTAAAGGCTGCACACTAACCCAGGTGCAGCAGTGACCCTGAGACCTGCAGGCAACAAGCACAGATTCCATGGAGAGGGTTAACTTAAGAGTGCTCTGGAACAGCAATCTCTTAATATCCAACCTCTAGGTTCAGAGGAACAAAATCCACTCTCGTTTAAAGCATTTAAGTAGTGATGTGCCTTACTCTGGGCTCTCAGGTCATTTCTAATAGGCTGACTTGATTCTTCTTCCTGCCTCTACTGTGGTGGGTTCAATTGGCTGTAAAAAGGACAGTCACAGCTGAAAGGGGAGTTTCACTGATTGTACATGAGTGGTTGCCCTTCTGTCACTGGTCTTTTGCCTCCCATTTAATAGTAATGTAGCAAATTAAGAAATTGTCCAATCATTTTTGAATTTAAAAGGTATGCTTATTCAGAGAAATGATTAAGATAGCATCCAAAACCATATCCCCAAGTTCAGTTTTATAATAATATAAGACTACCACACTCTTAAAACAGTTGAATGTGTGTATTTTGCCTCAGGCAGCAGCATTCTGATACCTTCTGAAGACTTGCACAGACAGAAACAGAGGTGAAAAACAATGTATCCTCAACTTTTAAAGTAAATAAGCCAGTTGCTGAAGAAACACTGTGTCCAATCTATAGTCAAATACCATTGCTGTAAAAGCTGGGTTGCCAGTGGGGCTGGTGAGATCAGTTGTCCATAGAATGAAAGCACTCTTGTACTAATGCATTGTTTCCAGGGGGAACTGAGAGAAATGAAGAATTTTTCTAGAAGCGTGTTGTAAGATTATCCTGTTTTATTTTATTTTAATCATGGTAGTTGTTTTCAATGACATTTAAGGAGGTCAGGAAATTTTTTAAGTGGCAATGGTCTTTAACTACTGGTTTTAATATGCTTTAAATTTTATAAATCTGTTAACACTTTGTTATCTCATTTGGTACATGATTCGGCTTTTTCTGAGAGCCCAGCACCTGATAATGGCATCTGGCTTTGGCTAAGACCTCCTACCTGACAGGCATTGTTCAAATCACATCACATTCTGTGGCTTGTTTTCTCTCACCATGTGTAGGGCATCGACAATGTTCCTATGCCCAGTTAATGCCTGAAGAAACCGGTTTACATTAATGTCAAGGATCTACTTGTAGGGCCCTTGCATCTCTATTAATGTTTCTGTGAAAACTGACTGACAGCCATTGTTTTTTTCCCCTTTCCAGGTATGCAGTTTTGTGTGGTTATGTATCTGAGTTTGAGGGCTTGCAAAACAAAATTAACTGTGGGCATCTTTTCAAGGTACAGCTTCATTTCACTAATCGCTACGAAATTACTCTGCATGTTGAACACTAGACTAGGGGTTTATTCTGATGTTTGAACAACAGAAAGTGAAATAGACAATACTGTAACCAAAAGAATCAGACCATTTGGGTGGGGAAATATTATCCAAGATGGCACAAGATAGTACCCACAGAGATGAGTGTTGGCCTTTTCCCCTCCAAAGATAGAAGATTAGCCCTTTGGTCATGAGCTCACTGATGTATAAAATATGGCCAAGAAGAGTGATCGCAGTCTCTACTTGCAGTGCTTCCCAATCTTCTGAATGCTGCGACCCTTTAATACAGCAGGTCCTCATGTAGTGTGACCCCCAGCCATCAAATCCTTTCGTTGCTATTTCATAACGCCATTTTGCTACTGTTATTAACTGTAATGTAAAAACCGGAGATGCAGGATATTGACTATGCAACCCCTGTCGGGGTCGTGACCCACAGGTTGAGAACCCCTGCCTGCCTTCGGGGCTGAAAATGAAAAATAAAGTGTCTAGCCTAAAGCTTAGAGTCACCACGGTGAATGAACAAAATAAGCAACTTGCCTACATGAACACGCACTACTGTTAGTTTTCAGAACCCACTAATCGGTCTGACTCAGTAATTGTGGTGGAAAAAAACTGGCTCTTCCGTTAGTCCCAGCTTCCCGTTCTCGCTCTGACAGTGCGAGGGATTTGGGATGGGTGTGGATCCTTGGCCTCTCCAGAGCTACTGTCTTCCTTACATAAATCCTGCATCGTGCCATCTAGTATAGAAACTTGCTTCTGGGTCACCGTGTCTTCACTGGGCAAGTCTTGGACCGAGAGACATTTGATTTGGATGTATGCTAGTTTCACTGAGGCACTTAAGCATGGCCTCCTCGCAGCTTCAGTTCCATGGGCAGGAGATTTGATGAGTCATTGCTGAGATTTGATTGTGTTCGTGGTAAGGAATGGGGAAGTTGCTGAGATGCTCAGACACCTGAGTTCCCTGGGCTTTGTTAAGGCTCCTTTCAGCTGTATCTGAAACTACGTGACTTTTCTGTGAAATTTCTTTTCAGAAGCATCTAGATATAGCCATCCAGCTTTTGCCTGAAGAGCCCCTTTTATATTACCTCAAGGGACGATATTGTTACACTGTAAGTTACTGTCTTTGCTTAGAACTCGTACTTGAACGCCATGTGAACACTAGATACATTGTCACCGTCTACTCGCTCATGTTTTTACCTATTGCGCACTAGAGTGATCATTGTAAAGTTAGTTTTTAGTGTATATGTTTTGAAATGAAAATTAATTTTAAATTATAGTGTATATGATCATTTATAAGCCTACATTTTGCATATTATATTTAGGTAGGGGTGTGCGTGTGCGTGTGTGTGTGTGTGTGTGTGTGTGCAGTTCCTATCTTTCCATGGGATTGCAGAAGTCATACTTTGGGCTCTTTCAGGTTGACGTCAGCTATCACACATGTTTCGTGTCCAAGTGTACCAACCATGGTTCTTTGGAAAGATCTCTTTTTATCACCAGCAGTATTGAGCATAAATTATGTGCTAAGTTACTGGCCCCAAATTGACTTGGGTTCCAACTGTAAAATACCCCCCTTCCTTTTCTTTTGTTTTTTTTTTTTAAATTTTATCTGTACTACTAGGGATCAAACTCAGAACTAGCTTCCACATCCTAAGCAAGTGCTTCACCACTGATCTGCAGTCCCCTGAAATATCCTCAAACATGATACCAGGCAGGGTTCCTTCAAGGAACTTAACTTGATGGGATATGAGACATTGAAATAGCTCACGGGCAGCTGGTCAGCCCAGTATCTTAAATAATACGTTAGTTTACAGAAGAGTCACATAATGAAAAGTATGTCTAAGGAGGTGCATGAGAAAGGTGCAGTGCAACTAGCTACAATTTGTAAGTGAGGAAATCGGAGTGAGCAAAAGCAGAACCTTCTCATTAAGGCCACAGGACTAGAGAGAAGGAAAAGGCTCTCTTTATTGAAGACCCACTGTATGCCACGTGTGCATTTTATGAGTTATATTTCTTAAAAATAAAATATAATTTATATGAATTATATAAATATAAATGCATTTAATCTATTTAAAGTACAATTATTTCTAGAGCTACAGAATGTAGCCATACAAAAATAAAAGCTTAATTAACCATGAAAGGATTTGTAACTTAATATTCCCCCAATATCAGCCTCAAAACTATAAAATAAAAACTGACCAAAATATGCATATATTTGCAAATTGAAAAAATTCTCCTAGGCTTCACATGCTTCTTGATGGAGTGTGGGTGGTCGTGTATGTATACATGTGTGTGCATGTGCTTATGGGACCAGAGGCTGACATCTGATGTCTTCCTCAGTATTCACCACCTTATCTTTTGAAACAGGATCTCTCTCTAAGTCTAGAGCTCACCAATTCCACAAGACTGCCTGGGAAGCACTGTTCAGATATGTCTTGTTCATCCAAACCCTCACCACAGTGCTGAGCTCACAGTCAAGGGTCTTGTCCTTACCTTTTACTTGAGTACTGGCCACTGGGCACAGGTTCTTATGTTTACACAGCAAACCATCTTCCCAGCCCCTAACCTGCCTTGTTTTTTTTTTTTATAATTAAAGGATCAAGAATACAAAAAATTCATATGTAAAGCGCATAATAAGCATATTAAATTCTGCATTTAATAATAGGTTTGAATGACTGGACTTCAATTATGCCATCAACCAGATTAAAGCAATGTTAGGTAAAAAAAATATCACATAGGAAATAAATGGTGTCATACACTTTTCACAAAGCTTTAAAAAAGTCAATGAGCAAATCAGTAAATAGAAGTGCATAGAGATGCACAGTTTTGTCAGCACGCAGGATTGAGTCCATAGTCTTCTGCACACCGAGCAAGTGCTCCACCACGGATCTACATTCACCTTTCACTGATTCTCTTTTGGTTGTTTTCTTTTATTTTTTGCTTTTTGGGGGTTGGTTTTGTTGTTTTGCTTTTTGTTTTTGTTTTTTTTTTTTACTAGAAAATGACTGCCTATAAATTTAAAAGTGGGTTGAGAAGACACTTGATTTCACTGAGAGGCCTTTGAGGAACGTTTCTGAAATTTGAGACATGCCCAATACTCATATTTGTGGAAAATAAAAAGTAAAGCCAGTAGCACTATGAACTTGAATTTGACTACTATTTTTATTATCTGAGCAATACGCTCTTGTTTTGTTCAAATCCACACGTCCCTTCCTCCCCACTTTCTCTTCTGTCCTTCCTGCCAACTTCAAATGCTGCTTCTCTTTAAACCCACTGAGTCCCCTCAGTGCTGCCTGTGTGTGCATGGGTGCAGGACCATCGACAGAGAGCCTCTCAGGGGCCTGAGTACTGAATAAATCTTCTCAGCCCTCTGAACTCCGTCTAGACTAAGATTCATGTTATGTTTCCATATCTAAGAAAGCGCTGACTCGGGAGGATACCATGTAGTAGGCAGGCGTGACAGAGTCAGGCTGGTCACTACATGCTGATATATTCCTTACAAGTATGCTTATCCACATATGGCATATGTATATGCACATAGATACATATATGCTTACACATGTAACCAACTGGAGAGACATCATCCATTTCTAAGAGTAATACTCCTTCGTATGTGTAGGTCTCAAGACTCAGCTGGATTGAGAAAAAAATGGCTGCAACTCTGTTTGGGGAAATACCATCTTCAACGGTTCATGAAGCTTTGCATAACTTCCTTAAGGTATGTTTGTCGTGTGTAATTGCTTTTCTGATACAGCTTTGAACAATTAAATGCAGTATTGGACATATCTAAGCATGTGGCATATCTACCCGTTAAACTAACTTTCTATTCACCTGGTCTCTGCCTTACTCTGAAACCAGTTCAACATGCTTCCTGTCAGCTCCCAAACTCGACACGTATGGGATTCCCAGTTCCCAGATTAGAAATGCCCAGCTGGTGAGGTTCTATACACATATTGCATTTATTTTGTTGTTTGCAGGAGGGAATGAAGGAGAAGAACACATGAGTGGATGTTATCCAGATGAGGTTTTCTCAGAGCTAAGACAAGTTCTGAACATGGAAGGAGGGCCGTTGAACAGTTAGTCTGAGTCATTCTTGGAGTGGCTCAAGATTCTTACCAAATGAGGAATATTGAGACAGAAGTGATTAGAGAGAAGAAACCCCTGGTCAGCCAGAGCCCGTCAGCCCTGTGGGTGGCTCCCCTGGCCCTTTTACCCGACAGGCTCAATAGCACATCCAGCCCTCTAGCCAAGACTGAAACAACAACTTCCTCTCATCTGTGCCTCTGTGCTGTGCTCTCCGCTGTGCCAAGCCGCACACTGTTCACCTGTCAGTCTTAGACTCTCCTATAGACATAGTCACACACATACACAAGTGTGTTCTTTGACAGCGAAACTTGAGAACAAATTTAAAGGTCTAATGGAAATTACTTAGTTAATGAAAGTATATTCATACTTTGAAATACAGCTTTTAGGGACAATATAGTAGATCTATGTATGCTAACATGAAAGATTTATCTGTGGCTCCAGGAAGGGAAAAAGCATAGACAAAATCCCCATTATAGCTATTATTTTTAAAAGATAATAATTACTTCCATTTCTGTATTCAAGAGTCATCTGATAAGATGACTGTCAGTGGTGGTGCTCCTGGGGAATGTGATTGAAGCTGAGAATAAAATTAGAAAGGAGAAACTTGCCTTTTTAAGTTTTGTAAATAACTGAATCTCTGAAGTTTTTAGTTTGTTTAGAGTCTTCCCTTACGTTCTGCTTCCCTCCAGGCTGAGGTCTGGAGTCCAGTTGAGAGCTTACATGCCTAACCACCTAGGCAAAAGGTGGCTCAGAGTCTAGTTTAGTACCCTATCTGTACAGGAATTCTTATCCCCCAGAGATTAGGAACAGTGGGTGAACTCGAAGAGGTGGGCATACTGATAGTGCCTTCTACTTGGACCTGCTGTCTCATGGATCCTGTATTTCCTTTAAAAGCACTGCATGGGAAAGATTTCAGGGGTTGTTGACATCATGTGACATGCCCATAAGCAACAAGTCCTAATCTAGTAGAAGATGCTTGCCATGGGGTGAGAGCCATGTCGCTACCCCCATTTTCCTAAACAGCCTGAGGAATGTGTAGGACCTTTCTCAGGAGAGTATGTTGCCTGAGGACAGATAGGACAATACGAAGGAAGGACAATGACTGTGTATGGACTACGCTTAGTGACCACAATGGAAATGTCAATCCACTTTAATAGCTTTCTCCAAAGGCTGTTTCTATACAAAGATACATAAGCCAAGAAAGGTTTTCGAACATGAAACAGCCCAGTCTTGGGGCAGTTTGGCTACTAGGTCCGATTTGTTGAAATATGACCCTTTTCATTATGACTGGTGTTCTTGTTATATCATTCCCCTGTTAACCTCTTGTCTGCTTTCTCTTAATTCAGACTGAAGAATTGCAACCTGGCTATTCTATGTCCAACTATATGTATGCAGCAAAGGTACGGCAGAGAACTGCTTACAGAGCCCGATGAGCCCATTGCAGTAAATACGGGCTGCCTTTAATATAAGTGTTTCTTTTCGTTTCTAGTGTTATGTTGATCTTGGGGAATCTCAGGAGGCTTGGAAATTCTGTAACCTGGCATTGCTGCTGCCTATTGTCACCAAAGAGGTGAGTCTAGGCAATGAGAAAGTGTGGGCACTCACCAGTACTGAGGATCAGTGGTGAGCAACCAGAGTGTTCTTTACCAGTTTATACATGTAATTATTTTATCATCCCAGCTTTATTGGAGTATATTTAACAGATACATACATGTTTTTTAAAGATTTATTTATTATTTATGAGTACACTGTTGCTGTCTTCAGACATACCAAAAGAAGGTGTTGGATTCCATTACAGATGATTCTGAGCTACCATGTGGTTGCTGGGAATTGAACTCAGGACCTCTGGAAGAGCAGTCAGTGCTCTTAACCACTGAGCCACCTGTCTTTGCTCAAAGATACACAATTTTTTTTTTTTGTGCATGCACTGTGAGACAATTACCACAATCAAGCTAATGGAGACATGCCTCGCCACACACCACTGTTTTCATTGTTGAAACCACCAATGACTGCCCTCTTTCCTATTTCAAGTGTTTGATAGAGAATTACTGACTATAATCAACATGCTAGGCATTAGCTTTCCAGAACTCACTCATAAGTGAAGCTTCTACCCTTTCACCGCTTTAAGGGAGTGGGAAGATACTGGAAACCATAGCTTTTCTCTTCCCCTATGATGAAATGTTCTTTATAGTACAACTTTGTCACTTGGATTTTGTGTGTCCATTAAAGTTTTAAAAGTTGCTCAATCTCTGTAGAATAACTTGTCACTAGGAGATCACACACACCTTTAAGGCAGACACAAATCATGAACTATCACTGAAAACCCCCTGGTGCTTACTGTGTAGACAACTGTAGGAATAGACTGGGGAGAGGCCTCAGTGGGTAAAGTGCACAACCAGAAGGAGTGGAATTCAGATCCCCAGCACCACAGTAAACATAATGCTCAGAGCTTTGTGCCTGGAATCCCAGTGCCTGGTGGGTGGAAATAAGTATACACAGGGTTTTCTAGCTAGCCGTCTAGCTGCTCCAGCAAGTCCCAGGGGCAGTGAGACACTGCTCCAAACAAGGTAAAGAGTGATAGAGGAAGACACCCAAGATCGGCCCCTGACTACACACACACACACACACACACCCCAGACATATGCACACAGATAACAAACATTTATACATGCACACATTACAACACACACATACATACATATAACATATGTATACACAGACACACATATATAACAAACATACACATGTACACATGTAACAAATATATACATATGCACATATAAAACGCACATGTACACATATGACAAACACCCATGCGTGGATACACACATGCACACATATATTCACGCATAACAAATATACATGTGCACATATAACAAACACACATCCATGCTCACAAAGGAGAAAGTTGATCAAAGAGTTAGGAAAAAAACCAGGCAGACTGCCCAGTTAAAAACACATTGACTATCAAGGGGTTACCATACTTAGTTCCTAGGGCAGAACCGAGCTTGACTATCCATGACCATGAAACTAAATAACAAATAATATGTGTTACATTTTACTGGGCTTTTGAGACTTTGTTAGTTCAGAAGACACTCCTGGGTTGTGTCTTGCCATTGTATTTAGTAATTCAGGATCCTGGAAATGCTATAGCTTCAGGCATTCTTCAGGATTAGCATTCCTGTCTGTGTGCCTGTGAGTCATTGTCTACACTCTGAATGAATAGAAACAAGTAAATGTTTTTCTGCTCCAAACATTGTCATCCTCAATTCTCAAAGGAAAAGAAATGCCTTGGGGAAAGAACTACTAGTGCAGGAGGCAGACACAGGAAGATCACCATCCCCAGTCTATGCAGCAAGCTCTGGACAAGGCAGGCATAGGGAGAGGAATTCTTCATAGAAAACAGAAGATGCAGAGCAGCTCAGGTCCTAGAAATCTTTCTCTACAATACAAAGACTACATTTGATGACAGATTTTGACCATCTGGATTCTTGCCCTCTGTTCATGATGGGGACCCTATTGCCTTTTAGCATAATTTGGATTATACACAGTCATTTAAAACCAACATCTGTTAGATTCCTATTAGAATCTGTTGCATTCTTACTAGAATGTAAGAGTAGAATCAAGGGTGATAGTGGGGTGAAATGCCTCATTTGACATGCAAGTGTTTGCACATAAACATCAGAGCTTTCACAGTTAGGTCAGATACTGATGATGCTTGGAGTTAGTCATTAGTCTGTAGGTCTCTTGTCTCTTGTCCAATCTTCTTCCCACCCCTAACCTGTATCTTCTCTCTGGCTTCAATATTATCTGTGTACCAGGGCTCCTCAAAGTTGACCCTCTAGACCTCTTTCCTAAGTTCTAGACTAACTCCCTACTTGACAGACATCTCTCAGACATGTCAGATTCATTTCATCATCAGATCTTTGTTCTTCCTCTTTATAAACAACACCTACACCCCAAGCTGGGAAACCTTGAACTGTCCTTAATGCCTCATTTGCCCTCAGTACCCCAAAACCTAGCCAGACATACTCCTAGTGACCAAAATCTCTGAATTCTTCTAAAACATGTCTAGAGCCACTCCACTGGCTTCATCTCCACTGCCACCACCAAAGTGGAGCACCAGCAGCTTCTTTCTTGTCTACAGATCATGAGAACCTTCCATCTGGTCCCCCAAATTCCCATGTCTTCCAATAGATCACCTAATATCCCTTGGCAAGGAAGCTTCTCGTATTTTCCCTTCAGACCATAGGACAGTTGTGACTGTACAGTTATTTGTATGATTATTCCATACAAATGTCTATTTTGTTTGCCACTGTACTCCTAGTGCCAAGGATACTGTTGAGCATATTAGCACCCAGGAAGTGTTGTTGTAAAGAGCCAGGACTCTCATTTGTTGCAGGAACTATTAAAAAAGATGGAATAGTTGAGCATGTTTCCGCACTATGCCCTGGTTTTCTCAGCCCTGTCAGGCTGGCCAGCCATGCACTGGCAGGCAATAGCTGACCTGCTTTTATCTTGTGGAGCTCTGACTCAGAGCTCCACGATCTCTCTGCCCAGCTCGCTAGGTCCCCACTGGCAGGTCACTACCATGCCAGCCCCATGCTTCAATACCCTCAATGGCCTTTGTGGTGTGCATCAGGCAAACCCACACTTTGCCTCTGTACCTTTCTCTCTGGAACTTAGTCAAGTCGCTGCAAGAAGAAAAACACCACACAAATTTAGTTCAGAAACAATTGTAACTTGATCTCTGGGTGTAACACCTAGAATCCTAACCTTGTAAGCCATAATAAATCTAATTACTCAGGTGGTGAATTCTGGCAGATCTGCCATGAAACCTGGAGACACTAGCAGCTACATCGTGCCCTTACTCTATCCCCGATCAAAAGCCCCTAACTCCCTCCTGTTCCTTCTCTTCCTCCATCCAACCTGGAAGTTCCATCTATTCGCCAAGTGATTGGTCTGGTCCCTTTGTTCATTCGGGGAAGTTCACAAGAAGTCACCTGAGTAAGTGACTTAAGAAGGCCACACCAACAATTGTTAAAGTCTCTGATATCTGTGTCCTGACTGGATCCAGCTGAAAGTCCAAGACATCAACAGATCAAGCAGGTCAGTTCAGCATGTCTGATGATGAGGCTCACCAAGGCTGTATATTCTGTAATATACAAATCTCTAAACAAAATTT
The DNA here is from genome assembly GCA_019843965.1 of Rhynchomys soricoides. Classification (NCBI taxonomy): domain Eukaryota; kingdom Metazoa; phylum Chordata; class Mammalia; order Rodentia; family Muridae; genus Rhynchomys; species Rhynchomys soricoides. The sequence continues at coordinate 13,570,702 of JADRCH010000014.1, read as the reverse complement.
TAGTATCATTAAGATAACTTTATTTTTATTCTCTGAAATCTAGTTCTCTGGGGGTCTCCCTCTACCAAATCTGATCCATATTGCTCTAGAAAGTATATAGACACTAATCACCTTTTCTAAAAATACAAAGACAAAACCTTTCTCCCAAATCAGCATATCCTTGAGCCAGTAACCAGAAAAACCTTTATATTGACCTCTCTCCCAGAGGAATAATATAACCACAAAATTCAAAATCACACCCATTTTGAAAGTTAAAATAATCAAAAACAAATGAAGTAAACTAAAATGTTGTATGTGCCTATTCTAGGCCTTATCTCAAGATAAGGATAATAACTCAAGTTTCCCATGGAGCCCATGTTAGACAGAATTTGAGGATCCTGTGAGGTGTATTAGAGAAATATATCTTTAGACCATCTTTAATTAATTCAAACTTTCACTAATATCTGCCTATAGGAAGCAGGAAGTTTTTATTTTTTAAGCTCTCTGCCTAGAACAGCCATCCTTTTATACCATCTATCTATTTGGCTCTCTACCTGGAGCCACAGACATTATTAATACTTGTACATAGCAGACAATTATTATCACTGCCCTCTCTACTTAGATTCAGTGACTAATTTTCCTATCCTAGTTCCAAACCACGGGCTAAATTCCCCATGTGATTCGGACAAAATCTATATATAAATCTATCCTAAAAGCAAATAATCTCAATATTATAAATTTACAGTTAAATCAGTAGTATCTGCCCCAAGATGTAGGCTTTTTCATTCTCTGGCTCTCTAAGTCAGAGCAGCCATCTTGTCTCTTCCCACAGCAGGGGATCTCAGAGCCTGCTTTCCTTGTTTCAGTCCCTCATGCTTGGGTCCACATGACTTGTCTTAGCATTACCCAGCTACTCACTTAGAAAATAAATCTCTAACTCAGGCTAATAATCTTAAATTTCTAGTGGATTCTTGCCCAACATATTGGTTTACCACCTGTTGCGGACCCACCAGGATTCGCCACTGGAGGAATTAGATTTATTATGGCTTATAAGATTAGGCTTCTAGTTATTGCACCCAGAGATCAAATTACCATAGTTTCTGAACTAAGCTTGTGTAGTATTTTCCTTCTCACAGCGACTCGACTGGGTTCCAGAGAGAAAGGTATGGCGGCAAAGCATGGCTTGCCTGATGTGAACCACAAAGGCCATTGGGGTATTGAAGCACGGGGGCTGGTGTGGTAGTGACCTGCCAGTGGGAACTTAGCAAGTTGGCTGGAGAAGTTTTGAGAATCACAGTGCCAGAGAGTCTGCTGAGATGAGAACAACCGGCTAGAGCCATGTGGCCCGCTGGTGCCTGGCATAGTGGCACTGCAGGATGAATGTAGCATCAAAATATGGACATTATGAAAATAGTTTTATAAGAAAAGAAGAGCATGAACAATTTTTTTTCTAGTCTTCATTTGTATTATTAAATTGTTTTCTAAATTGTGTGTGTGGTTATGAACCCAGTTTCCTCTTTGTCAAGAATATAGGATAAAGTGATTTATAACCACCTGTCTCTAAAAGTTTATTCTGTCTGAAATAGACCAGTTAGTGACTTTTGTAACTAATTTCTTCACTGCTAAACTAACAGCAGCAGTGAAGATGCCTCCCATCCATTTCCTGCCCTGCCTGTGAACCTTCATAGCATCCTTCACCTTCTGTGGCATTTGTAACTTCTTTACATTACAGTTATTTTGTAGCTGTGTCTATTGTCTCTTACCAGAACATTCTAAACTTATCACATATCCAGTTGCTACTGAGACTGTCAGCCATTTGGTCCCAAAAGCCCAAATGAAAGTGTATAAACAGGTTTACATTTCAGGGTTACATTGAAATATAGTATTTCCATTGTTTATGCAAGCATCTCTTCCCTTTAAGGAGCTCATCACAGATCCTAAGAAACAGTCTTTAAAACAGAAAATAAAAGGAATTCCTGTGTCAAAGCAGTATACAATGGTTGCTGAATGAAATAATTAATTCATCAATAGCCTCACCGCTGTCTGCCTAAAGGCAGCATTCGAGTTCAGCAGCCTGGCATGTACTGAGAAGGCTCAGATGGGAAGGAATTATAATACTTTGATTTGCAGTGAAAGAGGCACTTAACTGTCTTGTAAATTGTTGCATTTTCAGATGACATTAATCACTCATAGGAGAGTAATGTCAGTATAAACTACTTGATAAAGTCAATAATGAAATATATAACATTTAGGAAATATAATGTGATTTTATATATAATGTATGTATGGCTCTTCCTGGGTAATCTCAGGTAACTTCAAATCCTGCCGCTTGGGCTGTGGCTTTCTCCATGACTCTTAGAAAAGGAAACTGCACTACTACAAAGACACTGGTAGAACCCTTGTGTCAGCCTGTGTGGGAGACTGTCCCCTCTTTAACCCCACTCCAGATTTCACGGGGAAACAGAGCCTTACATCAACTACATTCTCATACATCTGCATCCTGTGTGCTCCTAAGAAATATACAATCTATTTGTGATAGCCTGTCAAGAAAAATACCTACATCCAAGAATTTCAAAGTACTTAGAGTACCAGCACAAATGTGTGACATCTCATTGTACATTTGGATTTTCTTTATAGGACAAGGATGCACATAAAGAGGTGAAGAAAATAATCGGTTCTTTGAAGAGGTAAATAAAAGAACTTATTCTTCAGCAAATCCAATACAGTCTTCTAGAATTTAACAGATTGTACTTTTATAATGCTTTTCTCCCTGATGTAAAGATTATGTATTCTCATTTGATTTGAAGGTCTAGCCTTGCCTTCTACAGCCACTGCACTATGAGGCAAATCATGTTCTTTGGAGACAGTACTTACTTTAATGTTAGTATATAATGATCTCTGAACATGTGTACTGCGTTTTATTCATGTCAATAAACTACAGCCTTTAGAATGTTTGTGTAACCAGTACTTAACTCAATCTAATAAAACGCACCCTAGTGAATGTTATTGTTTCAATAGATGTTATAAAATGATTAAGTCATGTTGAAAATGTACACAATGGGCAGAGTTGCTAGAAAAAAAACAAGAGAAGAAAGCACAGCAAGTGATCAGGGAAATGTGAATAGATCTGCAATAAAAATGCTGTTTCACTATCAGACTTGGAAGTTTTTTCTCTTTTTTAGAAAGTGGCTAATATTAGCAGTAGTACCATAAGATAAAATGTGTTTATATGTTGATAGTGTGAGGGGATTTTTGCTACAGTCCTCTGGTTAAAATATATCTAAAGCCTAAAAAAAAAAAAAAAAAAAAAATTAAGTCTAATCCTGCAATGTCTCATCATAGAAATAATCCTAAAGAGAAAGCACAGGCAATTGATGTGAATTCCAACATCATGCCTAACAAGAAAACAGTCAATCGTGCTAGAGGTCCACTACAGTAGAAATATTTTGATTTTAAAAATAATTATATGCTCAACATGGTGGCACATTCATAAATACTATACCTTGGGAGCAGGAGGTGGTGTGATCATGGGTCCTAAGCCAGCCTGGGTTACAAAGCAAGAGACTGTCTCAAAAAACACACACACATGTATGAGTGTATGATTATAGTGTGATAGACTCTGATACAATAAGGTATGATACAGAGTAAAGCAGGAAGATCATGAGTCTGCCTCGTGTGTGTGTGTGTGTGTGTGTGTGTGTGTGTGCATGTGTAATAGGAAAGTGTTTGTGAACAAGACAAAATGGTATATAGATGTAAAGTCAACTGTGTGAAAATATGCCAGAAAGGTATTAGTAGAAAATAAACTAAAATAATAAGAGTTTTATTTCTTTGAGACTGTCTTTTATTTGCTGGATTTCCCAATTTTTAGTAATAAACTAACACAGTTTTTAAAAATCAAGCTTAGTCATTAGTGATTGATAAAGATCCTCTAGTATCCTTCAACCATCCTAGAAATCAAAGTAAAACTTGAATCTTCTGTTTGCTCTCTCCAACACACACACACACACACACACACACACACACACACACACTCGAGGTGGAAACTTAAGGGTTCTTTGGAGAGTCAGCTGTGTTGGATGATTGTCGCTGGTACAAACACGTGAAGGAGTGTTTTCCTGAAGTGGGCCCAGGTGTGAGACTGAGGCAGACTCGTGAAGGAACGTTTCACTGAAGCAGACACAGGAGAGACGATGTTCAGCTAAAGCAAGCATGGGAAAGGACACTTGATGTAGGATTCTTTGCTAACACCAATCTTGTATTGGTCTGCCTTACATTGCGTAGTTGAACTCCGTTTGTTGGGACTGCATGGACTCCAGCAGATTGGATGCACGTGCTGAGGCAAGGCACATGGAGGACACGTGATCTTTGGAAGATATAAATAGGGCAGAGTGACAGAGACAGAGCTTGGCTCGCTGGTACAGCTGGCTGTGCCACACTTGTGGGTCTCACGTCTTCACTGACCTTTGCTTCCCTGAGAAGCACAGCTGAGAACTTCTCCTGGTGTTCCTGGTGGTCCCTCCTGATGACTCAAGCCTAGGCTAAGGCTTGGCTGTCTCTGCTAGGCTGTGTCACCACTGTTGCTAATCCGACTCTACAGAACTGGGATGCTGATGCATCCATGAAGTGTTAGGGAATGAATCGAACCTCTTCTGCCTGCAAACCTATGGACTGAACTGCTGATTTTCAGACAGCACAGATGGGATTTGCTCCAAACAACCTTTCTAAACAGATCCATCTCCCTTGTATTGTTTCTTTCCCACGACCTCTAGTGGGCGGTGGGCTAAACAGGAGGTTAAAGTGTTTAAGAACCATCATTAAAAATAAGCATTGAAAAAAATCCATTCAAAACTCTCAAGCTCTCACTTAAAGATGTCAGTTTCTTAAATGGAACTGTTTCTACTCTCTAGATCTAGAGGCCAGTTGAAGTACCAAATCAATTATTTTTCTCTACAGGCTAGATCAGGAAAAAGGAAGCAGGTCACCTCCTGGCCTTTGCAGGGTCTACAGTGCTATTGATAGTGACTGGCAATCTCTAAAAAGCTAAAGTAATAATAATAATTAATAATACTAATAATAATATGCAAATTGAGGCAGGCCGTTCCAGCTAGTAATAAATAGCCAAGTGTTAGCACATCATAGGCTTCATGGAAACAAATCCTCAGCTCCTTTCATCAGAAAGCTAAAATTTAACGGCTATCTCTAGCAGCTTCCTCTAAGGAATGTGGGAAACAGTGTTCTTACAGATAGAAAGGACTTGAGACTCTACCCATAAGACTAAATGTTCACTAATTTTCACGACGTTTCTGTTCGGTCCCTGCCATCACTACATCTCCAATGGGCAGGTTGGGAGCCACTGGTCAGATAATTGATGTGGTAGTTTGTGGATGAGAAGTTCTTGGTCCAATAGCAATGTTGCATTCCTACTTCACTCTTTAGAGTATTGGTGATTTCTGACCCATGTGGCAGTGTCTCTCATAGAGTGTTGATGGAAGAAAGTCCCCCACCACACCATAGTCACACCTCCTAAAATTACCAGTAAACCCAGGCTGTCTGTGCCCCATACACACTCTGGAGCACTTGCATCTAGTATGGCTGCTGTTGGTACTAAACCATGTGAACAAGAAGGCACATGTGATGGTACCAACCCAAGTGTCTACGTTATTTTTTTGGACTTGTAACAGCTATTTTTCTTGTATAGCCTACTGCTTTACATATAACATGGCCTCCAAGGAATTCCACACAAGTTCTTCTGTGTGATCGCTAATTTCCTGTGGTTGCTTCACTTGCTACTCACAATACCTGACCTTATAAAAACCAGAACATGGTCAGCATGCAGGTGTTGAGGCCAGACTAATAGGACCCCTTCTACTTAAAGATGAAGTCCGCAGAGTCTGACTCCTCAGGAGACTTCGTGTAGAGTGCTGGGAAAAGAGAATTGTAATCCAGAACTTTGAGTATCTTCCAAAGATACAAATCAAGACTGTATGTTACAATTTCTCATAACACATGAGAGAAGTAAACACAGAGTTGTTCTGACATCTTAGTGCTTTGATGTCCCTTAGTTTGTGTTGTTAGCTCTCCTCCTGCAGGACTAATGACCTTCACTGTAATAAAAATGGAGTCATGTCAGTTGAGCCCCAACCTCTATAACACAAGCTTTTAGTTTGTAATGTGTTTATACTTTTGAATTAGAAAATGCATTGGTCTGGGCTGGTGCCCTGAGCAGACCTTGGGTGAGAACTCCTCAGCCAGTCCCACAACACCCAGAGGAAGCTCCACTCCCAGGTGTTCTAACACATCCAGGATCACAGGATCACAGGATCACAGGAGCTTGGTCATACCAGGATCTTAGGGTCCCAGAGGCAGCTTGATTCCCAGGAGTTCTTACACAACCAGGATCACAGGAAGGACAGGCTCCAGTCAGACATAGGGAGGGCAGGTAGCACTAGAGATAACCAGATGGCAGGAGGCAAGCATAAGAACATAAGCAACAAAAACCAAGGGTACTTGGCATTATCAGAATGCAATTCTCCCAGCATAGCAAGTCCTGGATACACCATCACACTGGAAAAGCAAAATTCAAGTCTAAAATCACTTCTTACGATGATGATAGAGGACTTTAAGAAGGACATAAATAACTTCCTTAAAGAAATACAGGAGAACACAGGTAAACAGGCAGAAGCCCTTAAAGAGGAAACACAAAAATCCCTTAAAGAATTACAGAAAAACACAATCAAACAGGCGAAGGAAATAAACAAAACCATCCAGGATCTAAAAATGGAAATAGAAACAATAAAGAAATCACAAAGGGAGACAACCTGGAAGTTATAAAACCTAGGAAAGCGATCAGGAGTCATAGATGCAAGCATCACCAACAGAATACAAGAGATAGAAGAGAGAATCTCAGGTGCAGAAGATACCATCGAAAACATTGGCACAACAGTCAAAGAAAACACAAATGCAAAAAGCTCCTAACCGAAAACATCCAAGAAATCCAGGACACAATGAGAAGACCAAACCTAAGGATAATAGGTATAGAAGAGAGTGAAGATTCCTGACTTACGGGACCAGTAAATATCTTCAGCAGAATTATAGAAGAAAACTTCCCTAACCTAAAGAAAAAGATGAACATAAACATTGAAGAAGCCTACAGAACTCCAAATAGACTGGACCAGAAAAGAAATTCCTCCCATCACATAGTCAAAACACCAAATGCACACTAAACAGAGAAAGAATATTAAAAGCAGTAAGGAAACAAGGTCAAGTAACATATAAAGGCAGACCTATCAGAATTACACCAGACTTCTCACCAGAGACTATGAAAGCTAGAAGATCCTGGGCAGATGTCATACAGACCCTAAGAGAACACAAATGCCAGTCCAGGCTACTCTACCCAGCAAAACTCTCAATTACCATAGATGGAGAAAGCAAGATATTCCATAACAAAACCAAATTTACACAATATCTTTCCACAAATCCAACCCTACAAAGGATAATAGATGGAAAACACCAACACAAGGAGGGAAACTACACCCTAGTAGTAAAAGCAGGAAAGTAGTCTTTCAACAAACCCAAAAGAAGATAGCCACACAAACATAATACTACCTCTAACAACAAAACTAACAGGAAGTAACAATCACTTTTCCTTAATATCTCTTAACATCAATGGACTCAATTCCCCAATAAAAAGCCATAGACTAAGAGACTGGATACATAAACAGGACCCAGCATTTTGCTGCATACAAGAAACGCACCTCAGTGACAAAGGTGGACACTACCTCAGAGTAAAAGGTTGGAAAACAATTTCCCAAGCAAATGGTCCCAAGAAACAAGCTGGAGTAGCCATTCTAACATCAAATAAAATCAACTTTCAACCAAAAGTTATCAAAAAAAGAAAAGGAAGGACACTTCATACTGGTCAAAGGAAAAATCTACCAAGATGAACACTCAGTTCTGAACATCTATGCTCTAAAAATTGCAGGCAGTATAATAATATATATGTTTAAAATATACAAATATGGCACAGTTCAGGTAAGTGACACATTCAGAAAGATAGACAGGACTCAAGGGATTGTTTTCTAAAGCATTCTTAAACAGTGATTATAATTGAAACGATTATTATTTTATAGAATTTTACCAAAGTCCACTGGTACAATTTCATTTGTTGCTAATACTTTGAATTCTTTTATTTTCTACATCTGTGGTTTAACTATTAAAAAACTTAAATGTCCCGAAAAAAAAAAATCCCACAATTCATTCTTTACAGAAATAGTCACTATAGAACTAGAAATATTTAAGGGGTAACGTCAGCAAGTGTTATAGGTATCTGATGAGTCTCAGTGTAACGACCTTGGAAAACAAAGGAATGTTGCTCTTTGCTCAGAGTTAAGCTAACATCTTCAAGGGAGAAAATTGGAGGTATTTGAATTTTATGTTCGCATTAGGGAGGTGAGTCTTGTGTGTTTTAGAAGACTAGTATTTATTTTCTCTGAATTTAGTCAGGAGTTGTCAACTTACTTCTAGTTGAGTGTGACAGTACTAAGGTTTTCAAAGTCTACTGAAAACAAGTAACATTAAACGTGTGATTTATGAGATTAGGTTATGTGTGCTATTTTGACTGAAGTCAACTTTCCTTTGCCATTTCAAAGGAGAAAAAAATGAATGGCCTATAAAACTGTAAGGGTTGATCTGTCAGAAATAAGTTCCAATTGCACAATGTTTGTACAAAGTGAGTTAATGTATTTTAATCATATTTATAATGTGAAAGTATAAGATAATGATAATATTGGCTTCTAAAGTTTTAGCCTAGAAAATAGCATTTTAATTATTATAGAAATGTCTGCAAGTAATTTCATAATTTATTAATTCTGTATTTAATTTTGACATGTTTCTCATAATTCACCATTGTATATAATACTGTGATAGATAGCCCACAGAACATACATATTTTTGTCAACATAAATTCCTAGAAATAAGTTTACTAGATAAAATGTTATGAACAATTTATACTTTGGTACTTGTTGGTAAACTGTTCATTAGAAGTACTGTATTGATTTGTACTGTTATATGGAACATTTCTCTAAAACTTTCTAACAATAAAATTTTATTATAAAAAGATAAAATGATAAAAAGAAAATGCATTGGTTGAATCTAAATGGGACCATCAATACATCTTCTACACCAAGCTTTCCATTTTAATTAAATAGCTGAATCTCTGATACAAGAAGAACATAGTCAGCACCAGAAAATTGTACTGGCCAAGCCAGGACTGGGATCCTGACCTTGAAATCTCATGTATTTTCAAATGTGCTTTGAGCCTAGGGCTGTTTACATGTCATTACTCGAGTCCAGCATGCCTAACAAAGAATGGGCACTCTGAGAACAGTAACTTGCACAGTGATTAATAATTACTCCCAAGTTGTTTTTCCTTACTTTATACACCAGTGTATCTCAACCTTCCTAATGCTGCAACCCCACTCCTCATGTTGTGATGACCCTCCCCAACCATAAAATTATTATGTTGCTACTTCATAACTGCTGCTTTGTTATTGTTATGAATCATAATGTAAATATGTGACATACAAGATATCTGATATGTGATCCCCAAAGACGTTGCAACCCACAGGTTAAGAACCACTGTTACATACCAACCGTATGCAGAAAGGGCATTTGATTTCATCCTGTCTAGATCGTGTATGCCAGAACACAAGAAATAAACGATCATGCCCTGAACAGGAGACTAGAGGCAGGGAATGCTCCAGGGTCCATGTTGTGGTCTGAGCCACTGCATTCTGTCATTTAAGTGGGGGGAGGGGGATGGTAGGAAATAGAGGTAGTGAAGTATAGAGAGCAAGAAGACGCTAAAATGGGGAGGAGGGGGAAGGAACGGAGTGGAAGAGTAAGAAGAAAGAGTAAAGAAAGATATTTATTATATTAGCTATGAGGTTTTCTGGTGTTCTATTGTAGATTTCTGATAACTTATTACATAATCTTCTAATATTAATTTCTCATCTGTTTGTCTCCTCCCCTAGATAAGAGGAAAGAGGATAGGGAAGCCTAGCTTGAGCAACGTGATCTATTTTGTATAGGAAGAGCCTCGTTGTAAACTTTGTAGCTTATTAATTGTGATAAATAAGACTGGCTGCTTCCCCAAAGACAAGGTAGACTTTAGTTATTATCTTGATGTTCTGTGATCTCGGCTTTCCCAGCATGCATTTTGCTTTAGATTCCTGCAGCCAAGTCACTAAGGATGAGTTTTTTGGTCTTGTGTTGTCTTGTTTTTAAAATAGCTTCATTGAGATATTATTGACCTACACATAGTTGCATATATTTTGACACACATCAGTTTGACATATGCATATGCCCATGAAATCTCCAGCACAATCAAGAACATTTCTATAACCTCAGACTCTAGTCCTCACCCTTTAGAGTCTTTCCCTTCTTACTCTGCCTCTTGCTCCCTGATGCAGCCACACACAACCACTGACCTATTTGCTGGAGACTGAGTCCTGGGATAAAATACAGCTCAGAAGTAGAAAAAGAATGAACTGCTACATGCTACACAAATGTGTGGACCTCAAAATAATTATGCTTAAGAAGTCAGATAGGAAGAGATCCCCTATGTATGTTTACATAAAATTCTACAGTGCTCAATTTACAGCAACACCTTCTGGCATAATGGAAGCCAGCCAGTGCAGAAAGTACCCTCCTGTTAAATCCTGTTCCTGTCCCTGTCCATGTATCGTGTGCCGTGTGTCCTCATCATCACAACCCCCTCTTCAGTTCAAGATTGATTTCTATGTTCTACAACCAGAATGTATAGTCCCCAGCTCTGGGATCTTCTCATCTAGCTATGATGAATGAGCTGCGGCACCAGCCTCTGGGGCCTGAGTGGTCACTACAGGAGATGCCTCATGCCTAGCACTGAGATTCATGTTTAATAACTCATCTCTGAGAACAGCAATATCCCCCCCATGCTCCTTCCAAATGCCTTTTAAAAATCATAACATCAACTTTTTGGGCTTTTCCTTCCTCTCTGAGTGTCTCATATACCACAGTTTTCCACTTTCGTTCAAGGAAAATCATTTTTAATTTCTGTTTTGATGTCTTCTTCAACACGTGAGTTATTTAGAAATCTGTTTGGTTTCCACTATTTGAAGCTTTGCAGAGAGTTTCCTGATGTTGGGTTTTACTTTAATTCTATTGTGATCAGAAAACATTTTTTATGTCTTGAATTTTTTAATTTGTTGAGACTCTATGGTGCAAACAGTTTCTATTTTGATTAGTAGTCAGTGTTATATATATATATATACTCTTTTATTGAGTGAGAAAGAAAGAGAAACCTACAGACTGGTCTCAGACTCTAAGTGAACCTCCTACCTCAGCTTCTTTAGTAGCTGGGCCTATAAATATTAACTACCATTGCTGGCAGAAAATATATTCTTTAGAAATCAATTGTGTTAAGTTGGATAACAGTGTCATCAGGTCTTTTAATTCCCTTGGTCTCCACTGCTTTCTCAAGTCCACAGAATTGAGTTCCCAGCCCATGGCCTCAAAACCTTCAAGGCAGTGAACTGGAGCAGATGTGGGGTTTATCTTGTTCCACCTCTCAGGAATCACTTCTTCCTTTTCTTCTGTACATTATGTTAAAACCATTTCTGCCTGTGGTCCATCCGTGCAGAAAGCCACATGGTAGACCTTCATGAAGATGTGCCACTACATATAAACACTCACTGACTTTCTACTCTCCACAATTATTTGATATACACAACTAACTCAAAAGTGTCACATGCCTTTGTTACATAAGTGTTGAGAATGTTTCAAATACATCTACTCTATAAAATAAAGCAGCTGGATTACCTATGAAGTTGGACTTTGGTTAGAGCTAACTCTTGTTTGTTTTTAAACAGCGTTCTTGTTCTTGGCAATAAAATTAATTGCTTATGAGAAGTTAAGTCTTATGTTCCCATTCCTTTTCATGGTTCACTTTAGCCAATTTAAAGTTGGGAAACGTAATTTAATACTAGGAAAATAATCTGCTGGAAATCACTGTGTTAGACGTTACTAATGCCACATAGCTATGGTTCCAGCAGAGCCCTAATTGGACAGACCCTTGCATCAAGGGAAACTGGGCCTGCAGTGTTGGATACAGAATGCATCTGGCTCACAAAGTTGACTGGCATACTTTTTTAAAGGTCTCAGTCGTAAAGATAGTGATTTTACAGCTGAACCATTAGTTGTTCTCATTCTTTGTTTGAAATGTATCTTATTCCCCTTGTTTGCTTTAGTTCTGGGAACTCAGGATTTCTTGCCATTACAATTAACCAACATTTCTTGAGCTAATATTAAAAGACCAAACACTGATCCAGATTTTATGAGGACCTAAAATATATATAATTTGTGGAATTTTCAATAGAAAAATACAAGAAGTACAAATACAAAATTAGCTTTGAAAGTGACTATAGTTTTACAATGCAGAAGATGTTCTAACAAATTATAAAATTTCGAAAGCTAAAAATGCAATAGCTATCATAAAAACCCAGGGAAAAAAACCTTTTTTGTTATCAACTGTATGGTGTAGCTCTGTCATACCTCAATGTTTTGCCATATACGTTTTGTTCATGTCATCTTGCAACACAACATTTTTCAATGTCATTGATCTTGCCTCTCAGGAAATGGAGTAGCATTTGTGTTTTATTGAAAATGATGCAGAAAGGCTCCTTGATGCCTCAGTTCATGTTTGCAGTGACACGTGGTAAAGCTTCCCAGCATCCCTTCTCTCTAAATTGACATCTCTGACATCTCCAGCCCCTTGAGGCTGCCACAGCAATGGGCCCAGTTCTACCTGGCCTCTCTACTTCCAGAGCCTACCCATCTCACCTGCAGCCCTGGTGGGTCCCAGTGATCCTTGAAACCCTAGTCAGGGTGGATTGTCAGCGGGGGAGCAAGATCTTGTCTTTCGACGTCAAAATCAGGATCTGAAGCCTCACGCACGCCCACAGAAATAGGCTGTTACTGATAATGTGGAAGTTGTGTATTTGTCATCTCAAGCATCAAATCCTCTAGGCTGTGCAGGAAACCCCATGCACAAACCATCCTCCTTGGATCTCCATGCCTTCCTCCTGAAGCTTTTCCCTTGGGAGGATAATGAAGCAAATAATGACAGACTGATACCAACATCGTGTGGTCTTTCCAGTGTTACCTACTGCTCAAAGGCCACTTCCACTGTACCTCATGCTTTTATCCCACCTGCCCCTCCAACAGAGCTCCAGAATTGTCTCACTGTGCATATGCTGTCTGCGTGCCAGAAAGACTGGATTGGTCATTACTCAAAAGCTTTCTGGTACTCTTCTGGAGACTGCTTGGTTTTATTCCGTATGGGAATAAATGCCCCCCATGACTGCCCATTAAAGTCAAAGCCTGACTCCTCCATGAAAGGTCCCCATCAAGACCTCATGACCAATGTCATCACATGTGATATCACCTACCTCAAAATGCCAGCACACTTTTGTGTGTCTTTTAGCCCAACCAACATCAGTGAGGTGAAACAGAAGTCCTATGTCACTCATCTCCACAGCATCTATCCATGTGTGCTCATTTAACATTTGTGAAACCAAATAAAACAAAGCCAGCATCCTAAAATGGAAGGTTGAGAGCCACCGCCATCCTTGCCTGTGACAAGGGCTGGGGCAAAGCACAAGCATAGAGGGAGAAGCAAAGGGGTGGGGCAGGGGCACAAGATGGCGAGCAAGCCAGAGGCCAAGCAAGAGACAGCAAAGCTGGTGTGGTATGAAGGCCAGTTTTTAACATATCACATCTAATGGTATAGTGAAACTGTTTAGCCCCTGGGATAGGTTATGAAAAGGATCATGGGAATAGATGGCTGGAGCAAAAGTTAGATTTGACGATGGCATATACCTAGTTCATCCAAACAGGAAACCAGACCTAGGGGCCTGATTCCCAACACTGTTTTGGATAGCACTAAAATAAATCATACTGGATCCATATACTCAACTTCAAATCACTTAGGATTAATGTTCTCAGGGGATAATTCCATTTCCCTTTACTTTGTTTCTACGTTCTAAAAATTAAAGCAGTTAAAAATAAAAGACAGAAAATTGTCTTGAAATCTGTAGAATTGTTAACTTAGCCAAGACTATAACACGTATCTCCCATGAGAGAGTGAGGATCAGTGAAGGCAGTTCACTGGAAAGGAAAACAGCAATTTAAGAAGAATTTTGAAGAGAGCTAGGTAGTCAGATGAGATAAACTCATGGGAAGGTGCCTAACTCTTAGGGGCTTTACTTGTCCCTGAGAGTGGTGATTCCTATACATTGTGTCCCTTTTTTTAATTTTTCATAAGCATGTACATGTTCACTGCTACAGAACTATAATTTATACTTCATAACATGCTTGAGATTGTTTTGTCTAATACTTGCAAATCCCTACCCGAACATGCCATGAGTTGCCCAGAGAAACTTACGAGCAAGGGAGAAGTTCATTTGAGTTCCCCAAAACTCACTCAGCTAAGTGACGATAGCACCCATTTCTTTACAAAGAACAACTTGTTTGTGGTCAGTCATTCCACATCATCTCCTGACCTTCCTCCAGGTCACCAGGATGGACATAGTTCCAGAATGGAGCCTTTTCAGGAAACACAGGGCCTATGAGGAATGTAGTGACCGTAAATAGCTACCCTCTGTTTAAGGTCCTGTCCAAAAGAGAGCTGATGAATTGGGTCAGTTCCTAAAAGGACCATCCTACACAGTAGCTTGTGCACCTCTACGGCTCTGTCTGTGACTCCCCCTCAATATCTTTAATAGTAGTTTTAGGGATCAGCTGCATACTGCGGACCTGCACCTCATGGAGTTCTTTGAAGTGAATGCTGATTTTCTCAAAATGCAAAAGCTGTCTCATTTTTACATTAAATGTACTGAGCTGTAGAGTGTACATAAGAAAATGCTGGTAACTAACTTTTGTAGTTTGTAAAGTTCCTTTTGCCCCCTCCCATTTAGGCCCCCATCTACTTTCGTCCCAGCCTTCTGGCACCTGGGTTCACTGTTTTCTAGAACGCCACAAAAACAGAATCACGTGTAGATTCCTAAACATGGCTCCTTGGCTGAGCATGTTTTTGAGATTCATACATGACCTAGACTGTAATTTTTCATTACATTCATTTCGGAGGCATCTCTAGCTTGAAAACACCAAGTCACCTATGTGGGGTGACTTGAGGCTTGGAATTATGAAAAGCTGATGTGAATTTCCACACACAGTTCTTTCTGCAGATTTGATTTTCTTGGTTGGTTGGTTGGATGGTTGGATGGTTGGATGGTTGGTTGGTTGGATGGTTGGGTTTTGGTTTTGGTTTGTTTGTTTTGCAGACATGTTTTTGTTAAGTATATAGGCGGAAGAAAGTGAGAGACTGGGAATGATGTTGTTTCTCATAACGAAAATGCATTAATGTCATAAAGCATCACCAAACTACTTTGCAAACAGTTGTACCGCTTCCTGGTTGCCGCACGTGCTCACAGCTCTTGTTGCTCTCCATCTTTAATTTCACACATCCTAGCAGGTGTATCTCCGTGTCCTTTTGTAGACATGTCTCTGGTTGTTGATGTTGAAAACCTTCCGTGTACCTTTAAGTATCTTCTTCCTTAACTCAGTTATATTGACTAGTTCAATGTCACCAACTCTGATTAACTCTACAACCACCAAAGGTGTCTATGTTGGTTGCTAGAAAACTGTAATTTGTGTTTTTTCTTAGCTTTTCCTTCTTGTCAGCACATTAACCAGCAGCTCTTCTTCCCCTCACACCTCAGGTTGAGATCACCAAACATGTCCTTTAAGTCTTGTCTGTAAGGAGATAGAGCCTGTGACATCACACTTGCTGTTCAGTCAAGTGCACAGGAGCTTCCATTGATTCAATCCCATCAGCCAGTCTGTCCTGTGACCTCTCCCAACACTGCCCAACCTCTTCCTTTGGCATTCAGTGACATGCTTTTGATGAATTGTTACCTCACAGGCAGGGACGCACACCCTTTTCCTAGACATTAAAAAGTCAACTCGGTTTATCTGTGCTCTTATGCTGATCAAAAACAACTTTTAAACTGAGCTTGCCCTTTTCCTTTTGAGAGATTCAGTCTAAGATAAAATTTGTTCTACATTTCAGAGCAGTCATTTTGTGGCAACCCAAACTGTCATCCCTAGGACATTATGTGATTCCTCCCCCAATGTCCTGCCCTCATTGACAATGTAAAATAAACCTCTTCTGGCCTGAGTCTTATCTCTGTGAAATAGTCAGCACATTGTTTTAAGTTTTTCACTGTATCTATTAATTTTTTTTAAAAAAACACATGTCTTGGTTCAATAAAAATTCAGAAATTCAGATAAAAGAAATTTTTAATGAGATGTTTATCCCTCCAGTTCTCTTTTTTTCTTTTGATGATGATGAAGAATACTGACTTTACTTTTCAGAATCTCCTTGGGGATGCTCTGGCAAGGGTCCTGACATGAAGCCACCACTGTGCTGAAGTTAGACAGTGGATCTTTATGAGGTCTGGATGCCTCCCACCCTTTGCCGGCTCTGCCTGGAGATATGCCACCTCCTACCCTGTCTCTGCCAAAAAGAGCCTATTTCAGCCAGAACACTTGACTTGTGTTAGACATGATGCACAAAGGCTAGACCCAGGCTAGACCGCCCAACCCTACACCCCTAACAACACCAGAGCCTGGTGAGTAAATGGCAAAGATATTGAGTTCTGGCAAGCTTAGTTCTAGCTGCTTCCTTGAAACTATCCCAGATAGAGGAAGCTCGGGCATGAAAATCAGACTTTTTCAGAGGAGAACTTTGGGTTTCCAGTGATTGAGTCTCAACAGACCTTCTACCAATCAACAAGATAACCAATCACTATAAATTATCAAGAACCATGCAGGATCCCAAAAGATATCCTGAATTTTCAGAAAAGATTAAATTATAGGTAATAATTAAAATATTTAATATGGTGATATGCTGTAACTCTATTAAAATGCTCTAAACTCACATCTTCCAAACTTTCTTTAGTTTTGGTTGGTCTGGTTTGGTTTTTTGGTTTTTGAGTGTTTGTTTTGTTTTGGAGGCCTTTGGGGGGCTTGTTTTGTTTTGTTTTTGAGCCAAGGTCACACAATACAATTCAAGCTGGCATTAACTCACAGTTCTCCTGTTTAGATCACCTGAGTAGATCACTGGTTTTATAGATGCATGCTACTATACTCAGCTTCCAAATATTTTTAATTTGTACTTGGCTTATTATTATCATTATTATTATTCCTGTGTTTAAATGCAGATATCTGTACGCCATGGTGTGTGTGTGTGCGTACTCGCGTGCATGAATGCATGAGTGTGTGTGCGTGTGCGTGTGTGTGTGTTGACAACTTTATGGAGCTGGTTCTCTTTTTCCGGTCTCACATGGATTTCAGGGATAAACTTACGTCTTTGGATTTTGGCAGTGTCAGAACACAGTCTAGGAATGGAATCGTGTGAGGAGAATTCTGAGAACTTGTGAGAACACTCCGAGAAAACGAGTCTTGTGAGCTCAGTTCCCTCAAAACACAGACTTGTTCTTGGAATGTGTTTTCCTGCTCCTCCCAGGAGTAGCAGGTAGGGGTGAGTTTACTTCAGATTACTCATTATTACTTGCAGGTGTTATTCAATTAAGTGTTTAAACTGTCCTTTCTACGCCTCTATGGGAAAACATGTTTTTGCCATGTGCTGCTTGTCCCTGTGATTGTATATCTCTTGAATCAAAGATAACTTTATCCATGTGACTGTTCTTTCCCCCTCAGACTATAAATTATCTGAGGCCCTGAATAAAGTTGGCTGCTCCAAGAGACCTTAGTCAGCCTCATTTATTGTCTCCATTCTCCCGGATCCAACTTTTGGAGAGGTGACGGTACGGCGTACACCATCTCGCTGGCCCTCCATCTATTGATGCTAAAGTTAAAACATTAACATTCCCTAATGCATTTAGATTTATTTATTTATGGTACACATATTAATACAATGCTAAAATGTTCATAAGAAAACATGCCCAAATATAGAGCATCTTATTAGGTGGCAGGAAGATAACTCAATGGGGAAAGCATTTGCTATGCAAGCATGAGGAACTGAGTTCAAATTTCCAGCCCCCATGTAAAAATCCAGGCATGGCAGTGCACACCTAGGGAGACAGAGAAATATTGAGTCTCTGGGCTCTCTGCTGAGCTAGCCTAGAAGAATTCGGGTTTGGTAGAGATCTTGCTTTAAGACATGTGGTAAGCATAAAGAAGACCCTTAATATTGGCCCCTGACCTCAACATGCACGTGAACATGTACCTACACATACATTATACACATATACACACAAAGGAGCAAGAAAAGAGACAACATCTTACAGGATAAGATAACCAGATTTTTATTTTTAAAATTCTTCATGAGAAAATAGTTATTTTCTTAATATGACTCATCATGCTTAAGAATCAACTCTTGACAGTTGTTTACATTGAAGCCAGAGATAGCACAAGAGGGTGTTCTCACTGGTTATTTAACAATGTCCTAGAGAGATTTGCTCTAATGAGCAAAACAACCAATGAAGTCAAGGACAACATTATAGAGAACATAATAAATATCATTCTTATACTGGTAAACCTATATATATGGAAAACCTATTGGAAAAACTACAAAACTATTTTCAGCTCTGAAAGGATTAATTAATAATGCATAAAGATAGTAACCATCAGCAACAGACAGCAACCAATTAGAGGATAGCCTGGAGAATAAATGCCTCATTTTACATAACCTAAACAAAATAAAATATCTTGAAATAAACAATAAGCAAGCAAAAACTGAAGGAAGGACCCCAAAGGTTTTAACACCCAGAAAGACATGATATTTTGATAAGAAAGTCATCGTTCTAAATCACCCAATACTCTTCTGTAGACTTACGCATGGCCCGTGCTTTCTATACCAGGACTGACCAAAACTGTTTTGTTTTACATTCCAGGGAGAAAACTAACAAGAAGAATGGTAAAACCACTGAAAAAGTCAAGTAGAGGAATGTGGCAAGCTACAGAGACTGAAAAAAATAAAATGTGGAAAACTATAGTCCTCAAAGACACACAGTGAGTGGATAGATAAGTTGTCGAGATAGGATAAAAAGCCTGTCTCTGTACGTATATATGCAAATGCCATGCTAATTTAACATATGGTAAGAGTGGCATGTAGAAGAATTATTCAAAGAGTGAGGTGTTAGAGGGTTGGGATGGGCTAGAAGAGAGTTGGAACAAGCTATATGATGTTTAAGCAACTGGCTGAGATCTTGTTTATTCAGGAAGAGTAGGGAGTACCTCAAACTTCCCTTCGCACCTCGATGCTCCTAGGTCCTCTGATGGGCAGTAGTTGTGTCTTCCTCGATGCTCCTGGGTCTACTGATGGGCAGTAGTTATGTCTTCCTCACCTCACCCCAAGCACTCATCTGTTTCATGACACAGCATTAATGGCCTGTTATGAGCATGCACAAGACAGTAACTGATCACCAGAGGTGACAGGAGTGTTTAATAACTGTGAATGCAGCAGCATAGAAATGCCAGCTAGGAAGAAGATCAAGGCTTAAGAGAAATGAGGGTGGAGATGGGGGGCGATGAAGAGAATAGCCTAGCTTGGCACACTCCTGGGAACCTTCTAGGTATGGCTCGAACCGTCAACATACATGAATGCCTATACTAGAGAATGATGGCTATCTCATCGCAGAGATGCCTGATGTATCATCACAGAGGAACACATCACCCTTAAAGTAGCTCAACACCAGGGGCCCATAGGCATGCTTCTACGTGGTCTCCAGCAAGCCTTGTGCCTGGTGCATCCAGCTCACAGTTTATGTGACATTTAAGTGACAAATGGAAATACAATTTCCAAGCCCAGAAGGTGCCCAAGCAGTGAGCCTTGTTGGTGACAGGCACTTACATCACTCTCACCCTTTACTTCCGTAGGAGCCCTGAGTGACTTGAACCAGAGCTAGTGGTAGTTCCCACAGTTTTTGTCAATGAAAGTTAAGGCTGGGAGCCATAGACTGGTCGGCATCTTCGTGATGCCCTGTGCAAGCACAGGTGGAGGAAGCAGCTTTGCCTGCAAGTCTTCTGCTCTGTTTACAGTCATATTAGCAGGCAGTGATGGCATAGAGCTAAACCAGAACAGGAAGTAGTGAGGATGTCCCTGGATATAGAACTCACATTGAAGCTCTGCTCTCCTGTGCTGACATGTGGAATACTGAGATTCTCCACCCCTTTGGGGCTCAAAAGACCCACAGGGGTGGCCTAAAACCATCGGAAAACACAGATATTTGAATAATGGGTCATACCAGTAACAAAATTACAGTTATGAAGTATCAGCAAAAATAATTTTATGGTTGGGGGGGTCATCAAACATGAGTAATTGTTTGTAAGGGTTGCAGTGTTGGGAAGATTGAGAGTTACTGCTTTAGCAGGTCTGGTAACACCACAGGAGACAAATTCTTAGATTCCTGCTAGGGGAAAAAAGAGCCAGGGATGAGCAGTGCTGAGCCCTGAGCTGGCAAACCCAGGGTTCTCGGCTGAAGTCTGCTAAGATTAGCAGCCCGATGAGAACGTTACTGTATGGATGGGTTCAAGGATAATCAAGGTGGCCACAGGAATACTGCTTGTCTATTTTCGGGATGGGGAGTAAGAAGGACCATGAGCATAGATCATAGGAACATGTCTCCTTTATCACTAGAGTCCATCAGTCTAGAAATATGGGCGTTTAAGGAAAGGCAGCATGGTATAAAGGAGAAAGGGGCACATTACACTGGAGCTTGATTCAAATCCAGACCTTGCACATACCTGGATGAACTTGAGTAAGAGACTTTTAAGCTCTCTGAAAAGTGGGGATCCAAATATCCACCATGAAAGATTTTGTTAAAAGGGTTAATAGATATGCATAAAATAATTGGTACCTTGAAATGGGTGACATCTTCCCAGTGTTTCTCCCAGGGAGATAGACGTTCTTCTGGTTCCCTTTA
Organism: Rhynchomys soricoides; assembly: GCA_019843965.1. Taxonomy (NCBI): domain Eukaryota; kingdom Metazoa; phylum Chordata; class Mammalia; order Rodentia; family Muridae; genus Rhynchomys; species Rhynchomys soricoides. The sequence continues at coordinate 13,549,673 of JADRCH010000014.1, read as the reverse complement.
CCCTCCACAGATGCCCCCGCTTGCTTTCTATGTCCACACCCCTGATTCCCTGCTAAAGTGACTCACATACAAGAACTTAGCAAAACATACTGACTGTTCCCCTAGATCCTGCTTATTTAATAGATGTCATCAGAAACAGTCAGCATTGGGCTCACTGCCCAGAGTCTCAGAAGGGCTTGGTAACACCACAGGGCTCCGTGTAAGGCTCAGGAAACAAGCTATCACTCAACGAGCCACACACTCCCTAGCTGGTAAATTGATGCCAGTTTTTATCCCAGAGTCTCAGAAGAGTTCAGAATTCTTAGTGTGAACTATGGGCTTCCCATCGGCTATGGGGAGCTGGTAAGAAGCTCAAGGAAGGAACTCCCCACAGTAACTTGTATCTGGCTCTTTTAATCCCCGTGGGCCATGATCCCATTGTCTAGATGATTAAAAACAAATTGAAGTTAGATAAGTCACGATAACTGCCAGACCTACACACACACACACACACACACACACACGCACACCTGAGCCAAAAAGTCATGAGCTGAAAGTTTAGCATGAGATGGAGAGAGAAAACTGTTGAGATGAGTGTACAGCACTAGGCAGAGCCTGTGGAACCTAGCGTTCCTTCTCTTTACTCACAGGCCTGGCCCTAAGGACCCCCATCAGCACCCACCTTCCCAATTTTCAGCAACACTTAGGTCTCCTCATTTCTCCCTTTCCTTTCTCTCATTCTCATCTTTACCCATCTAGACTTCGGAAGTCTCCATTTTAGCCCATAGAAATCTGAAGCCTGGACAGGGACTTCCCACTAGCTGGACTCTGACTTGGACATAGGAATCCTTGGAGGAGGCCAACCTAGGGTCTCCGAGACACAAGGGCTCCAGCCAAGAGCAGATTCTGCTCATTCTGACTCTCTCTGTGTACAACACTTTGACTTTGCTTTTCTTAGGGTGTTTTTGGGTTTTCCCAACAATCTAATAAGCAAAGTGTTACTGATTTAGTTATCTTTGTGCTCATGGGAGAGGGCCAAAGGAAAAGTTGATACCCGTTGGGGAGTGAGTTCTTTTCTGGGAAACTCTGAAATGTCTCCTATATGGTTCATGGCTGGTTACCTCTGTCTGCATCCCAACCCCTGGAGTTGGCTGTGCATTTTACCCAAGTACCTCAGTGTTTGGAACCAGGTTCTTTTATCTTCTGAGGTAGTCTATAGCCAAATGGAAAACACAGCTTTTCAGTCATTGCATCCAAAACATCTGGAATAAAATCTGCCACAGAGCAGGCACCAGGGAATCAAAGTTGAAAGTGGGCTGATTATAAGAAGCACTTATCACAAACATGGGCTTGGGACTGGTGGATGCTGGTGATGGGGAGGGACAGAGATGCCTTGGTCTTGTCAGACCTGACCATAGACTCCATGCTTGGGGATCACAGGGTCATCTCTTAGCATCCCAGAACAAACGATACCCTAAGAGGTTTTCCTTCAATTGTTCATAGATATTCCAGCCCAGCATGGCTCACTGGACCACAGCCAAAGTGTGCTTGTGGTCAAATTTGAATTTGACAAGTGACAAATAATTTTGAGCAGCACTAATAAGCAAAGACTATGGAGCACTTTGTAGATATCATTTTAATCCTTATTATTGCTCTACAATGATAAACTCTCACTTTGGAATTGTTCTGGAAGACTTTAGTCATTTTAAATTGTCTTTATTTTACAAAGTGGAAACTTTATTGATTTCTATGGTAATTTCAGTCACTTCCTCTGTCTTTAGGTTTATTATTGTTCCTTTCTGTAAGACATAAGTAGAACTTAGTTATTGATTTGGGGTCTTTATTCTTTTCTAATGCATGCAACAAAGTTTTTAAATTTCTATTTTTTTAAGATTTATCTATTTTATGTTTACATGTTTGCCTTTGTGTGTAGTGAGAATTCTGGAATTTTGATTTCTTTAAAAAAAACAAAAATATTATATGTTTTCATTTTAATTCCAGGTGTGGGGATATGGGGCTGCTTTGCAGCAGCTGACTATGATTTGCTTCATGCTCTAGCAGGGACATGAGTTTGCCCCCTGCAGAGAGTGTCTGCAATCGTGTGATGTTTGGAATTCTGAGGACTTTTCAAAGGGTATAAAAGTGCTAGGGCCCCAAGAGGTGGCCCACAAGAGGTGTTGTCGGTTGGTTGGTTGGTGTCGGTTGGTCGTGCTGCTTGGTTGTTGTTGGGTGTTAGCTGTTGTTGATCATTGTTGGTCGTGGTTTGTTAAGTAGTCATGTGCAAAGAAGAAACAGAAAGAAGAAAAAGTTGATATCCTGACTTTATTCAGGGAGCTCTTTCCTTCCCCCTCTATCGTTTTTTCTCCCCTATCTAGTGTTAGGGGGTTGAAAGGGTGGAGAAGTGTGGGAGGAAAGAAGGACCCACAAAGTAACAGAAGACCAGCTACGTTTGTGGGTCCATATGCTTTCCTGGTGCCCACAAAGGCTCCACTAGAATGGAAGCAACAGATAGCTGTTAACATCCCAAATGTGGATGCTGGACACCAAACCTGGGTCCTCTAATAGAACACCAAGTGCTCTTGACAACTGAGCCATCTCTCAGGCCTTCTCTATCATTTTACTGCATCCCACGTGTTCTTTAAGGTGTATTTTTATTTCATTTGGTACAAAATATTTTTTTTAACTTTATTTGATGACTCTCCTTTAGAGTTCTGTTTGGTTTTGTTTTAGCTATCTTTCTCTTAATTATCCTGCAGGCTGAGCCTATATTGTATGGTTTACTTTATAATTTTTAAAATATTTTTAACCTGGAGTGTGACCTCTCTTGGTGAGTGTTCCATGTGATCTTAAGAAAAAAGGAAAGAGAAGAAAGTATGCTGTGCTGTGCTGTGCTGTACTGTTCTGTGTTGTGTAGAGTGGTCCACAAATATCAGTTAGACCCAGATCATTCTAAGAGCAGTTCAACACTGAGTCTCTAATTGCTTTATCTGTCCGTTATTAAAAGTGGGTGTGAAACAATACAATTATTGAAATGCGCTCACAAATTGTACTATGAAAAAAGTACTATGAAAGCACTCTTTTAAAGCATATACTTCTATTGAGTGTGTAGTGTGTAGTGTGTGTGTGTGTGTGTGTGTGTGTGTAAGTGTGTGTGTGTAATCCAAGAGTGTATACAGGTGTGCACTCAAAGAGGTCAAAGACGAATTGATGACTTGCTGGGGTTATAGATGAGAGCTTCCATGTCCAGTTTTTCATGGGGGCTAGAGATTTAAAGTCCTCATGCTTACCTAGTAAGCCCTCTTACCCACTAAGCCATCTTCACAAATACTATTTAAAAGGACTATCAATGTCTTCTCCTTGATGCTTTGAGACTGTTGTTGGATTCACACACATACTCTTGGATATTTAACCCTTTCACAATTATGTCTCTCTTTATCTGATTACTATCCTTGTTGGTGTTTCTAAATTTAATATATCTGTGGAGATTTCTTCTAACCTGTGTTAGTGTGATACGCCTGCCTTTACTTTTAAACTATATTTAACATTGCATAAGGACAAGCACAGTGGCACATGCCTTTAATCCCAGCACTCTGGAGGCAGAGGCAGGCAGATCTCTGTGAGTTTGAGGCTAACCTGGTCTAAGGCAGCCAGAGCTACATAGTAAGACCTGTATTAAAAAAAAATTTTTTTGACATAAAGATAAAAAAATTTTATTCATTTTTAGATGATATTATGAATCACCCACATTTCACATCTAAGGTAACAGCTGTCATAGTTGGATACCCATCAACTATGTTCATGATGTATGTTCATTGCATCCTATATATTCCTTTCGTCTCTCTGCCTATATTACTAAATTTGCTTACATGTTACCTCATTTTCCATTAAAGACTGTCCTATAACTGCTAATAAATTTCCTTGTCAATGATGTCATAGTATAGAAGTAACAAATGAAACCTAAGTCTTATTACAGTATGCAATTGTATTCTGGTTGCTTGCTTTGGCTGGTGACATTTGTATAGAAAAAGATTTTGGCATAATATGATCCCATTATAAAGCTCTGACTCACTGTATGGATTTTTAAGATGTAAATATTCAGTTTCATTCTTTCAAATAGTCGGTGATATCTATTTTGACAAATGTTACGTTTACATGATGCTGCATGTTAATGGGTTTAAAGAGAAGACCCAATACATATCTAAATCTACTTTTGAGAGAAAAGGTAAGTAATTGACAGTTGACTTGGGAGATGCCTGTGTATTTACATAATTTTAAGTATAACACTACACTTACAGATCTTTTGTTTATTTTCCCCATATATGCTTTTCTTAAAATCCAGGTAGAAAAAAATGCTAACAGGAGTTGAACCAAACATTGGATCTGGTGTCTCACGAATGTAATCCTAGAATTTGAGAGACTGAGGCAGGAGGATTGAAACGAGTTCGAGGATAGCCTGCTGTGAAGGGGGAATGGAGAAGGTCATGTGGATGCCTGGAGACCCAGGTCTGATCCAGAAAGTTCTCCAGGCTTTCCATGAGCCTCTAAGTATCTTCTGAGAGTGCAGTTTCAGGCTATGGACTGGATAGCTTAATTCTCAGTTCTGTGGTCCCATATTTCTCTTACAGGTTGAATTTTCAAATCTCCATTGGCAAACTATGCTTACACATCTTGTTTCTTATTTCTCCAGCATCTAGGCCTAAAGTTCCCACTAATAATTATTACTCTGGCTGTGGTAGCTGGTGTTATGGTCCATGCTTCTCCATGGCGACCACTGAGCTAAGGTTTTAGCATGCATCATTTACTTGAATACTTATAGTGCTCTAGAAACTTGAGATTTATAAAGTACGTTGTCCCCAGGAGTAAATGCCCACTTTAAAAGGTTAAACCTAACAGCAAATTCACACAATTGAATAACATGAAAAAGACTGGATTTGGAAATTGGAACTGAAGAAAGCCCTTAAGTCCATGTTACTTAAGCCCCGTAAAATTTGGTATCATGTCTTGATATACCAGACATCTTGTCTTCCTCCTTTCCAAGGGCTTTCCTCAGACAAACATTTTATGCATCTTTTCTTCTCTCCCCATTGGATCCGTATGTGCATGTGCCTAAATATAACCCATTAAAATATATCTCAGCAATGAATCCATCCATAGACCCATACAGCCTCAGCCTTTAAAATGTTCTTTTCACAGTCCCGAGAAAGCAAGTCCTGTCATCTGTGACAATTAGCTTTAGGTCTCTGACATTTTTAAGAGCCTTGAAAAGCCTATACCCAAGACTCTGTTAGCAAGTTGGAGGGATGGAGGGTGTTGAACTAATACCCTCAATATTTGCCACTCTCCAGCCCATAGGGATGCATACACGAATCCCCCACCACTCCTGGGCCATACCACCTCTACGCACATCCAGGTCACACACCCTGCAGCTATTTCCTGAACACCGTAAGGTGGCAGCGCTGCAGTGGTCACTGGATTCCCCAGGGCTGTCCACAACCCTCCTGCCAGCCTTCTCACCTCAACATTATATCTCTCTGGTCAACTGCAAATTTCCTTCTTCGGCTCAGCTCAGATGACATCACGACATCTCCTTGTTGGAGCCTCTCTTAAGAGTCCTCTCCTACAAGCTTGAGGTATTTCTTGGTCACTGTTTCCAAAGTTCTCAATCCATATCTCTCTTAAAACAGTCAGCAAACTGTGTTGGGGTGTCCAAATACAAAAGGCACCTCCAAGTCAGTGTATTCGCTTGTTTTTATGACATTCAGTTTCATAACGCTTTGTAATAACACCTAGAAAGATGAGTTAGATGCTGAATAAGTAATGGACTGGATGAACCTGACTGTATATAAAATGATATTGTATTTGAAAATGGTTAAGAGCATATGAGAGAGCTCCAAAACGCAATTCAGAGTACTCATCCTCATTAGAGTAAAGTATGAGACATATGTGATGGACACCATCAAACGTCTTAGGTTACGTGCAAAGATTTTGAAGCTATAGCCCACCACAGAAGCTATAAAATCACGGAGTCTAGACTTTATTTCTCCTAGCTTCAACTGTGTCTATTGCCTGGTCTCTCCCTATCACGCTCTCTCTGCTACTCTCCAAGCCTCCAGTTATGACTACTCTAGTCTCAGTTTCTACAAGCAACAGCAGCTGTTGTAGATTTAGAAAGAGGGCTTTGGATGCTCTCCCCACAAAGAAATGAAAAAAGGTTGAAGATGATGGCTGTGCACTTTACAGAGTTGATCACTAGTCAATAAACAATGTGGCAAATCATTACCTTGTACCTCAGTATCTGTATAAAAATTATTTGTTGGTTAAAAATAGAATAAAGTAGGAATTTAGCCCTAAAAATATCAAAAGGTCAGAAGAAAATAGGCCTTTAAGACCCCAAGTCACAAATCCTCCTTTAGCTTGATTCACTGCTGTTATGTCACTGACAGTTTTCAAGAGCCTTAAAAGGTCTATACAACCTATCCCCAAGACTCTGTTAGCAAGTAGGAAGAATAGTGGGCATTGGATAAATAGCCACAGTACCTGCACGTGGATCAGAATTCTGCCCTCTAGTAGTTGGGTTTTCTGATACAATGCCCACATTTTCAGAGTCTGAAATACTGCATTTGTGGAAAACATGGTTGATGTATTTTTTGTTCCTAGTACCTCCTTTGGGAATCTCGTCTTGGGGGAGAGGATGTCTCTCTCTGAGGCAGCATCGGTTTGCCAGGGCATGAGCACAACTCCAAGGCCAGCTAAGACCCAGGCAGAAACAATCATATGGAAATGTTGTGCCAACCAAAACATGCTTTCAAGCATAAAGAGGTTGTTATCCTTATTAGTCAGTGCCCTGAGAAGTCAGTCATGTAGACCAGGGTTGACAGGATTTTTCTGTAAAAGGCCAGATACTATTTTAGGCCAGATACTAAATATTTAGGTTGCAAGCTATGTGGTTTCTGTCATAGCTACTGAACTCTGCCGTTGTACCATGGAAGCAGCCATGAGCAATAAGAGAACAAATCAATGTGGCTGCACTCCAGCTAGTTTCATTCACGGATATAAAAATTTGAATTTCATAACATGTTTTTGTGTCGTGAAATATTATTCATCTCTTGATTTCTTTCAACCGTCTAAAAATGTAAAATGACTCCTAGCTCGAAAGCTGTATAAACACAGGTGGTGGATCACATTTGGTTCATGGACCATAGTTTGTTGACCTCTGATGTCATTTCAGATGTGTGCTAGCCAGCGGAGCCACCATATCAGAGAACAACTCAGGAAAGCGTCCAACTTATGATGGCAGTATTTGAGAGACATTAGCTCTTGCAAATTCAATTTAAACATAGCTATGATTATCTCGTGAGTCTATTTTCCACTGGGGGTAATGGCTTGTCTCCCTATGAGTGAGGGCCAGATCAGGATGAGTCAACCACATGGAATAGGAGAAGGGTGGAGTATCCCAAGTAGATGAGAAACCACGCTCAACTGCTCATTATCCTTCCACGAGTCTTCATGCTTAGCCCTGCAAAAAGAAGCCATCTTAGAGACATCACTTCTGGGACGGCAGTTCTCAGCCTGTGGGGGGTGGGAGGGATTGGAAGAATGATCATACAAATTCTGGTGACCCCATTTGTTTCCTTAAGCTCTGTTCTAATGGGGGCATCAGACACACAAATTTATACTCTCAAGAGTGGGATGGAACGAGAGACAGACAACAAACCCAAAACGAAATCATGTTAACTTTAGGCTGTCTTGAGAGACATGCTGGGATTGGCCCACAGAGAGAAAATAGAGCAGGGTTGGGGGTTTGAAAGAGCCTGGAAGAGGGGACCAATAGGTGTTAAATGGGGTACTCCAGAGGGGCTTCACTGAGGTGAGATCTACACTCAGGTCAAAGTGGACAGAGCAGACAAAGTAGAAAGAACCCAGCGTGGAGCTCTGAAAAGCCAGTGGCAGGTCTATATGATGATCCAACCCCCAACACACTGTCACAAAGAAAAATGAGCTCTAAGATATATTTGAGGAAGGCAAATGATGGTTGGTTCCTGATAACAAATTCTCCATAGATCTTCCTAGAGCCACTTCCAGAGGTTTGTAGTTAGAAGAGGCTGACAGGCTCTCCTTGTTTCTATAGCAACCGGTTCCCAGAAGCCACATTGCAAAACACAATGAGTTATCATCCCTTCTTCTACTGTTTGTTCATTGTCCCCCCAGGCTTCCTCTCAGTATCAAGACCAAACTCAGAGCAGCTGGATTTGCTGTGGGTCTGTGGAATCTGAGGAAATCGAGCCTTAAATGTAAATGATGATGCCTAAGGAGGTGGTAAGAGAACAAAGGTGGTCTTGAGCCTGACTGTCTCAGCTCAGCAGCCAAGAGCCAAGAGAACAGACCGGATGGCCTCAGTAGGGAGAGTGGAACACCCTGCACTTCCTCAGCATAGCCTTCCCTGAGGCCTCTCTGGGCTGGATGTAACCTGATGCCTGGTGTCCCAAGGAACTGTGTGTGAAACAAAGTAAACCTCAGAAAGAGAAGCCAACACACAGGCTGCTGACCAGCAGAGGATCTGTGATCTCACATACACTCTCACCCCAAGCAACCCAGTCTCAGCAAATCAGGTCGGATTTGGTGGCAGTCTTTTTCAGCTATCCATAATAAAAGTGTGTTCATATGGCACAGAGACAGAGTGTCGAGTATTCCAGGAAAAAAGATTCACAGAATCGATCTGGAGGCTTTTTATATGCAGAATTAAACAATCTCACAGACCATTAGAACAAACTTTTTGCCTGTTTTTGTTTGATTTTTGTTTCAAAGAGAGGGTCTCGAGCAGCACACATGATCCTCAAACTCACTGTGTGGAGAATAGCCTCTGCCACTCTCTTAGTAGACTTCTACCTCTGCTTCTGAGGGTTAGGATTACAGCATGTACCACAATCCACCATAACATGTACTTTAAAAGGCATTGTTGAAAAGGACATTAGCTCCTGAGGCCTGCTGTCTGGATCTTTCTTTCTAGAATGAGCCAGTGATTCAGGGAATGGTCTGGACTACATCAACACCATTTGGCAAAAACAGAAGCCAAGATGGATTAAAGACTTGCCCACATCTGTCATAGGGTGTGCTCACACTATTTTACTTCAAATTGCCCAGATTTTAAGTGACTATGAAATCAACTTAATGGGTGTAGCCACCTTTTTGTTACTGCTGTGGGTGATTAGTGTGCTGACTCCCTGTCTGTATTTCCTTCATGAGGAGGACTTAGGATGAACCTGACTGACATCCTTAATACTTGCCCCTTGCTGTTGCCTCCTGAAGAGCCTTCCCTGACTATTCATTGTAAACAAGTCCCCAACACGAGAACACACACAACTGCACACACCATACACACATATACACATCACACACATATACACACAAGCACAAACCCCCCAAACGCACACACACCACTCTGTTTATTGATTGTACCACCCATCCATTCATCCCACTAAGATTATTGGCTCCATGACCTCAGAGCCTGGGGTTCCCTATATATACCTCTGCCCATAATAGTGTCTGCTTTGTACACAATTAACACTTAATGGCATCAAAGTAAAACTTATTTGACTTGTAGGAGGTTCTACCCTAAAGGCTGGTGGTCCATTTTCTGTTGAACTTGGGGAATCTGTCCTGCACATGCGCACACAGACACACACACACATAAACACACACCCTCCAAATAGCAAGGATGTCAAAATAGCCCTGGCCCTTCTTCACCAACCTGGGCTTGCTCTCCCCTCTCCGAGCGTTCATCTTGTTGCTTAGGCAGAAATAGTAGCCATGCACTCTGGTAACCTACCTCAAGTCCGTGCGAGCTACACCAACTACCCTTGAAAATGTTTTAACTTTTGTTTTTGTTATAATAAAATTATATGGCCCATGTAACTATTTTCATAATGAAGAATCAAATCTACCGTTCTCCGTCACTGAACTGTTGTATGAGTAGGATCATACTCACCCTGTAGACCAGGCTGGCCTCGAACTCAGAAATCCCCCTGCGTTTGCCTCCTGAGTGCTGGGATTAAAGGCGTGCTCCACTACAGGCATATGAGGCTAACTTTTTTTTTTTTTAACCAACATTACTCCTTGACAATGATCCAGTGCTGTGTTGATGCACAGTTATTCAGTTTTATTGCTGAGTCCTATCCTAGTGTGTGGCTGTACCACATTCACCTCAGCTAATCACCTTTGATTTTTTTTTTTTTGAGACAGGGTTTCTCTGTGTAGCCCTGGCTGTCCTGGAACTCACTCTGTAGACCAGGCTGGCCTCGAACTCAGAAATCCGCCTGCCTCTGCCTCCCGCGTGCTGGGATTAAAGGCGTGCGCCACCACAGCCCGGCTCTAAATTACTTTTTATATCATTCCCCCCCATAAGACTGCCATACCAGAGTGTGTTCATCCTTATTTTATTGCTCTGGTACAAAGCTCCAAACCAGAGTGTGTTCACGCTTATTTTAGTGCTCTGATCCAAAACTCCTAAGGGTTTAGTTTTAGTAGCCCGCCCTTCTGTTTCTTACTCTCTAACCTGACACAAGCTGAAAAGCAATGATACCATTTTTTTTCTTAAAGTTTGTGCTTGTCTTGTCAGATAAAGGAGTTAGAAACAGAAACTGATGCTTAGAGATTGCACGGATTTTTCCTGTGTTTTGTTATGTGTGCCTGTACGTACACAAGACCTGGCATGGGCGCGTTTGGAGAAAGTCTTCAGTCACCGCTCCACCTTATTTTTTTTGCGACAGGGTCTCTCACTGAACCCAGAACTCACTGTTCCATCTGCTCTGGCCTGTGGAGCCCCTGATTTCTATCCCCCCAGCACCACGGTTCCAGACAGGCACTGCCACACCTGGCTTTCGTGTGGGTGTTGGGATCCAAATGCAGGACTTCATGTTTGCACTTCGCACTGAACCCCTAACATTTTAATACAAAATACCAACGAAATTGTTTCTGTACCTGAATATATTTAGTTTTCCTTCTTTTTCCTCCTTCCCCCGGGGTAACTCAGAGACCCGTGAGTTCACTGAGCTGGAGTAAAAGCTTTTCTGGAATACGATGCAGAAAGGTGGAGTGCCCTGGAATAACCTTCCGGAGCTTCCAGGGAGCATACCTGGCTGCCTTCATTTCCCACCTGCATCAAGCCTGGACTCTGTTAGATTAATTGAGTACTCTCCCCTCCCTTCTTGCCCTGGGGGGGAAGAAAAAACTCAATTCCATGGAGATTTTTAGGCTTTCCCCTCCCCCAAGAAATTCTTCCTCTCACTTGTCCTGAATGGATATGACCGGTTTCCAAGAACTTTCTATTGTTTCTCTGAAAAATAAGTGACTATTCCTTAAATCCAACTCACAGCCATCTCTTTTGGGCCGCTAAACTGATGTTCCCAGCCAAAGTATCAGTGGCATGAAGCGCTGTCTTGGCTTTCCTGCTTGTTTTCATAATAACAGGAGTGGTTTTCTGGAAGAAATGAGGACCTCTGGCACTGCAGGGCCCTGCTGCTTCTGTGTACAGAACAGTGAGGCCCTGGCTATGTGTCCTGTGACACCGTGTCACTTAACAAATAAACAGGTCCTCAGAAAAATATTTCCACATAGTGCATGGGAGAATTTTCTCATCTGTTCTATTTTGCTGGATGTCAGCTACTCTCACTAATCAAGGTGCACGAATCTTAAAAATGAATGAATTGCATGCTCAACAAAAGGACCAGCATGCTGCTGGTGCTGATAAATGTAGCCTGCATGTTTCAGATGGAGCAGAAATGTTAGGTCAGCATGTTAAGAACTCAATACAGTCTTACAAAATTACAAGTTTAACTCTTTGTCGGTCTTTATAAGTTTAATAATGTAAAGATCATGGATTTGCTAGAAAAATGGATGCTGGAAAAATATTGAATTGAAAAAAATAGAAAAAATAAAAGAGAGAACAGGCTAAAGTTTGATCATGGGATAATCAAAGACAATGTTTGTAATGCATTTCTTTTCTTTTTCTTTTTAACATTAGGGAGTAATGCACTGGTATATTACAGTGTTGGGGGCAGACACATACCACATAGTGGTCTGAAAGCCGAGTTAACACATGTAGGGACTGCTAGAACCATGTACCACAGTGTTTCAAGACACGGCACCTAATAATAGTAGAAATAGATGACCGATTAGACTTCATTTCCTGTGACATAAGAAGAAATTTCATAGAATTATGACAGTGGGTTTTATTGTTTAGGTAACAATGTTTCATGATGGATAATGAAGACAGAACATTTTAACTTCTGGTATATCAAAAGATAGAGGCTACGTGTTCGTTAATTCTGTGTGCAGAGGATCTGCGTGCACTGTATCAGCTGTATACATATTAAGAACATACATGACAAAGTACAAAAACAGAGGCTAAATAGGGAGTCATTCCTGGGTTATAATCACCTGGTAATGTACACCTTCTATCATACAACTGTGTCACAGCTAAAAACATACTAATTAGCATACATGGTGATCTATCTATTTAATCTAGTACAGCCCTGGTGTGAATACATAAGAGTGTGGTAATATTTCACAGGTAAAGGCTAAGTTCTGGGGCATGAACTCTTTTGATTAATTCATAAAACACACCTGGGGCATACTTTTGTTTTGGGGGGGGGAGCAACGTTCTGACATAGTCTAAGCTTTACTATACAAATGAGGCATTTAATAAAAACATACTTTTGCTGCACTGACCTGAAGTAGATATGGTGGACATGGTGACCACCAAAAGAAGTTCCTCTGTAGCAGAAATAAAAGCAGGCATTCTGACTAAGCCAGTAAACTATTAGGCCTTCCAAAGATGACAATTACTACTCTTTTCTGCCTTGTAAACTCTTCCTTTCACTATGTTCTAAATATATTCAACAAAGTAACCCTCTACCCTCCTCTCTGCTGAAAGAATCAGATGAAATTGACCCCTACATTCACAAAACATCTGGGTCTGGTTGCTTAATGAGGAGTCCAGATCGGTACATGAAGACTTTCACGATTATAAATTTCTCATAGTAAAGAGGCCATGGAAGCTCAACTCACTGTCCCAGCCTTACTGAGATGCATGCTTTTAAAATGTCTGAAAAACTTAAAAATTATTGCCTAGAGTTAATTCTTGTAGTTGAAATTAAGGCCTTTAAAATACTGACACAACCTGTGTTTCACATTCAAGAGCTTCTGTTGTGAGAAATTCAAATAAGCATTACATTATATTTTTAATAATTCAGTTTCCAACTGCAAAATAGCTGGGGGGGAGGGAGGGGGCCAGGGCCAGGGCTCAAGCCTCTCTTAAGAGACACTTTGAATATAAGGCCCATCACTCAAAACTCCTTCTTTAAACATTCACGCCTTAAATTTTATACTTCAGGAGACTAATCTGGAGTGAATGGGGACCATTTAGACATCTCTCTTCTGCTAATGCTTTCAGTCTTGCTGCTCTGGCTTCTACACACACAGAGCACCCCACACTCCTTCCTTTGTAATTTTGATACACAAATTCCAAGAAGCCCAGTGTACCAGAGCCAACAGTAAGCTCTCTGTGTGTTGTGGGCTTCTTTTGTTCCCTCTAATTGCAATGAAAACAGAAGTGGGAAACCCCCACGGCCCTGTCCCCACTTTTCCACTCACCCAACCCTTCTTAAAGAGCTTCTGGATTGTTTACACAATTCAAATACATATATTTCTCCTCTCTCAGCTTCCAGGAAGTAGCTGCTCATAGCATGCCATCCTAAATAAGAGACATCCTGCTGTCTCAAGAAACAGTTGCTAAACGACCTCCCAAGACAATCTTCAGATTCTGACAAAAAACCAAAACAACAAAAACCCACAGATCTTAATACTCAACTTAAAAAACGACAACAACAATAGTAATAACACATAAAAAGACACTACCAACAACTGGTTGTACTGAGTTTCCTATCATGTGGCCCCTAACAGAAACACCCAGAACATTCATGGCTTCTTTTTTTAATTTTTGCATTTGGCATTTGTCCTTACACAAAGGTTAGATGTCCACCTTCTGTGGGATAATGACTGTATTTTCTCTAGCGTCAATGAAAATGAAATCATCAAGATGGATTTTAAACTAATTTAAAATGGAAGCAAGCCAACAGTTTGGAATCTTAACATATGAATGGGCTCCAGTCCCAAAGAAGCATCTGTGTTGTAACTACAATGACCAGATCAGAACATATTTTGCTGGTGTAGTTTGAGATTTGTCCCTTGTATGAACTATAAATACGAAAAACTCTTTCTGTTACTCGGTTCCCTGACGTCAAAACATATTGATTCAACCAGGTTCACTTCCTGGATCTGGGCAAATTTCATTCAACTGATTATATTTTTTAGTTTGCAATAAGAATATATTATATAGAGAGAATATATTTAGTTTGCATAAGAAATAGATCATTCAAGTGTCTTCCTGATCAAATAGTCAATAGTCAGATGATATTTATGAATAATAATGTAAATTTTATATGCATTGAATACTATTTGGTGACATGAGGCATTTTTATATATTTTTTTTTTAGTTTATCAGACTTATTACTGAGACCAGTTTATTACAAGCCCGATATTGAAAGCTTAAGCTACCCTAGCAAATAAATCTTTTTCTCCCTTATAACTGGAATACTTCATGTGAACAGCCAAATAGGTACAGCTTTAACTTATAAAAATGTTTTGCCGTCTGAACAATTTACCTTTAAATTCACTAATCTCGAAAACCTACTGCAGTTATCAAGTCAACCAAAAATTTTTGGGCAGCAGCTGACTTTATGGTCCAGGCTAAAGTTGGAAGCACGTCTACAGGCAGAAAGAAAACGTCATCCAGGGCTACCAAGGAGCGGAAGCAGTTTTCTAAGCAGTTGTCTCTTGGTCTTTACATTTTACACTGAAATCACTTGTCTTTGAATCTTGAGTACATCCTAAGCCTTTGTTTCCTGCAGTTTCTTATGGGGCCAGTTTCTGCACATAGAAATTCCTTCTCAAATCTACCCAAGAAGGCAGAGTTACTGAAATACTTTGTTAGATAGTTGTGCACACATGTTGATATGAGTGCATGTGTTTAATCATAAAAACAACAACAACAACAACAACAGGATCCAAATTCCTTGGGCCCTTTTACTCTTCAATTCCAAAATACTTCTAGGACTCTGGTACAGTCCCCTGAGGAGCCATGACTTGGTAAGCGTGCCTCACCTTCAGGCCCCTGCTCACTTTTGAGAACTGAGGCCAAAATGAAGCTGGGGAAAAAAATCTATTTGAGATGGGGTTTCCTCGGACATTTCAGCCACCCTTGGCCTGGCCAGCTGGCCACTCACTGGCAAGCTTCCTCAGCTTGCAGCTTTTGAACAGCACTGTCAAGGAGCTCCATGGACTCTCTGAGAGACACATGTATTTTAAATGACTTGGGCTTAATGGTCAGGCCATAACTGAAACTCATGTTTGAGGGCTCATTTTGGTTAACCTTGAAATTGCACTGATGAGCAAGGATGGAGATGAAGAGAAACAGAAGCATCTTAGACAGCTCCTCACCGATGCACCGCCGTTTACCCACTGAAAATATCATCACACTGCTGGCCAGCGCCTTGTTAATGAAGCCATCCTTGTCCAGGAAGCGGGCTGGGTCAAAGTCCTCTGGGTTAGGCCACTTCGCTGGGTCATGATTCACAGACCATTGGTTAACAAAAACGACCGTATTCTTGGGGATGTAGTAGCCTAAAACAACGGTGTTGGCAGTGGTGGCATGCGGAATGGTGACAGGCATAAAGCTGGAGAACCGCATTGATTCGTAAAGAAAAGCCATGACATATGGCAGGTTGGGCTGGTCACTCATGCGGGGCAGGCGGTCCCGCCCCACAACCTGGTCCAACTCAGCTTGCACTCGGGCCTGCACATCTGGATATCTGTTTTGATTTTAGTATGAAAGAAGGAGAGACAGAGGGGGAGGGGGGGAGAGAGAGAGAGAGAGAGAGAGAGAGAGAGAGAGAGAGAATCAGTTCATCTTTCCCTTAGCAGCACCCTGCAGTTCTCTTTAAATCCCACAAAGTATCTAGGTCTGTGACCGAATTACAATTTCTGAAAGAAAGTCTAAAACAGGTTACTAATTTCTCTCATTCAGTATTACAAGATAAATAAGAATAATTTTATTTTTCTGTAATAACCCTCTTGTGGCCTAGGATTTATTTCCCATTGTGAGAAAATAAAACCCTCCAGTTTTTAATAGTCTAAAAATGTATACATTTTAGACATCCAGGAAAATATTTGCCTATCTTTTAAAATCTGCAGACCTAAACAAATGGACTTACAGCTAGATGTTCACATACACGTTTTAACATGTTCATTTTATGCCAGTGTAGTTGTAAACTATTTGTTTCAGTGTTTTATTGAGAAGTCTACAAAGCCAGAAGGATTCTGGACCCACAAAAGTTAAAATTCTTCTCTCATATCCTTAGCAGTTCCTTGTTCCAATTTTATAAATTATTGGTAATGCTACACATCTCCTAAACTTAAAAAGCAGAGCCCCAGGTTGTCAGACAGGGGACACATTATAGGTCTACACTGCTGTTGCTGGGAACTGGGACAATTCTTTCAGAACTCAAAATCTTCCTGCACAGCAAACTCTACAAAGGCAATCCCTTAGCCTCTCATTTTTAAACCCCACATTTTATAGCTAGAAACCCATTTTCAGAAAATAGCTTAACGGGGATAATGATGCATAACCATAGCAATGCTCAAAACCTGCAACCAAACCATCAATTACCATTAAAACTCAAACCTGGTTGTATGTATGTAACTAGAACAAGATACTATGTAGCCTCAAAATTCCTAAAATCCGGGCTGGAGAGACACTTCAGTGGTTAAAGGCACCAGCTGTTCTTGCAGAGTGCCTGAGATTGGTTTCCAGCCCCCACGTGTTAGCTCACTGAAGTCTATAACTCCAGTCCCTAGGGAAACACCTTCTTCTGGCTCCTGCATGCACCAGGCATGCACCTGGTACACAGACATACACACCCAGGCAAAACATCCATATGCATCAAAACAGAGAGAAATTAAAAATATTTAAAAGAGAAAACATACTGAAATCAATGTTAAAAGATGAGGACGTGGCCACTGCAATAGGCAGAAGGCTCAAAAAAGGGGGCGAGGTGGGGGGGGGAATAATTACAGCCACTGAAAACAAACATTTTAAACGGTGAAACAATGCATGGCTTAAAACACAATTAACAGAACTTCCCAACACTTTCCACTGAGGGCCAAATCATAAGCATTTTGGACCTTAAGGGGCAAACTGTCCCTCCAACTGCTGCACAGTTGGCCCTGTAGTGTGAAAGCAGGCACTGTGTATGGGTGTACCAACATCAATAAAACATATCTAAACAGGCAACTGGAATTTGCTCACTCTGGTTATATCGCCTTTTCACGAAAAGGAAAAGCAATGTCACCTTTATTTCATTGAAAATGACCCTGAAATTGTTTTATTTCTTTGGGAAACATGGAGAATAACTTATACAACTCAATTAAAAAACAACAACAACAAAAAAAAAAACAATTGTTTTCAAAGAGCTTATCTTGGGATATTAAAGAGTCTTAGGAAGACGTTTCTCCTGATCTTGGGTTTAATGCCCTTTATTCTCTTTCTGCCTCCTCTGCCTCCTTATCCCAATATATGTTTCCACAATTTGACTTTAATACTTAAAAGTTATTTTAAATAAACTTTTAAAATGGGAGAATAGATCTAAAGAAATACGAATTGTGTGAAGTCCAATAGGAAACGGATCCTGTGTGTCAAATTCGGAGGTGAGCGCATCTTCAGCATCCCTCAGGGCAGTGGTTCTCACCCTTCCAAACGCTGCAACTCTCGTGTTTTGGTGAACCCCCCCAAACATAAAATTATTTCCATTGCTATTTCAAAACTGTAATTTTGCTACTGTTATGAATCGTAATGTATCTGTGTTTTCCTAGGGTTTTAGGTGACAGGGGTCGAGCGACCCACAGGTTTGAGAACCACTGTGTAATGCTCTAAGGAAAAAAGTAGTGCTTCTAAATAAAATAGAGGCTAAATGTGAATTTCAGGTAAATAATAAGTAACCGTCAGATTCCCATAAAGGATTCATTTGCTTAGACCACCTGAGTGTAGGGAGGAGGTGGGGCGCTACTTAATCCTTGTGTGCAGCCTTGCAGTTAACACTGTAGAGGTCTGCTCCCTGGCCCAGAAATCAAGAAGACCACCAGCGCCTAGACTCCTCTCTAGATGCTGAACACACACCACAGAAGTGACTTCACCTGCTTTCTTTGGGTGCAACCGCCTCGGGTAAAAAGGTTGTTCTCTGAGAACAGACCTCTGCTGGCTCCGTTAGCCTAGTAGCAAAGCCCTGCCCTGAAGCTGGAGGTAGGGCCTGAGATGGACAGTCTCGGGTACCCACTGTGCGCTGTTTAGTTAACATTTTACTGCACCTCCTTTAACCTTGGAACCGGTTCAGTTTTGCTTCTATTGAGCTATGGAAGGATCAAAGCTGATCTGCCCGCACGGTAAAACTCTTCTTTCTTTGTTTGTGGGGGAGGGCTCTTCATAAATTTCTTCCCTGTCCCGGGGGGGGGGGGGATATAGGGTAGAGGGCACAACATCAGAGATGCTGGTTAAGTCCTGGCAACGCTTGGAGGGGCAGCGCGTCCGGCCTGCCTTATCTTACCTGAGATCTCAGTTTCAAGGAATTGGGGGGGTTGGGGGCGGGGGTCGAGTGAAACCTCAAACCCTGCACCAAGCTAGTGACCTTTTAGCGGCACTCCTTTTTTCAAAGGAGGAAAACAAGGACCGACCCATCCCTCCTGGAGGCTTTACCTGGTAAAGAGGATGAGCAGCCACAGCAGCGCGGTGGAAAGGGTGTCCTGGCTGGCTCCGAAGATGTCCGTAATAGTGGCAGGCACATCCCCCAAGTCCAGCCCGGAGGGATCGTTGCCAGGGCCCCCGGACGCCTTCTTTCCGGCAGAGAGGATGAAAGCGTCCATCATGTCTCGAGGAGCAGCCCCGGGTACCAGGCTTTCGCGGTGCCTCAGGAACTTGTCCAGGATGAAGCTGCTGAAGTTGCGGTTGAGCTGCTCGAACTCGCGGAAGGTGGTGCGCACCGGGTTGGGAAAGAGCTGCAGCCAGGGCAGCACGTCCACCAGGCTGCCCGCGCCCACCGTGCGTCCGAACTCCTCATTGTGGCTGAGCAGCTCCAGGAACTCGGCATCATCGTGGTTGTACCGACAGCCGAAGCACACGGCGCTCATGACATTGGCCACCGCCACAATGATCGGCTTCGTCGGATCGAGGAAGGCGCCGCCCGCGCAGCGTCGCACCAGCACTGCCACCAACTCTCGAGCCTCTGCCAGCGCGTGGCCCTCGAGGAGACCGCGGCTGCGCGGGTGGCGCGTGGAGAAGGCACGTATCGTGCGATAGGCCGCGCGTCGCTGCGCCTTCCAGCGCTCTGAGTAGTGGCCGAACGCCAGACTGCGGCCACCAGACACTACACGGAAAGAGGCGAAGGGCGGCCGGTCCGCGAAGACGCCGCCCTGCTGCACCAGGGCCTGGTGGATGGCACTCTCTCCATTCAGCACCACCACGGGACAGCTGCCCAGACGGATCTGGAAAACTTCACCATAGCGCCTAGCAAGGCGAGCGAAGTACAAGTGCGACGCCCGGCCAACAGACGCTGCGTTTCCGATCAATGGCCAAGAAAACGGACCTGGGGGCGAGGACCACGGTTTCCGTCGCCACTGTCGCAGCAGCCACTGGCCTAAGTGCACGGCAGCCAGGACGGAGAGGAGTAGCAGAAGAGTAGTCTGCTGGGTAGACAGCGAGCTCAGCTGCTGTGGACTGTCTGCACTAAGGCTGGTGGCCATGCTGGGGACACAAAGGCAAAACGTGACACTCAGGTGTGCAAAGGAAAAAATAAAGAGTCTCCCCCCGACCCCCACCCCGCGTCTCAGCCCTAGCATGGGTTTTCAGGCCGGCTGAGTGGAGGGGAGGTGGTGCATAGCTCAGGTAAAGGCTGACTTTCTGGGCAAGATGCTTAAAGCTACATTTCGTACCCAACCCAGCCTCCAGCAGAGACATACCAGCTTCCAAATCCCCAGCTGCCTAACGGTTCCCGGAATTCCGACACAATGCCGGTGGGTGGCAGACACAGAGGCGAGTTTCTTTCAAAGTCCCTAATATCCCACCTCTGGCCTTCAAGAACTGCCCAGAAGAGGCCTGGGGAAGGTGACTCCGCGGACAGACTGACCTG
The DNA here is from genome assembly GCA_019843965.1 of Rhynchomys soricoides. NCBI lineage: Eukaryota > Metazoa > Chordata > Mammalia > Rodentia > Muridae > Rhynchomys > Rhynchomys soricoides. The sequence goes on along the minus strand of JADRCH010000014.1, from coordinate 13,529,403 downwards.
CGATGACGCGCGATGTTTCCAGCGGTGTAGAGCAGCGGGGGCTGGGAGAAGCTCTGGAGCCTCTGCCCAGACTCTGCAAGGCTTCAACCTGAGAGTCTCCGGGGACCTGAAGGCCTAGACACCTGAGGCCCGCTGCTTTAGCACCCACTCTTGGCTCAGTCAGAATCTAAACATAGATTAGGATGGAGGACAGGGAAAAAAATGTCTCAAGTTTGCACCTTGGGCTCCGCAAAGTCAGGGCTTTCTCACGGAGTTGGAGTTGCGGTTGAGAAGGGTGGGGGTTGGGAGTCGATAAACTGGAGTTAAATCCCAGCCCGCCCGCGGCTTTCAAGCTGGCGTCGCAGAGGTGTCTGCAACGTACCCCAGAGGCGACGCGCCATCCCTCTACTCCGGGGTTTTAAGGACTGGGTAGAGACTGGAGGAAGCGGGACCTTAGGGGGTGGGGCGTGAGGGGCGGGACGCACTGCGAAAGTCCACAGATCTGGGACTTGGGTCTCCTGTCTGTGCTCAGGGTGACCCAGGTTGGTCCACGGGAAGTCCGCGCCGCGGGCTGGCACTGTTCTGGAACAATAGCTGGCAGCTTTGTTAGGAGCCGCCTTGTAAAGTTTTCCTTTGGCGATAACGGCTTGTCGTCAGTCATCCCCCCGTCAAGACCCCCACGCTTTCCCCAGAACCGAGCTTGGGACAGAATTTCCTACGCCTCTGCGCACTGGAGCAAAGCGTAACCAGGAGCACGCCCTCCTCCTCCAGGTGACTCGAGTTTGGTGCCTTGCTCATGATCCTTAGGCACCGAGCCAGGAAAAGAAACTTGCCATTTTAGGAACAGGGCCGCTTGGTTTGCCTTGCATTTATCTTTATGTTAAGATTTTGCAAGGCCTCTAGCCCTACAGCCGTGGCCCTTTGTGTGCACAGATCTCTTTCTACCTCTGAGATCTGGAAACCTTGAAAGTTCCCCCCCCCCCCCGCCCCGAGGCGTGCACCATCCTGCACACAAAGCTCTCAGAAGGCAAGGCTTCCCGCGTTGAAACGACATGAACTCTGCCACCTGCTGGACAGGCGTGACAGCTCAGGTCGCCCCAGGCAGTGATCCAAGCTTGGCAGTACTGGAGCGCCAGACCCGAGAGGGGGTGGTGAGTGGGAGGAGGAGGCAGCTCTGTACGCCAGCAAACGGTCCGGTTGAAAAGTTTCTGCTGTCGCCTCCCCCTTGCGTGCGGAGCTGTGCCTTGCGTGCGCGGCTTCTGGGAAGTCGGCTCCAGTCATCTCCCTGGGCGCTGCTCGCGCCCGCCCCTCCCGCGCTTCTCACGGCACCTGACACGCCGAGGCGGCGGCCAAGGGCGGGGTGCCTGCCGTCGCCACCCTCGGTGGTGCACGCACAGCTGCGCCCGCAGGGTCTGCCCGGAGAATGCTCGGTCGCTGCCAACTTGTCGACCCCCACTCACCCAGCCTGTTTCCCAAACTAGACTCAGGGACGCTTTCTTCAAAGAGAAAGCCAGAGGTGTCAAATGGCCTGGGAAGCAATCGCTCTTGTTCATACCGGTCAATGCATAGTATCTTGCTTTCAAAACACGGAGAGAGCAAGGTTTCTGCTAGGCTCGGGAAAAGGCAACCCAAGAAAGAGATAGAATGCTTCTAATTAATCAAGGAAGAATTGTAGCTCCAGGCCACCGGATTACCCACTCCCCGCGTTGTGTTATTGTCTCATTTACAAACAGATTTAGAGAGATTATGGGACTATTACCCAAATCATACCGTTCTCTAGAGGTGGAGACAGGATTTGAATTCACAAAGCCCCACTCCAAATCCCTCATACGGGTTTATAGAGAGTAAAAGTACCCAACGTTGTCTTTCTTGCAAAAAACAAACAACAACAAAAAAAAACAAAAACAAAACAAAAATTTTTGCCTAGGAGCTGGCCAGAGCTCAATAGCTAAAGGCACGTGCTAACAAACAATCCTGAGCTAGAGCCACAGGGCTCAAGGAGAGAAGCAATGTGCACAGTAATCCTCTGACCTCCACACCTGTGCCAAAACACACACACCCGAGCGCACATAAGTGTAATTACCTTTGGAATCAGCTGGAAGGATTTGTTGCTTTTCTGTTTTCATGACTGAGGATTATAAGACTCACAAGAAACAATACGCTCAATCTGTGCCCTTGAATTGGCCATGAGCAAAGCCAGTGGAAGGTGCCCCACAGCTGGCATTAGCATAACTGATTACATTATAAAGAAATTTAATGAAGGCATCAGAAAGAGAGTCTAACATCTTTCAATAAAACACCTGGCCTGCTAAGAACATGCCTTTTTGTAAGTCTTTTCAGTAACTTTTGTAGTGTTTTCTGAATGCGATTTTATATACACCATGGTCTAGTACTCAGACCCGTGATGGCATGGGACAAGTGTGGGTTAGTTTACTAATAACCATTGGTTTCTCAGAGCTGCCCTGGTCCAACATGTCTCTCTTGGCTTTGTTTTTCTCGTCTTGTAACAAAATGATGGAGACTGGTCCATTTATCAAGAGGACAATGGATTTACGTGGGATCGTAGTTCAAGAGGCAGGAAAGTCCTCCAAGAACATGATGCCAGCTCCTGAGAGGGGGGAGAAGGGAAGGAGCAGCCATAGCCACAGTCCATTAGAGCAGAACGTATTTGGGAGAACTGTTAATACATCACGTTCTTTGCTCCCAATATCTAGAAGCTCCCTCTAGGTACCACCACTACTGGAGAAATTAAAGTGGGAAGACATGCAGTTTGGGGAGTTACATACAAACCATAATAAGCTCTTCCAAAGAAAGTTTGTGGCAACCTTTCAGTATTGAGCTTTCCAAGACCCTGTCTAGTGATTTGGGAACTCTGCCACCTGTACTAATCTCCAACCAGGCTGAGCCTCTCTCATAGAACCTCTGCCAGAATTAGAGAAGGTAGAACCTGCCTTCAAACCAAGTCAACTGCCATTTTAATATATAAGACAAGGTGTAAAGCAAGGCTAAGACCTCATGTTTAACAAACGCTATGTAGCTTTTAGATCGTCATGTGCATGCCTGCCTGCCGTAGCAAATGCTGTCCTTGGCTACAGCTCCTGTTCTAGGATATGTCTCAAAAAGTAGAGGAACCAGTTGGAGATGGTGTCAGGGAGGTAGACTCTTATCAAAGATGACAAACAGATGTGCCTAGCCACCTGGGCTTTATGCCACTAAAGGAGCTTAGTCCGAAATAAAAACTTCATATAAACTGGGTGGTGGTGGTGGTGGTGGTGGTGGTGGTGGTGGTGGTGGTGGTGGTGATGGTGGTGGCCAAGGCAGTGGTGGTGGTAACAATGCACACCGTCGATCCCATCACTCAGGAAGCAGAGGCAGGAGGGTCTCTGTGAGTGTGGTCTACAGAGCCAGCCTGATCTACAGATCAAGTCTAGTACACCCAGGGCTGCACAAAGAAGGCCTGTCTGGGGAACAGGGAGACAAATTAAGATAAATCTCAAGCACCAGTATGTATTTCTGATCCATCTGGTTCTGCTCTCTCTTAACCAAGCATCCGAGTTGAGGCTTTGGGATAACGTCATAATTTCTTTACCAACCTGTGGGTCTCAGCCTAGAAATCTCCTTTCAGTCAACAGTACAGAAGGGGGCATTTCATCTTCCAAGATTTCAAGCTTGAATCAGTCTTTCTTTCTTTCTTTCTTTCTTTCTTTCTTTTCTTTCTCTATTTTCTTCCTTCTTTCCCTGCAAATAACTTCCAAAAGACAATTAAGCTGGGGAGTGGTTTAAAGTGAGGGTTTAAAATGCCTCATAGTATGCCGACTTCAAGACACAATTTAAGCTTATTGTACAAAGAAGAAAGCATCTGATCCTATAGAGAAGGCTAGCTGAACACCTCAGGGCATGGGATGACCCAGGCAGCGTGCCCTCATCTCTGCTTCCACTGCTCTTTGTTCTTCTAAGTCTTTCAGGGCTGGGGAATGAAGGCCCTAAGAGAAAACATCTCTTTCGAGGTCCTAGAAGGACTCTGATGGGCCACACTGGCACTGGGTTTCACACTGTAATTAAAGGCTTGTTTTATTATTAGAAGGGAAAAAAATGAGCAAAACATCAGGAAGCCAAGGAGCCTTCACAATCTACTCCAGGCTTCCTGAGCATCACTGTCATTGTGTAGGAAGTGATACAGATCTATGGTTACTGTGATGTTATTGTCATTACAAGCCGGCAACAGATGTATTGTCTCTAGAGCCAATACTGAAGACCCTTTCTCACCTCTATGTGGATGTTATAAGTAAGCAGTGTGATCTTCCAATCCACTCCAAACATATAAGCATGCTCACAGAAAGGAGCATGAGGAAAAAAATACACTTATTTCTAAACAACCCTGACATTGGGGGAGTAGTAACCAGGCACTTGTTATGCAGGGGGAACAGAAGTACAGAGACACATAAAGTTTCCAAGGTGACTTGGGGGGCATCAGACAGTGTTCACCATATGCTAGAACTTGAGAGGATTCATTAAGAATCCAGTGTCTCCTGGCCTGACCTCCTGATGCTCCTGGAGACTGGACCACCAACCAAAAAAATACACATGGACCCATGGTGCTGGCCACATATGTGGCAGAGGAGGGTCTTGTTAGACATCAGGGGGAGCAGAGGCCCTTTGGCCTGAGGGTGTTAGATGCCCCAGTATAGGGGAATGCTACGGAGGGAAGACGAGAGTGGGTGGGTGGGAGGGTGGGGGAATACCCTCATAGAGCAGGAGGAGACGGAGGGGATAAGGAGTTCCAAAGGGGAGATCTAGAAAGGGGGAAACATTTGAAATGTAAATAAAGTATCAAAAAATAAATAAAAAAAACTAATGGGTGGAAGGAGAAGAAAACCAAGATTTTTCTGGGCTAAAAAAGTAAAGAAACTTGCTGGGTATATGTTGTTGCCAGAGCCTCTGACAGTCCTCTCCTCTGTCCTGTGCGCCATCTAATCTCAGCAGGTGTTTACAGCGGGCACTGATTCTCCTGCTGTCAGGGAGGGAGTTCATCCTCAGAGAGGTCAGGTAACTTGCTGAAGCTCAGCAGCTGTGAGTGGCAGAGCTGCTATGAGACCCTCCCCATGAGACACCAGTGACAAAGCATACTGGGTAGCCCACCGGGATGTTTAATCGGGCCATGGATTTCTCTCTGATTAAATGATTTTGCTTTCTCGAAAAAAAAGGAAGAGATTGGGTACATTCAAGGTGGTATGCCTATGGACAGGAGTAACTTTTGTTTAAAATGTTATTTTAAAAAAAGTTTCTATAGGCAAAAAATTTGATAAGAAAAATCTCATTTAACTTCTAACATACTTCTCAGAGAAAACGTTGTCATTTGAATTGTTTTGTTGAATAAATTATACTTTAAAATACTGCCATGAAATAAAATGATGCTGAATTACAAAAAAAGAAAGAAAGAAAGAAAGAAAGAAAGAAAAAAGAAAAAGAAAAGAAGAGAAAAAGAAAGAAAGAATCCATTGTCCCAATTGTGTTGAGTCTGTTTCTCCTTCCTGGAAGACAGCAAAGCTAACCACTGAACTGAAAGAGGCATTCCATCTGACCTAAGCACCCACTGTTTGTTCATTTATGTGGTAAGCTCACAGGTGAGGAACACCTACATGTAATGGTGCCTTTGACTGAATGAATGACACATCCAGAGTCCAGAGATGTTAAAAACGTAAAGTTTTAAAAGTGTGTTTTAGAATTGTTAAAACACTGTTCATGCTAGTGGGGGTCTCCCTCCCTGTTGGTCATACTTTGGCACTGCCATGATAGCAGAGCAGCTGAAGGGAGGTCTTGCTTTCTCGCACAGTTTCAGAGGGTCTAGTCAGGGGTCACTTGACTCCATGTTACTGTAGTGAGGTGGCACACCAGGCAGTGGGAGCTTCTGGCAAGGGCTGTTTACTTCACAATAGATAAGGAGAGCACACAAGGTGGGGACCTGGGGACCAGGTCAGACTTCCAAAGGTGCACCCTATACAAGCCACTGACCTGGTTTTGTGCAGCGAAGCCTTTCTTCATGAGGTTTCCACAAGTTCACAAAATAGAACCACTAGCTGGGGACTAAACCCTTACTATATGAGCTTGGGGGGGGGGGACCAATAGCATTCTTCTCTAGCCCCTAAGTACCATGACCTTCTCGTAGTGCAAATTGTATCTGGTCCCTTTCCAAAAGTTCCCCAAATCTTAAGAGCCCCATATTGTTCAAATTTTCAAGTTCAAGGTCTCTTTTGAGCAAACTCTCCTTATTAAGCCCCTGTAAAAATATAAAAAACAAGCACACAGTCCTAAGACACAATGGCACAGGATAAGTATTTCATTTCCAAACAAAAGGGGAGGGACTGTCTCTATCCCTGACCTCTTGACAATGCCAACGTGCCTGAGTCTTATTGCTTGGCATCCTTTGACTGCTTTTGAAAGTAGAACTCTAATCCGCGCACATTACCCCCACCTTGTCCTCAGTCTCCAGCTTGCATCACCTGCTCAAGGGTCCAACCGCAGCTGATAGTGCAGCAACAATGCAGCTGCCTTGGCCAACAGCCTCCGACTCTGTTCAGCTTCCTTCTCCTGGTTTCCTTCCTTTAGGGCCTCTCCCCTCGTTCCTCTCTTCTCACTTTCCTTCCCTGCTTCCATTTCCAGCTGCCACAGCTCCTTCCCTCTGAGGCCACCTTTCCCAGTCTCTACTCACAGTCATCGGTATCTCTATCTCCCTCCCTCCTCCCCCCTTTCTTCTTTCCTTCCTTTCTTCCCCCTCCATCTGAAGGGTGAAAGGCAGGGCCTTACAGGTGCCACACCCCAGCCCTCCTCTGTCCCCCCTCCCTACCACACACACCGGCTCACACCCTCCCCACTTTGAGCTCCTTTCTCACAGAAGACTAAGGAGTAGACACAGAGGTGTAGGAGCAAGAGAAGTAAAAAGAAGGCACAGAACACCAAGTACAGGGACTGAAAATTAAACTTTGTGTCGTTTCATCTGGTGTTTTAGTCAATGCACGCGAATGACGGGCTGCAGCAGTGACTCCCAGGAAGGGAAAGGGCGCCATGTCTCTCCTTGACTTTGCACTTCTGTCCTTTGGGGTCTGCCACAGATTGATCAAGCTCTGAAATGTGTCTAACACCGGAGCTTCTGATCCTTTGACCTCACATGAAAATCTATAGATGACAGATATTGTTTTTCATTTTCCTTTTCTGAAAACGGTTCTAGGTTACCTAAAAATATATATGTGTTGGGACAATGAACTTCCCAATCCAAAAAAAAAAAAAAAAAATGATAGAAGGTATACCTGGCTTTCCTAGCTCGTGTCTTCATATCTAACCAGGGAGGGTCCGGGCTTTTAGTTCTGTTCCACCTGATTCTTCATTTTTCATGTTATATCTGTCTTTTTCTTCCAAGTTTTCTTGTTTCACAATGAAATAAAAATTCAAGTTGGGACGGGGTGGGGGGAGCTGTATTCATGCCTGACTTTTGAAAAAGATAATTGCCAGTTAAATAACATAAGTGGCTGTTTTTCCTCCATAATCCCAAAAGGAACATAAGAGCTGAATAATTACATGGTAGCGATTTTTGGCCTTGACCTCAACAGACTTCACCCCTTCTGCTATTAAGGAAACCAGTTCTCATTCACGGCCTCTTCTTCTGCGAGATTTCTTTGGTTAGAAAGCTCTGGAGACTAGCAAGGAAGTTCCTGAATGAACTTTGTTATCTTATGATAAGCTTTGAGCTACTCTTTGAAGTCTATCCGGCTGAACCTACCTTTCAAGTGGCATGACTGAGGACAGCAGGCATGTTGCCTCTGAGCTATTTCCCAGTCACTGAAACAATGTCCGGGTCCCTTAGTCATCATTTGAATAACCTGCTTTCAAGCACTGAATGCAGTGTCTGTGCTGCTGGACAGTGTGAGTTTTCAAAATCCCTGTCTAGGGATGTGGCTGGAACTGAGCACAGCCAGGATAGATGCGACCAGGTTCTATTACACATGGTGTTTCTCTTCTTGCTGACATCTGCCTCCCAGATAAAGTATTTACAGCTGGCTAAGAGAGTGATCGAGGATCTCCCTCACCCTGTGAAACTGGACCCGATAGCTAGCTCAGACCTGAATTGTCCTGTTTTCAATTGATACTTTTTAATATAAACTTAAATACATTAAATGAGTACATTTATTCTTTCATAATGCATCTCACAGCTTGAAGGTGATTTTCTAGTCCTGGGGTTTTGGTTTTTTGTTTGTCTGTTTTTAAAACATTTACCTCTTTTTATTTGAGAGGTTCACACATGGGGACAATGTATTTTTATCATCTATAACCTCCAATTTTGTCTAACTCCTCCCAGACTCTCCTACACCCCCTTCCCAACTTCCTCCCCCCCCCCCATTCTAAATAACCCATTGTGTCTAACTCGGGCTGCCTGTGTGGGGGTGGTTATGGGGCCATCCACAGAAGCATGGAAGCCTATTAGGGGTCACTCTCCTGAAGACAATTGACTGTTCATACTAAAGCAGCCATCAGCTAGGGCTTGGGCATCACGAGTCCCCTCCCACATCCATGCTGGACTGTTAAGTGGCTTCCTCTTGTATAGGTCTTATACAGGCAGTCAGAGCTGCTGTAATTTCATAAGCACACGAGCTCCCATTGTATTCAGAAGACATTGTTTTACAGAAAGGTTCCCAGACCTCTGGTTCTTAGAGCCTTCCTCCCCCTCTCCTCTGATGTTCCCTGAGCCTTGGAGGGAGGGGTTTGATATAGACATTTAGGACTGAACAAAGACACTTCTTCTCTGTGCTTGATCAGTTAAGAGACTCTGCATTAACTACTATCCACTGCAAAACAAAGCCTCCCGGGTGAGGGCTGAGAGGCAGCATGGACCCATGGTTATTAAGACAAGTATTTAGAAAGAAGTTTGGGACTATGTCCGCTTAGAAAAATCATCTTTATACGTCCACCAACTGTCAAGGGTAGATACAGAACAAGACAGAAAAAGCACATCAAGAGGATGTCTTTGGCCAGGTGGCTGGGCCCTCTCTCGATTTCTTCAAGACAAAGATCTTTGGACCATGGCTTATACTCTACACTTACAGTAATCTACAACCACGATGTTATTCACGGTTTATTATTTTTTTGTTTTGATCAGACATGCATTGAAGTTTTTGTTTCTGTATTCATGCATGTGTGTCAAAAGAGGGCATTGGATCACCTGGAACTGGAGCTACAGGTGGTTTTGAGTCATCACTCCAGCCCCCAAAGTGATGCAAGCATAGTACATAAATTGATTCTTGCTGCAAGAGTCAACCAATAGCTAATAAGCAGGAAAATCAAAATGATGCATATTCTAACTCTTCCCCAGACTCCAGATGTAGAAACCCTGGACCTTCTATTTACATAAATATTTTTGATATAAATGAGATCTTATTCAAATGTTTGCTATTTGATGACCTTTTCCAGGCAAATCCATGCAAGATGTAGATCTGCTTCTTTTGGACTCTTCTGGAGTATGGCTCAGAATTTATTTAGCTATAAGTAACGACTTCAGGGACCATTTGTCTGGTCTCAACTCTACTATCATTGACTCCACTGTGAGGGCTTTGCTTTTCCTTCTACTCCTGCGGGAATCTGCAAGTGTTGACGCTTACCCAGACATATAGATGCCTCAGCCCACTGTCATTTGAAAAGGAATGCCAGTTTGCATGCCCGAGAACCTTGATGTTTGTACCAGGTTGCATGCGCCCAGAACACTGTTACTTTAACTTAGCTTTGGGAATGTGGAACACAAAGTTAAAAATATCATCTGTCTTTCAAACCAGCCTTTATTTTCAAGGATATGTGTGCTTGTGTTCAGAACATCATTTCTTCCTGACAAATGAGGGAAACTCCAGGTTAAAGACAGGGAGACATTAGAAGTGGGGAATTCCAAATTTCAATGTCCCGAAGGGAGGCTTCACAGAGTCTGGGGAGGGACACCCAGATGCCCTCTGGAGTGATGACAGTTTTTCACAGGCCTCCCCCAAGCTCAGGTCAAGATGTCTTCCAAAGTCATCTAACCCTTTACAGTAAAACCCATGTGGCCTACCCACCAGTCATCAGGAGCTTGGCTCTCGTGGGCATAAGTCGGGATGCTCTTATTTATAGTAACTTTAAGCATGCTGTATACTTCTGAGCCTAAGTTTCCTCTGTTTTAAAAGACACAGTATCCTAACCATGATCATTGATTATGAGGAGTAAATGAGAGTTAGTACAGTTCATGGCAAAGTGAACCCTCAATAAAAATTAACCGTAGTGGTGGTAGTATCAGCATTTTGTCTTCTCTTACCAAGTCTTTACTTCTGATCTGCAAACCATGGTCTGGAAGGAGTGCTTGGGCCTTTGTCACAGAAACAAGCACCTAGTCTGTCAGCTCAGTGTGATGGCTTCTAGGACAGCAGCCCCTTACCCACCTGTCGGCTCCTTCTAGCCCAGAGTCAGAACCCTGACCTTTTGCTCATCTTTCTTAGGCAACACATTGAATTGCCAACCAGGCTGCCAGAGCTGTGTGAGAACGAATGAGTGAGCAGATGCCAAGTTTCGAGACTGGTGCCTCTCCCAAGACAGCCAGTCAGACAGCATCAGTTATTGCTATTCTGCGGGAGGTCATTTGTTGCTCCCTCTAAAAGGCTGTCACCCAGCCTTCTGTTCTTGGCAGACAGGCTCAGTGGCAGTGGCCAACCTGTGATTACCTACAGCTCCAACTGGTGGCTCTGTGAGACTTCTTCCTCACCCCATTTCACCTCACCCAGGCTTGGCTATGTGGAGATGCTAACATGAAAAAGGATTCCTGTTCCCAAAAGCTCCTGGAGAGATCATGCTGGTCTCCCTTTAGGCTCTTGTCCAGGTTCTCCACTGGTTTTTATGGGTGTGTTTTGCAGCCTAGAGGTAATGAGGCTCCTGGATAGTACTTACCAGTCCCTGACAGCAAAGATGAGGAAGCCAGACTGGGTGAGAACCCAAGGGTGTGCTGTGTGGCTCCTCCTGGGGATGGGCAACAAGGGAGCAATACTGTGTTGCTTTCTACAAGATTCATCTGCTCTCTTCTCTTTCGGCTCTGAGAAGAAATGCATATGGCTTCAGATCTGGAACACATGACCTATGCACAACCATATTCAGGCGCCTGAAGCAGAAGGCAGGGCATGAAGATCTCTCCTAAATGCCAGGGAGGAATGTATCCAAAAACCTTTCCCAGGCCAAACTAGAAAATTACGTGCAACGGTCTGTACTCTGGCACTATCTAACCCCCAATTTTCTTTTCCCCTGTGCTGAGTCAGTACCCGGTGGGCTTTAAGAATTTAAATGCAGGAAGAAGGACAGGTTTGTTAGCATCCAAGCTTTGGCAAGCTGGCGCTGTGACCTGTTCAGGGATGGGGGAGGACATCCATCTAGCAGCCATGTGCCTTAGATTCTCATGTTGCTGTTTCAAGAATGCCTTGTGCAGTAAGGATGTGCCTAAGCCTGGAGTCCTCAGGGTACCAGCCACACCCCTGGAGTGAGTCCTCAGGGTACCAGCCACACCCCAGTGGAATCTCCAGGGATGAGCTACTACAAGGAGATATAAGGGATTCTAAACTAGCATTTCTGTATTCTTCTACCTCAGCCACTGAGGGCTTACCTGAGGTTTCCTGCAGCAGATTACAGAGGCCAAAACCCAATCAAATACACCCATTAATGAGGAATGTATGCACCAACATTTTGAGCTCTGTATGCAGCCACTACACTCGAGTGTAGACTCTGGCATGACCATCATTGGTCGGGCCCATGACCCATGGTCCTCTGGTCATTTCCTTAGCATCTTCAGAACAACAAAACTAGGTGGAGACAGAGGGGAAGGAGGGGCTAGGGTCCCACTCCACCCCCAAGCGAAAGGCATTGCATTCTGTGCCCTAAATCTCATGTCATTTCTTTCTCCAGCCACCCTCAGAATATTCATATGCTAGCTTACTTCGTATATAAAGGGGTTTTTTTGGTTGAAAGTCATATGGGTTGCAAATGCAGAAGGCTACCAGCCCATTCTGTGTTGCTGTACCAAAATATACAAAGTGGGGAAACAGAGGTCCTGGAAACTGGAGGGTCCCAAGAGCACGGTGAAGCCTCCTGGCAAAGACCCTCTAACTTTACCACAACAAAGCAGAGAAGCTGAAGATGAATCAGCTACACATGTAAGGGCTGGCTGGGACCAACTTTGATCTATAAACCCACTCTCATAAGACTAGGTTCACTTCTTTAGGGTGACATTAATCTGCCCATGAAAAGGGAGCTACTATGACCTAATTATGTTTCCCTGAGCCCCCCCGCCCTTAAAGGCCATCACCCTGGGAACCAAGTTTTGAGACTGTGAACTTTCAAAATACAAGGTATGGCCACACCATAGCAGGGGATGAGATTTGAACTCAGGTTTTCAGATTCCAAAGGCCACCATTCATTACTATACCAGTAACTGTTCATTACCTTATTGCCCATCATCAAGATTTGACAAGCCTCTCCTGTCCAGTCTTACACCAACTGTAGACTTCTTTCACACCATTATGCCTGTTAAGGGCCTGAGCCATATAGTGCCTTTTCTGAGCCAGTTGAAGTGACTCCCTACAGGAGTCTATGATCTCAACAGGCAGCCATCTTTGTTCCAGTGATGGCTGAATCAAGCACACACACACCCCCCCTTCTCCTGGTGTAAGCGCTCCTCAGTCTTTTGCTTGTGCAACTTAATATCTACAATTTACAGACAGATCTTGAGCGAGCATCTCAAAGCTTCCAGCGGTTAGAAGACGAGAGAGTTGGCATTAAACTAAAATGAGCCTTTGTGACAAGATCTGCTCCGCTCAAACCCATTGTACTAAAATCGTTATAAAATCTACGCTCTTCCTGTCCCCAGAGATGACAGCTTTGTTTGGAAGGAGATGAGCAAATCGATGAACTCATGGACCAAAACCTTAGCTCGGTATTTCTCAAACACTTTTCTTTTAGGACCTCTTCAAACTCTAAAATGTTACAGCAGAGCCCAAGGAACTATTGGTTGTCTTGAGTTATATCTGTCAATAGTTACAGTTTTAGAAATGAAGGCTGAAAATTACAAAATATTTACCTATTAGTCCATTAAAAACAATAAAGATGGTGCACGATAATACAAATATTTTAAGGAAATAATTATATTTTCCAAAACCAAAATATTTAGTCAGAGAGACATTGCTTTGTATTTTTACAAATCTCTTTAATTTCCAAGTTAACAGAAAACAGCTGGATTTTCCTGTTTCTGCCTGCAGTCTATTATGATGTCAAATATCATGTAGATCCCTTGTGAATAGAGTGGAAAAGGCAAGAGATATCTCATGATCATAGTTTCAACCCGATGGGTTCCCCCAAAGGGTCTCAGAGACCAGGGATTCATGAAAGGCACTTTGGGGACCACTGTCTGAAAGGTATTATTTTCCTGTGATATAGAAAGCTGACAGGAGCGTTGGTGAGTCTCAAAAGGAGTGATGTCCAAACTACTGGTTTTACAAAAGAAGTGTCTATGTAACCCAGCTGGTCTAGCACAAAGGAGTTCAGTGTGGTCTGGCCAGAAAGATGTCACCTTTCCATGGCAGTCGCCCATCTGGATGATGGACTCTAAGCCCGGGAAAGGCCAGGAAGAAGATATAAATCTAGTCTCCAAATTCCAGTAGCTCAGAGCCCAGGGGTGGGTACCTTAGTCAAGTGGGCTGGGAAAACTTAGGGTGGGAGAAGAAGGGGGTACTCTCAGATGTGGGGCCAGCAGGCATCTAGCCACAGCCTAAAATTTCAATGGTACCTTGGAGGCCAGTTATGCCAATAATACCAAGTGTGACAACAATCATGTACTACTAGTAATATATTAAACACTACCGTGGATTGAGCACTCTGAGGCAGGTAGAGTGCCAAGCACTTGATATAAATCTTTTCTTATTAACCCCTACAATCAACTCCTAGGGATAGCTATTATCTTAATCCCCTCTTTATAGATAAATAGAGCAAGGCAGAAAAAATTTTAAGTTATCCATCAAAATCACAGGTCTCTATTGTGGTTGAGCTGGAATTTGGCTTTGGATTTACCAGGTTCCAAGAGCTCTCCTGCTGCTCAGCCATACTAGCTGGGAAAATTGCTGACAGTGGAAATACGACCATTGGAGAGCCAAATCCTGTAGAGAGAGAAGGCTGTGGTCACAGCTCGGACAGTGTTACTGCTCCGATGAGAGAGAGCATGAAGACAGCGTGAACTCCCCCCCTCCTGGTGTAGGTAGCCTTCTGAAGGACTCAGAGCCAACTGCTCCAGGGACAATACAAGACTTAGAGGAGGTGGGGAAGTGGGAAGCTGAGCCAACCACAGCCTTCAGCACATGGACCCCACTGTCCAGGGGGGAACCTCCTGCACCCCTCCCAACCCACCTCCATCCGTGTATAACAGTAAGAACCGAGACAACTTGGTATTGCTCTCACCGGCTGAAGTCCGGCACCTCTGCCTCCTCCCCCACAAAAACTATGCCCTTTCAAAGCTGTGACCCGCAGTCCCTTGCAGCCCTGTTACCCACAGGCTTTCTGGCACAAGGCCCACTTTCACCTGCCACCCCTTCTAACCTCAGCCACTCAGAGGTGCAAGACTGTTCCCAAACAAGCCCTATCGCCCCCATTCTATGAGAAAATAAACAGGGAGCTTGTGAGCGAATTCCAAGGCATCCTCCCTTCTCCTGAACCAGAGGCTCCGAAGAGTCCAGCCTTGCACGCGCTTGCGCTTTTCATTTGCGTGCAGACAAGCACAAAACACCTAACCGGATATACCTGTTATTTCCCAATGACCTGAGATCCTGAAGTTTATGTTAAGCCTTGGGTTATGACAGAGCTTGCACGCAAGGCTCCGCAGCTCCCTCCCACAGGCGATTCAGAGGTGGTAATGTGGAGGACAGAGGAGCTGCTCTGAAATGACAGCACATAATTTAATTCCTCCTAAGCTTTCCAAGCATGCAGACTGTTCCTTTTTTGTCAGCCTATAACCTGAGTGATTTGTTCTATTCAGGCAAGAAATGTCTGATTAAAACCATATTGCTGTTAAGCCCCGGAGTGAGGGATGAAAACTCCCTGAAACTTAGCTGGTGTGTGGTGGTTAGACAGTTGACAGCTGACACACAACAACCCCCCAGCCCCTGTGCTTCTTAGCCAGGTCATGGCTAAGGATTCGCAAGTCAGAGCTCTACACACTGTATTCACCACTGATCTCATACCAGATCACTCACGAACAGCTACTTTTAGTGAGAACATTAGCATCTTCCTGCTGTACACTCATCGTGGATGAATTAACTTGTTGAACCCTGTGGATTTCACCACTGCACAGAGAGAATGCTCCACAGGGCTGCAAGAGAAGTTCATTTCCTAGAGTAGAGGGCACCAGCTCCATTCTCCAAGGACACCCTTTCAAGCTGGCCAGCACGAGTGCTTAGGCCAAAATAGCTAACTTTGACAAGTCTTTTCAGGAAAGGATCAAACTGATCACCTTGGTAAAAATGTGACCACTGCAGGAAATGTGAAGACGACTAGAGTCCTTGGAAGATCCTTTCATTTTCTGAAAGAAATATGAATTTTGTTCCCAATAATTGGTACTTACAGGAAAAGAGTCTATGTGGTTGGCCAAGAAAATGGAGGACTGTGGGACTCGCTTCTCCCAGCTCACAAGGCAGAGGGGCTTGAGGCTACTTACTGGGAGGAGGACCCCGTGGCTAAATTGAGAACTCAATGTATATGCCGTCTTTTACTTTGAGATCAACATGGAAATATTCAACATTACAGAGCATCTTCAGAAGTGAGAAAGAAGAGAGACTAGGAAAGGTGAGGGCTTAACATTTAAAACTGAGTGATCCTCAACTTTCCTAACGCTGTGACCCTTTAATACAGTTCCTCCAGTTGTGGTGACCCCCAATGATAAAATTAGTTTGTTTATACTTTATAATTTTGCTACTTTTACAAATTGTGATGTAAATATCTGATAGGCAGGGTGGTGTCAGGCAACCCTTGTGAAAAGGACACTCAGCCCCCAAAGAATCCAGACCCACAAACTGAGGCCCGCTGGGTTAAATAAACTTTGAAGATATGAAGCAGCTAAAACACACTACCACCAATGCAGGAGGACACATACGCGGGGCAGTGTGGGGGTGGGGACCCTCAGGTCCCAGCAGGAGAAGCACCCTGCACTGCCCTTTCCCAGGCTCAGCTCTGGACTACAGTCTTGGTTGTTTTTCATGAAGCATTTCAGAAATGTCAATGCATGTTCAAAGCTGTCTTTAGAAGGTAAGAGAGGGAATGGGAAAGGGAATGGGTGGCAGACCCTGGTGGAGACCACCAGCTCCTGGGCAGCGTACATACTATCTCGAGGGGCCAGGATTCTGGTGATGTGCATGGCCCAGAGCAAATTAAGTTTGGGGAAGTCAGAAACCCGAGACTAGTGGGGAAAGTGCATAATTTTTTTCCCCTTTCTGATCTGAAAGGAAAATTTGTGCTGAGAAGCATTTGGGGGGTGGGGTGGGGAAAAGCCTTCCCCCACCCCCATGCCTGGAATGTTTCTAATTATCTCATTTTACAATCTCCCACAACGATTTCTACAAAGACTGGCAGACAGCCGGTGAGTAAGTGTCCCTTCACCTGCATTAGATAAATGTCTGTTTTACCAGTGCCAGGGAATTAGCTTTGTTTACAGAATTTCACAAGTACCTGTGGTGATGGAAGCCTGCCAAGGTGTAGACTGGTGACACAGGAGAGGTGATTTCTCCAAATCTGTGATCTTTTAGAGCTAGCTCTGCGGGGAGGGGGTCTAACCTCCCGTAGAGAGTATAGATCATGAACTCCAAATAAAGAGAAGGAGAAGACATTTATTTCAGAAAGTCAGAGCAACAAGAAACAATGCCTTATTAAGGCTCTGACTGCTGGAATATTCAGCCTTGAAAATCCATGACCAAAGATGTCCACACAGAGTCTTCAGGGGAGTCAATCAAATTATCAAGAGAGCAGCGTATAGACCAAGTGGATTCTGCCTGCTTGCATACAAAAATGCTACCACCGGTGGTTCCCTTGGAGAAACAATGAGGAGGACTTGGAAAGGGAATAAATAGCTCCATTTCTGTGTATTCAGTCAAAACATGTCGGTTGAAAGCACCTCCAGAGCAGCTCAGGTATCACCATCTTCTTTTGATTTGAAAGCAAGGTTACAGGAAAATTCAAGTGTACAGAGAGAACCCTCTCAAACACAGATTTCTTAACCTATCACGTCACTCATCGTATAGACACTGGACTAGCCATGGCATTAAGTTGGATAGTGTCTTGACTCTGAGAGAAGTACACGGTCATTCATGGTAGGAGGATCTCTTACATTTCAGCCATTATTAGCAGCAAACTGTGAAGGGAAAACAGGCTGGTGAAGGGAAAACAGGCCGGTGTAATGACCTTGTGAAAGTGGTAACAGTTTCTACTTTTTCACCCTTCCTCTGTGGCATGTGATACGTTTCACAGACTCACTGAGAATTGAGAAAATAAGCCGTTCCCTAAGTAACACAAAACAGCTCATTTATGAATCTAAGAAGATTAAGGAATATGGTTTTACTCTGTTTATTTAGTACCTGTGCCAAACTTTTTTTTTCAGAAGCACGAATCTGATTTTTCTTTTCAAAAAATAAAGGAGGAGGAGGAGGAGGAGGAGGAGGAGAAAGAGAAGAAGAAGAAGAAGAAGAAGAAGAAGAAGAAGAAGAAGAAGAAGCACTTAAATAGACTCAAATTTTTTTAGAGAGGGGGTTTCACAGTGAGATCTTTCTCATTCAGAACTCTAGACAAGTAATTCTGCTTTGAGAGTAGGACTTTTACACTCCATTGTATAGTACCTCTGGGGTGGATTTTTTTAGGAGCACATTGGGTTATTACAGTTCTGTATGATTTAATCTAAAAAAAAAAAAATCAGACCATTCTCCAGCTAGTTGTTTATATTCCTGTATGATTTAATTTCCACAAGAAGTTTTTTAAAAATGAAATTTTCCCCATGTTGCTTGGAACTTCGCAGTGGGCACCCACTGGGTTGTAAGAAAGTTCAACTCTCCTACTTTGGGCCGCTCTTCACTGTGAACTGTTTTCCAGCTAGTCGTGTGTCCCCTTTCAGCGCCTGTGACACAACAGTGCTCTCTCACCTCCGCTGTGCTTGCTCTTGTTTCCTCTAGGACATTCTTTCCTTGTCATTTCATGGCTGCCTTTGCCATGTACTTTGTTTCTTGCCCTTCCTTTCTAAAGAAGTGCCCCGCACCCACCCATTGATTGCCATCTGTTACGTTCCTCTCCTAGTACCTGGCATCCATGCCATCTGCCCCTCTTGTTTCTTGGTTAGTTCTTATCTGTGGGTTTGGATATGCTACACCTATGTCTCCCAAAGATTCCTCTTGGTACCTGGGGCCTCTGTGTGGCAGAGTTATGAAGTACTGCCCTGTGGAAATTAACTAGATCACCAGGACATTGCCTTCTGAAAGAATTAATGTCATTCTTGTGGGACTGTTCACTCCCTTGAGAGTGGATCATTACAGAGACGAGAGAGATTGGCCTTTAATGAGGTGCGGAGCAAAAGAGAATGCAGCTCTCAAAGCAGCACATAGAGTAAACCCCACATGTTTACATCATTATTTATATTTCTGTATTTTTAGCATATAGAAAGGTAAGGAAAGATGTCCACGCAAATGTTAAATGGGACCTCTCATTCTCGTCCCTGCATCATGTAGGATCGTTGCTATCCTTCACAATAGATTTTTTAAAGGAAAGAAGTGGATGGAGGGATGCCCATGTACGTGGTGCGCTCTCCTCTCTCCTTTGGTTTGCTTTCTGCCTTATTCATTAAATCGGTCAGCTCAGCGTTCTAGAGGCTCCGAAAGGTCAGCTACAAGGTTCCCTCAGGGCCAGGGATGCTGCTCATTCACCAGCAATCCTGGACTGGAAAGACTCTGTCACTTTGGTGCATAAAAGGGTAGGGTCTGGGGGTGGCACCGAAGGTCTGATGTTCTGGGCAGTGATTACAGCATAGTGATTGCCTCACTTTTGAGCCTGAAATGAACACTTGTGGCGTTCCCACTGCCTGCCAGTGCTGTGCAGGGTGGTTTACGTTTAGGAGAATCTTGTTTAATCACTACAATCACGCCACAATAATAAAATTGTTATCTTCATTTTCCGGAGAAAGAAAGGGGGAGGCTCAGGAGAATTAAAGGCCTTGTTTATGACACAACACAATGCTCTTAGAAGGAGAAATAAAAGACAGCTCAGAATCGAACGATTCCCAGCAACAGGTGTGCTTACATCAGCGACCAGCCCTGGGCTGCACACAGCAGCCACTGAGGACTAGCAGTTGCTTTGCAGGTAGGCACCATGTCTGCTTTTGAGAGGAGCAGATGAGGTGGCATAGATGAGAATTGGAAAGGATCTCAGGGGTTGCCAACCCTTACCTTCTGTCCTTCCCTCATTTCCTCTGGGTTTGAACAATCACATATCCTTCTTCCTAGCTTTGTCTGGAGAAAGGAAAAGGAAAGACCGTGAGACAAAGTCCTAGACTAGAAAAGCCCCATGCTCTTCAGCGGCCCCCACTACTCAGAGGGTCCTATTAGGGGTAAAGACCTCCCTCCATCTGAATCGACTTCAAGAGGATGGCTATCCATGCCAGGAGAACAAGGTGTCTGTAGGGCATTGAGATGCATATTGAAGCACAGGCTATGTCTGAGAGAATAGGAAAGCTGAAGCAAGAAGGGCAAAGCTGGCTTAGTGTTTCACAGACACAGCCAGCCATTATGAGAGGAAAGGAGAGGAAAAGCCTGAGGGGGAAATGAGGCGTGACTTAGACAGGCTGCACATACCTCAGCCGGACTCAGAAGAGAGAAAAGAAATCTAAGAATATTTCTTGAAACTACATTTCAAAAGTAGTTTCCCTAGTGAGGCCAATAAACACGCACATTTTATGGATATTATTGCTTTTCTGTGCTTATGTTTGTATAGAACATACAGGAGTCAGGGGACTTCAGGCGTTATACTGCCCAATTGAAAATGGGCCTGGTCATTGACCTAATTTGTTACTCTCTAACTTTAGTTTTTAAATTTTCCCCTGGAGCCATGGCTTCTGAAGTTACCTTGGATCCCAGAATTAGACTGATCAATTAGCATCTTTGTAACAATGGGCTTTGTTAAACAATAGCATCCTATAGGACAGAGCTCCCTCCAAAAGAGACTGATTACCCACGAGGAGGAGGCTGTACCCTTCGGCAGATAGAATCATTTTGTGGGGGTCCATAATTGTTCCCCTCAGATGCCGATCAAGGTCCTTATATAAAACCACCGATCCCACCAAGATCGCCTCTCAGACCACTGAGCATACTTCAAATCCCTCCTGTTTCCCATTCAAAGAACCAAACCAAACCTCAGTAATCCTGTCAGTCTCTTAAAGAACCTTAGGGTCACTGAATCCCTTTATCGGTTATTCTGAATGCATCTCTATTGATCATGTCTCCTTTCTCTGCCCTCAGCACTCCCTAGCCCTTTACTTGGCACACGGGGATTGGAGGCTGAGCCTACCTAGTCTGTTGGGGCTCTAAGAGCTGTAAGTTTTGCTCCCAGCTCCAGTAATACACTCTGTCATGCTGACTAGAAGAAAGCATGCCACTGGGCATTGGTCACTCGCAGAAAGCTGACCCTAGCAGGAACAGCTTAATGGACCTACACAGCTACTAAGGTTACTTTTAGTCCCAAAAATCTCTTATCTTTCCACTTTAACGGGTATCATCTAGTTCCTTATATTTGTTGAATTCACAGGCTCTTAGCATAAGATGCTTGTAGACTCTTCTGCCCAACCACACACATTGCACGTTTGGCCTTTTGCTTCTTGTTGTATGGGCTTTTGGGGGGAGTGCTATTCTAGGCTTATGGTTTTCAAAAATAAAAATTTGAAATTTTGTAGGAATTGTAGTCCGTTTCTTGTTTCTTATCATTTGTATTCTGTTGGATTACTCCAGGTATAAGTTTTTATTTTTTTTAATTTAATTTTATTTGGGGGGAGCAAGGAAACTTAAAATTGCACAGGAGCAAATAGTAAGAAGAAACACATGTAAGTTATCAGAAAGCTCTGTAGAGGGATGTTGTAAGTGAAGCTATGAATCAATGATCAAGAAAAAGATGATGGTGACTAGAGAGATGGCTCAGTGGTTAAGGACACTTGCTGCTCCTGCAGAGGACCTGGGTTCAGTTCTCAGAACCCTCATAGGTCTATTCACAAAAGCCCGTATGTGGAAAAAAAAAATATATATATATACACACACACATATATACATATATATATATATGTATATATGTGTGTGTGTATATGTGTGTGTGTGTGTGTGTGTATCACAAAGCAACCAAAGGAAAACACCAACATTGACCTTTGACCTACACACACACATATGTGCACATGCACTCACATATACATACTCACACATACATTGAAACGGCTATATTGACATGCATAAACACACACACATACACACACAAATAAGAAGTAAAAGATGGTGTGCTGTGTATGAGCCTGTGGCAATATGTCCTGAGTGTGTAACTATGGCTTGAAAGTGTAACAGATGCAAAGGAGAAACAACCTTGAAATGGGTCATTGGATTTCTATCACTATTTTATCACTGGAATTATTCTATCAAAAGTTAGGAAGATGGGCAGAAATGCTTCATCATATTCGTCTTCCCCCACAGCTCTGTTGATTAAAATCCTTTCCTGCCTTTCCCCCAATGTTTCTGCTTGCAATGAGTGGCTAGACCTGACACTGGAAACCCCAGAGTCAGGCCCCTAGAGCAGGACTCCATCAACACAACCAAAGGTAGAATTATTTTACTAATAACTTTAAGCTAACCCATGAATAAATGCATTCATCTGGGTTGTCCAGCTGGATTTGTGGGGACATAGGGAAACATTTGATGTGCATCCTCAACTTAAAATATGTGAGGGGCACATCCATAGTGCAAGTAGAACAATACCTTGGGTAGGACTCCAATGCTGAAAAAGTAAGGGGCTCTCTACTTGCCCTACCTGCCCGGGATAAAACTGTAAATGCTCCTATTGATGTTGGGATTATTTTCTTCCTTGTACTTTAACATTTTCCCTAAATAACCATATGTGTCTTCTGTGATGAGTAGTCAAACATGAGACATTTTTGATCAGGCAAGTGTTTCCATGGCTGTGTTTACTTTTGCACAAACATCCATTCATGTCCTGAGATGTGCATGTGTGCGTGCACGTGTGTGTGTGTGTGTGTGCTGTGCTCACATGCATGGAGGGATCTCATGTGTGTGTTTGCTCATGTGTATAGGATGCTCACACGTATACATACATGCAATGTTCCAAAGCTGGAGTACATGCTCCATTCCTAGCAGGATCCTCTTTACCTCTTGTGAACTCTCCAGTTCTATTCCCACTCAGACCACTCTTCTGGAAAGATGAACTCCGAGCACTGCAGCTCTAGCTTTCTTGTGAGGGTTTCCGGCAGGTGGCCATCCCCAAGCTCAGCTTGAATAGGATCACCAGGGACCGTGCTTTTGATTTCTATGTAGTCACTCTGGGGAGCCTGCCATGGTTTGCAGCTTTGCTCACATGACCCTTAAAAGTGTTATTTAAAGCAAATCATATATTAAGTAGAACATAGAGAGGACCCTCCAAGTGAGTGGAACCCTGAAGCTGACCATCTCCATGGATACTAGGAGACACACAGTTGGATGAGCACCCTTGGACTCAGCTGAGGGAGTCCTGGGCTTCTGCCTGAGACTCTACAGTTATGGTCAAAGGTTTGGATTTCTTCTGACATTAACTGCATTTTTTCCTCAGAAGCTTAGATCTTCCCTTTCTTGTGAGTTTTCCAAAATAACAGTTTAAACAGGACTGTATGTTGTACTCCAGCACATGGTTTCTATTCGCCCATGCCCTTTTCCTTTTGCATCTGGTAGGTCCTCTCTCTCATTCTAGTACATTCTTTGTAAAAAGCCTGCATATCCTTAACCCAAGGTAGTGTCTCTTGGTATCCAACTCTGATCATTGTCACATACCTGTAAATAATTAATCAGCTGCATTTAGTTAATGAGCAACATCCAGTTCCGATAGTAATAACAGATTTTAAAACCTAGATGCACCTGGTGACAATTAGTGACACCAGGTTGTGTCAGTTCAAAGCATTAGCTTAGAGAGGAAGACTGAACGCTACCAGATGTAAGCAAGCCAAGATCAATAAATAAATAACAACAACAACAAATAGAGTGTACGGTGGTCTTAGGATAGTAAGTTTATACACACGCTCACACAGTGAGCGTGTGACATTCTCATACAAATGTCAACTCTGTCATCACCTCCCAAGACCTGATAACTCTTCTATTTTGTTTTGGCTCTCCTTCACTCTTCATTTCCCCAGAGCAAGCATATTTTTTTAAATCAAAACTTGGGGCTCAATGGTTGGACATGGCCAGAAATGAAGACCATCATGGAAAAGTTGGGGGAATTGGCAATAGTGAGGTATAAGCAGCAATTCCCACACACCACATTTGTTCATTCACATTGAGTGACATACCCTAGGTTACGAGCAGAGGCTGGACCTTGCTGAGCGGGGTTCATAGTTCCCCAATTCATGACCTTCCTGACATCATATACTTCTTCTGATATCTCATGCCTACCATTTGTCACTGTGAGTTGTCCAGGTAGAGAAGGAAGGCACTTTTGCCTGATTTCTCCAGATCCTCTGGATGATTCATTTCAGCAGGAAGCATTATCTTCTCTCTGCTCACACAGGACCTTCTTCAGGTCAGTCCTCACTTTCCTCTTCCATTCCTCTGGCTGGTTCTTCCCTCCCTCAAGGACTTCTCACAAATCCTTTCTTCATCTAAATGTTCCTCCTCTTGACAGTGGCTTTGCACCCACTTTCCATCATTCCTCTCAGCATGGGCTCTCTATCAAAATGATACAGAATGTCCCAGAAATGTCCTCAATTATATGATTGCACAATAGACAGAAAGCAGTAGAGTCAATTCCTCTAAGCCATTTCTCCTACAGACGCTGACCTTACAAAGAACAAGTGGGTAGAGATAGCTGGGAAGAGCTTACCCCAGAGTCTTATCCCCTGGGAAGTCTTGTTGCAATTCAGCAGCACCTCCCACCAGCCCAGGATGAAATCCAATGGTAGAACACTTTCCTGACATGTACAAGGCTCTGGATTCTTGATAAGTACAAAGGGAGAGAGAGAGAGAGAGAGAGAGAGAGAGAGAGAGAGAGAGAGAGAGAATGGCTAATGGCTAACGTAGTAAATTATGTTCTCTTTTAAAGAAAAAAAAAAGAGAAACTCCTTTCTAGCAAAACCAGACTTAGGCAATTATTGACCAGAACTCCTTTTCCTGTCTCAAACTCTCTTTCTCCCACACATGGATTCTTCATTCTATTCATAAAACGATGCTGGAGGAGCATAGGAGCAGCCACTGACTAGAAGAAAAGCCTCGTGATGCTTTCCTGTTCTGATTGGCACTGGGTTCGACCCTTTCACATGCTTCCCTCTCATCTCTTTGGAGAGAACGCAACATTTGGCTGGCATATATGCCCACCATATGATGTCCCAATTATAGCGTCGTAACAATCACTGTGATTTGGGGAATTTTGAGGCCCTGTTTGAACTCAGTTTCTTCATCCATAAGATGGAGAAGTTGCTAGGCAATCCATAGTTTCTGTCAGCATCTACGCTTTGTGAATTACTCATTCTCAGACTTTGGTCTGTAAGTCTGGTATTTGCATCTTAAATATCATGTGTAATGATGGAATGAAAATATCTTTCTTGATCCTCCACAGGACTGACAGGAAGAATGAAACATTTGAAGAGTAGGGTACAGGGCTCCCACAAGAGAAGAGCGAACTGGAAAAGAGAGCAAAGAACGGTCTGCTAAAGGTTCAAGTATCCTGGGGGACCCACTCAGAAATCAAGAATTGTCTTAAAGGTTAGAAAAGGTCAAGTGTGGATGCTTCAGTCCTACTTAGAAGGGGGAAGAAAATAATCACGGGAAGTAGAGGGAGGGAGGGAACTAGGAGGGAGAGAGGAGGGATGGAGAAAGGTAGAGCAGGATCTGGTGTGGGAGGAGAAGGGGGAGAAGTACAGAGGGTCAGGAAATTGAACAGAAGTGTGTAGCAGTGGGGGATGGGGAACTGGGGGTAGCCACCAGAAAGTCCTAGATGCCAGGGAAGCAAGAGATTCCCAGGACCCGACAGGGATGACATTAGCCAAAATACCCAACAAAGGGGAGATCGAACCTGTGGAGACCAAATCCAGTGGTGAGGCACAGACTTCATTTGGGGGATGAGTCCACTCACCCATCTCAAAAATATTAACCCAGAATTGCTCCTGTCTAAAGGAAAGGCAGAGACAAAGAGTGGAGAAGAGACCAAAGGAAAGGCAGTCCAGAGACTGCCCCATCTAGGGATCCATCCCATCTGCAGACACCAAACCCAGACACTATTGCTGATGCCAAGAAGCACTTGCTGACAGGAGCCTGGTACTGCTGTCCCCTAAGAGGCTCTGCCAGAGCCTGACAAATATAGATGTGGATGCTTGCAGCCAACCATCTGAGTGAGCATGGGGACCCCAATGGAGGAGTTAGGAGGACTGAAGGAGCTGAAGGGGTTTGCAACCCCATAGGAAGAACAACAATATCAACCATCCAGACCCCCCAAAGCTCCCAGAGACTAAACCACCAACAAAAGTGTACACATGGAGGGACCCATGGTTCCAGCTGCATATGTAGCAGAGGATGGCTTTATCTGGCATCAACAGGAGGGGAGCCCCTTAGTCCTGTGAAGGCTCTATACCCCAGTGTAGGGAAATGCTAAGGTGGTGAGGTAGGAGTGGGGGGGAGCATCCTCATAGAAGCAGGGGGGAGGGGGAATGGGATGGTGGGGTTGGAGGGGAAACTGGGAAGGGGATAACATTTGAAATGTGAATAAATAAAATAACCAATTTAAAAAAAAAAAAAAGAAATACTTGTTCTGCTTCCTTCATAGCAAACACTCAGTAATGAAATACAAGTTGTCAAGAAACCAGTATTGCCCGTTCTTATGCCTGGATTCAATAGGAACAGACAATCGTGCCGAAAGGAAAAGCAACAGTCTATTCATACTCTTATGAGTCTAGGTGAGAGGAGCCCAGCAAGGCTGGACTGTAGAGACTCTCCCTCGCCTCTCTCTGTGTGGTCTCCCTTACACTCAGGAACGGGTCATGAGAATCTACTAGCAGACAAGGTCAGAGAATTTTTCATGGCCAGACTTTTCTCATAGAAAAGCAGGTAAGGATTAGGGAGCATTTCTAGGGTTTACTGCTACGCTTGAGAAAGAGGGGTTAAAGTTGTGTACCTCGGTGTGGGGAGAGAAAAGATTAAGTGCTTACTTAGATCAGCAGTCTAGAAATGACTCGGCATATTTGCTGGATCTAAAGAGCCTATCCCAGGCCAGACAATTTGGCTGTAGAACTGCAGAGTTTTCAAGTTGCAAGGAAACTTATTGCCTAGCAATTATGATCTCAGTTTGTAGAGGGGGGAGCAGAGGCTCAGGGGGACATTATTGAGCACAAAGCCATTCACTTCCTGGGCAGCAGCTGCAGGAGAAAGAGAAATGGAAAGGAAGGGTGGAGAAAAAGACAGCAAGAGGTGTTGATGCTGACTGACGACCTCCCAGTGTTCTTCAGACCAAGGTTTTCAGTCTACCAAAGCACTCAGGTTGGCTCCTGTGGTGTTCATTCTTGATCGTCCTCCGTTTGACCCAGTCTGTAATCAACTAAAAGACTCTCTCCTGGGTGTGCGCATTCGTGCGTGTGTGTGTGTGTGTGTGTGTGTGTGTGTGTGTGTGTGTGTGTTTCTAGAAAGGATTAAAGGATGAGATACACAAACACACACACACACACACACACACACACACACACACAGTGCCATAGCCTTCTCACAGCAGCCCGCATACAAACAGACTCAAGGGAGCAGTACTGTGTGCTTGTCTTCTTTTGCATCTTGCTGGTAAGTGTATCTACTCTGCTGCTGCTACTGCCATCCTTTGACATCAAATCTCAGCTTCTTTGACTTTCCAACATCAGCATCTCTCCAGGAGTCCTTCTGTGCCCTACTGAGGCTGCTGAAGCATCAACCTCTTGGACTGGGCAGCAACGGGTTCTCAGCCTTTCCAGTATGCAGCCAGCCATTGTTATGTTACCTAGAATATACAGTATAAGCAAATCTAATAAAATTCCCTTTTGTAATGTGTATTGATTCTGATTCTCTAGAAAGCACTGGTTAATGCAGTCCCAGAGGGAGAAGGACAGGAATCATTAGAGATCTGAAAGAAGATGGACAGGACCTATGGACCAAATAGAGATGGAGTTAGGAGAGCCGGGCAGCAACATGGTACAGCAGGTACCCAGAGAAACAAGATGGCGGGAGGGACACAAGAGCCGTTCACCAAGAACAAAGGCACAAAATCGCCAAAATAGTTTGGGTGATTTACAAGTCACCTTCCAAGGGATTTAGGAAAAGAATCAGAGAGAAGTACTGGAGAGTCTGGACTTCTAGTGTGGAGGTAGGAGCATTGTTCTGAGTTCCAGCTATAGAGGGCAGGTTTTGATTAAGAGCAGAACAAGGTTGAACAACCGCTTGTGATGAATTCTGACTTCCATACCCCCATGAAAACAGAGGGGGAGACAAATTGAGGTGCCATGTAAGACTCTTGCAGCTGCTGCCTGAGGAGCATATGACTTTGTACTGAATCATATCTCCCTGGACATTAGTTTTCCCAGCTACAAAGTGAGATCATAATTTCTGGGTACCAAATTTTCTTCCAAGTTGACCAAATTGGCAGGCCTAGTTTGGGCCCTTTAGGTTCGGGAAGTGTAACTGGATGGTTTCTAGACAGTTGATATAACTATTATTCTTTAAGGCTTTTCTTTTTTAATTTGGAAAAGACAGAACCCAAGACTTTGAAAAACAATCTAGAAGAGACTTAAGATGTCTCATATTCTTAAAAAACAGAACATGAAGAAGCTGGCCAGACTAAAGTTATAAATGAAGCTTAGCTAATTCAAAGAATGGATGTCATTGGCTGTAGTCTCAATTGCAAGTCCAAAGACAGCAAATTTTCAGGTTGCTCTGCCTGGAGGACCCACTTCCATTTCCACGATTCTCAGCTCTACCTCGTCTGCGTGTAGTTCGATATTCACTCTAGGGAAGGAATGGCCACAGCAATTGCAAGAGTAAGCATAACCTTGTAAAGGACTTTCTCTTCCTATGGCTCTATCTTAAAAGTAGGGAATTTTCTAGAGGACCCAGAAAACGTCTCCTTGAGTTTCACGAAGCTGAATTGAGTCACATGCTTCTTTCGGAATGGAGCATGGCTATGTGCTGAGATTACACAGACCCATCTTAGAGTCAGGCAAAGGATGGCAGTGGAGAAAGGGAAAACTGTGAGAAAAACCATGGTTTGCTGGTATGATGAAGAAGGAAGGACACTGGGCAAATGCCCATCTCGGCCCGTATTTCAAAAGTCTTACCACATACTTTTACAGAGTGTCTTTTGAAATCCTATGGAGTATATGCCCATTTCCCCCACTTAGTAGGTGGAGTGATTAATTAGCTCAAGGTCAGACATTTGGGTTAGAACTTGAGACATGAACCTGGAGACTGGCAATCTGGGATCCTCTGCATACATTTCAAAAGGCTTTGGGGTTACAATTTTTAGCCACACAGTCTACTTCTGGGAACTTATGTTAAAGAAATAATAATTAATTATGGGACACAAAGGACACAAATGTATATATATATATACATATATATGCACACATATATGTGCATATGTTTATATGCGTACAGTATCCATTCTTTGATACATACATTAGAATGGGAACAACACCCAAATCAAAAAGTTATCAATTAGTTAAGTCAATGATAGTACATATACACAATGAATTATATCTAATACTGTAAATGGAGGTAACCTAAAGGCCCAGATAACTACTGACAATAGAGGTTGAGACAAAACAAAGAGACACAGAGTCACAGGGGGAGGAAGGGGACAATCTCATTTTACTTGTCTATCTTTATTTCCTTAATTTCTTTAGCTAAAATATCTAATGAAGAATGTATTTTAGTGAAAACGCTATAATCAGCACAAGGTCTGCTTAAAATTATTTTATGTCTAACAATCTCTCTTTCTGGGAGAGCTACAGGTCCCACAAGGGCCTGGGAGGAATTTCTGAAATTAGTTGGGGGTTCATGGCAGCAGCCTCCTCATTCCATCTTCCACACACAGAGGAAGCGTGTAACAAGAAATGCCACATGGGAGAGCTCCACAGTCCTGCTTCATGTGCCTGCAGCACTCTCTATGGAGATGAGTGAGCTCGCCTGCACACTGGGAATGGCACAAAGGACAGAAAGCTATAGGTTCTTCATAAATCAACATTTATGAGAACAGGTTGGGTTTTTCCTTGGGTTAAGATCCTGGTACATATTTGCTACTTAATAAATATTGGCTAAATGAAATCATATTGAGCCAAGAAAATTAGTTTAAAATTTTTAATTGGGGCTAGCAAGATGGCTGAGTGCCTAAAGGTACTTTCTACTAAGGCTGAAAACCTGAGTTTTATCGTTGGAAATTACATGGTAGAAGGAGAGAACCAACTCGTATAAATTTTCCTCTGACTTCCACATGTGTGCTGAGTACACACAGACACAAAGACATACACACACATACACACACACACGCACGCCACGCACACATGCACATACACAATAAATTAGAGACATCATATTTACTAGTGAAATTGATTTCCCAGCTATATCCACGCCACACAAAGCCATCTCTAAACTATGTCAGCCACAGAGTACACCATGCTTATTCAGGAATCGTTCCTGGGTCACCCGACCACCCAAGTCTGTAGACTTCTCCCACATCCATCCACGTGCCATTGAGAGCAAGCACTTTCTCTTCCACTGACCTGCTGGCCCCAGATGATGCTGTGTCCCAAATGAACGGAAAGTACCCAAGAAGCAGCACAGCCAACCCTCCCCCATTTTCAGCTTCAAAGCAACCCCCACACACACACACACACACACACGAATCTCAAAGTCTAAGGAAAGGTTAAGAATCAAATTGTTCAGGTCGGAGGTGAAAATGACAACAGTTCACTCACTGTGCTTTGAGTAGGCAGTTAGAGCAAGCATCATTAAAGAAAAGCACATGCAAGGACACCCTAGTGTCTCTTCTGCTTTGAAGACAACATCCCTCCATAATTAGAAACAGCTTTATTCACATGCCAGATGTCAGTGACTCCCTTCGGCTCATTTTCAAACCCATCATAAAGAACCATTAGTGACAGTGTGAAATGTCCTGGCTTGTTTTTATTTTATTTTAATCTGTCCATCCTTAGGTTTTTTCAATCTGATGGAAACACTGCAATTTGACTCCTCTTCAAGGTTTTTATGTACTGAGAAGAAGGGGTTCATGGTAAGGGATGTATATGCATCGAAATTTGGTCACCAGAAATCCTACCACACATAAAGGCCTTACAAAAGTTTCACAAATGTCTTTTAACAATTGTTCTCTCTCTCTCTCTCTCTCTTTCTCTCTCTCTTTCTCTCTCTCTCGCGCGCGCGCGCGAACACACACATACACACACACACACACACACACACACACACACACACACACGAGACATCACTCCCTACAGAGAATGACTGGAAGTTCTCGGAAGCAGGTCTGTGGCATGAGTCATACTGGTGAATATAATGTTTAATCCTGGAAACCATGTTTGGGGAGGGACATTGATCAAATAGAGAAAGTCCAGAGCATTGGGCAGCACAGCTAGGATGAACCATAGATACTTCAGGACTGAGTCTGTGTCCAGTCCTCTAGTTCCTAATGTGCAACTCCCATATATTAAAAGGATGTGTGTATGATCTATGGATTATGTAGAATTGTTGGAAGCAGTACGGATAGTTAACAAAGACATACAGGGCAGAGGACGCGACAGCTCATTTTAAACACTGGACAATGATCACAGACTATGGACAGAGACCTATTATTTGTTGTGTGCAGACCAGAGTAGAGCTGTTTAGGAAAGGGCACAGAAATATAGCTCCTACTTCGAACTCTTGTTCGAGAAAAGACCGTGGGTGCTGGGCACGTTCTCAGTACCGTTCGAGGAACAAATGAAGACATGTGGGCATGTGGTAAGTTAGTTACCTGCTTAAGAAATCTTCATTAGATCTGATGCCAGATGATTCCGACAGGAGGGGGATAGGCAAGTGTTTTAGTTTGCTTTCTGTTGCTCTGATGATGACACTTGGGAAGGGAAGGGTGTATTTGGCTTGTGTGTCTGTTCATAGTCCATCACTGAGGGTAGCCAAGGTAGGAACCTGGAGGCAGGAACTGAAGTAGGGGCCACAGAGGAGTCCTGCTTACTGATTTTCCTCTCACGGCTTGTTCATCCTGCTCTATTATACAATCCTGAACCAACCACCCAGGGATAGTATGATCTACAGTGGATTGGACCCTCCCTCCTCAATCTTTAATCAATAGAAAACCCTACAGAGTTGCTTACAAGCCAATCTGATGAGGAAATTTCCTCAATTAAAGTTCCCACTTCCAAGATGACTCTGGCTTATATCAAGTTGACAAAAACAGTAACCAGGACAGCCACCAAAAGGAGATAAAAAGCAAGGCTGATTCTTTCTCTTTGAAACATGCAGTACGTTATGGAATGCAAACAACCATGTAGGTAATCCTGTAGGTGCAAGGGAAGACAGACCAGAATAGGGGAAGTGGAGATATCTCATAATAGATACTCAGGGGTCCCAGAAGACTTAGATCAAGTGAACACAAGGTGAGGTGAGGGATGATTTTAGCATGCATAAAATCTACAATGGAGGCCTGGCAGTGGTGGCGCACGCCTTTAATCCCAGCACTTGGGAGGCAGAGACAGGTAGATTTCTGAGTTCGAGGCCAGCCTGGTCTACAGAGTGAGTTCCAGGACAGCCAGAGCTATACAGAAAAACCCTGTCTCAAAAAAACCAAAACCATAAATAAATAAATAAATAAATAAATAAATAAATAAATAAAATTAAAAACGAAAACTACAATGGATGCAACAGTGGCCCTCAAAAGTGAACACTTGGAGAACCCTCTCCCATCTTGAAACCAGCCACACGTTCAACTTCTACCTCCACTTACCCTTGGCCTGGGATTTTTCTCCCCATTTCTCCTTGCAGATTAACCTTGCTTTCCTGGCTGAGATTTGCTTTGGGAAAACGAAGCAAATGTGCTCAGGCTCTGGAAAACAGAGAGTGTGTCTTCTGACACACATTTCTATCTTCAGAAATTCCTGACAATCTACAGCCTTGTTAAGGAATGACAAGCATTTCATTAGTGTGGACTCAATACACAGGCTATTAGTTAATAAAATAATTACACGCTGTCTCTGTGGTATTTATCAGAGCTAAACAGTGAAGGAACTTCCAGGAAGAACCTGAAGCTTTGCCCTGATTCTGTCATTGGTCAGGACCTTGATGACCTCAAAAACTCCATGTAGAGGCCAGAGAGCCACAAGGTCCTTGTTCTCCCATCTGTAACACCAGACCAAGGCCAGTGTATCTGACCTCAAGATTTCTAACTTTTTAAACATTCAAAAGAGCCCTGGATGACAAGTAGGCAGGAGTTATTCACGGGAAATTAGGGAGCAAAGAATCCAAGTGATTGATTCAGATTTACAGCAGGAACAAGACTGAATTTGCCTACATTTTTAGTCCAGAAGTCCTGGAATGTAGAAAGAATGAAATTCATCCAGGAATGCACCACCTTGAAGGGAAGCTTCGAGGGAAGAGTAGAATCTTAAGAGAAATGAACAAGACCTGCAAGAACAAAAAAGATTGGTGGGGTTGAGTTGTGGTGCCAAAAAGGTTGCATTCTGAGGAGTTTGCATTTTTTAGAGACAAGAAAGTAGGACTTTGCTGGGAAATCCGAATTTCTCAACCCCAGTGGTCAGTTATTCAACTGAGTTTTTACAGGAAATTGTCCAGCACTCTGGAAATTTTATGTGTCATAAATATGACTCTAGGATTCTAGATATTAGCTTGGTAAAAGACAGAAATCCTTCATAACCCACAGGTGTAGAATTGCTGACATTATTATTACAATTCTTTTTCCATAAAACTACTATATTGTTACAGGCATTTAATTTTCTGTCTTCAAGACTTCTTTAAAAACAAGCAAACCCAAGGAGAATGAAGGTGGATTGAAAACAGCAATTTTTTTTTAATTAAAAAAAATCAGTCATGGTCTGCCTCATGTAGGGATGCATCCTTGGACAAGTCACTGAGCTTCTTAGCTTCTTGACGTCCTCTGCAGCCAATAGTGGGGTTAGAGGACGTCATCGTTAGAGTCCAGCTCAGCCTAAGACACAGGAACATACGGGACAAACCTGACTGCATTCTCTTCCCTAGATGTTGGGGCTCCCATGGGGTCCCAGTCCTCCACTCTGTACAAAAGCAATCTGCTGAGTCACCTTCATTCTTTGTCCAAAGAACAGAAGGCCCCAACCACAGTTTGGCACTGCTTTCAGGAGCTACAGCCAATGACACACTCCTAGAGTAAACAGTGACTATTTACACTCCAGAGGGAAAGTTATGCTGGAGGGGCACACAGGGCCTGACCTACTGGAAGGCCAGTTTGGTTTAGTGGTTGAGAGATTAGGCTCTGGTGTCAGGCAGACTTAAGTAAATCTGCCATAGGCTAATGACCTTGGTCAGGAGAGTACTGTGGACCAAGTGGCCGTTCACGTAGGAAGGGCTAGCTGTGATACTGTGCATACCACAGGGAACACTGAATGCTGATAGGAAGAAAAGCAGCATGAGATGACACATGCTATACAGCCTAGGTTTCTTATAGAAAACACTACTCTTTCTCTTAACATTCCTGGCAAAGTTATCTGCCAAAGGTAAGAGGGCCAGCCAATCAAGAGAGAGTGAAACCACCTCAGATCAAAGGGAAAATGTGTGACTGGATATTTGAATGAGTTGGTTGCACCCTAAGGAAGGATTACAGTGAGAGGGGAGGCAAAGGCAGAGGGATCAGTAGAAACTTAAGAAATGAAGACAGTAAATGATATTAATATTAATCATTTCTATTGTCAGTTGAAGGCATTTCTATGCAAATTCTAACCATTTTATCAAGAAGGAATGAATTAGCCACCCTATGTAACCATTTGAATGAACGAATGGGCATTTTTATGAGCGTGTGGAACTCATTGAAAAATTAGGCGTTGCACGCTTTGAAACATCTATGTGTGTTCTGGATGTGCGCATTCCAACCAATAGAATCCTTCTTCACAGCATCCGTGTGTCACTCACCGTGCTCCCAGCTTCTCTTTCGGTGCAGATATCACACCTGGCAATTTGGCGCTAGTCACTAGTGGCCTCACATGAACCTGACCACTGCCACAGGATGGTAAAGCTAATCATCAGAGTCCAAGGCTAGTCCGTGCAGGTCTGTAGCTGCCTCATTCTGATGCACAGGAGTACAGCAAGTTGCTAAAACATGGGCTGTCAGGCCAGATGACTGCGGTAAGGGTTTTGGCTCCATCACTTGCCTCAGTTCCACATCCGTGCAAATGGGGCTGGTGGCAGAACTCACTTCATGTGGAGGGTCAGCAGTTAGTACATAAAAAACATCTTAATACATTCCCATAATGTGTTCAGTACCCATGAAATGGCTATGTTCTTCTGCAAACTCTGAGGCTAGGTGATTACGGTTGGCCTTAAATTCAGAGATAGGAGCCTATTTAACTATAATGTAAAATCATAGAGGTGGATCTTACAGGAAGGAAATACCATAACCTTAGTTCCATAACAATGCATGTTCCATATCAAAGTACAGCCTCATACCAATGTGCCGCCTATTTTCCAGTGCAATGTGGAAATGTAACTTTCATTCACCAGATGTAATTGTCATCTTGGAGGCTCACTGCTGAATTTCCTCACCATTTCTAGTTCTTTCTGAACTCTGGTTGGTTCATCCCAGCTGTTCTGACTCAAAAGTCCCCTCCAAGCTGACTGATTCAAACTGGCTTCTCTCGGCTTCTCACCAAATTGCTCTGAATTCTATGAACTAAACTATACCTACAGCACTGATTGCATGAACTGAGCAGAACTGGATGGAACTGCATGGATCAGCACAAACTCAGCTGAATTCAACTGAACTGCACCAAACTTCACTGAGTTGGACTCAATAGCACTCACTCACTGGACCTGTCCTCCCTTCCTTACTCTGCAAGGCTCTTATGTTGCCTTTCTTTCCTGTCTGTTCTCATGAGAGTTGGGCTTATCCTATCTCTGACTCATTCTGTCAAATCGTTCTCTGATTCACACTTTGCCTGCTCAGTTAGACGTCACTTTCAAACGTGGCTGCTTCCTTCTACAAACTAACTTTACCTTTATTATTTGAGATTAAAGGTGTGTACTAGGGGTATGTACTAAAGGTGCATACTAAGGGATTAAAGGTGTGCCATTCCAGCCAGACCACACAGACCTAGAAGCTCTTTGGATGTGGTCCCTTGACAGATCATTTAATCCAGCCATATTGCTGGATTAAAATTTCTCTGCAGCAGTGCCCTAAAATCACAGGAGAGGAAAAAATAAGAGATTTGTGTTGAAACCAAAAACAGAATAAAACTACCAAAAGAGCTATCAATTCAGCCATGTGAATTGTAAAACTCTACCAGTTTTATTTGGTTACAATTTAAAAAAAGAACTTTTTATGCAAGGAAAATAAACAAAGCAAAGGAAAATGTTGGAGTCTGCCCTTGGAAGAACCATAGCTTCCACCACCACCACTACCACCATGTTCTTTCACGAGTCTTGAAAAACAGTCATCTTCTATGGTGTCAGTAAGGGAGTTAACTGTCTCATTTAATTATCCTGAGAGCCTTCTCTATAGATAGTTTACATCATGCCCATTTTACAGATGAAGCAACACTGCAAATCATAGAATGGAGCTGACACTCATGTGCAGCTAGAATGGCTCCGTGTCTTGTGTTCTCAGCAGTCTACTAGGCTGCCTATAACCCAGGTTGGCCAATCTCAAGGACCCAGCACCCCTAGCTTGGCCAAAAGAAAGAGACCAGAGGTATACTGAGAATAGATCTAATATTTATTGTTATGGTTTCAATTTACAATATTCCCCTAATACTTGTGTACTGAAGGTGTGGTTCCCAACAGAGCTATGCTCAGATGATTGGATTCAAGGGTTCCAACCTCATTAACTGATTAATCTATTGGAGTATTAATTGTTTAATTGACTATTGGAAGATGATAGAAACCTGGCATGTAGGGCTAATTGATAAGTTCTTAGTAGTATGCTCTTGAAGGCTCTGTCTTATAGGTGCTTAGCCCAGGTCTCCCCCCCCCCTTTTCTTCCTTCCCCCTGCTTCCCTGCCTCCCCCATTCCTACTTCTCCACATTTAGTCATCATGAAATAAGCAGTTTTGTTCCACCACATGTTCCCCACTAAATGTCCATGGATTGAGACCTCTGAGACTGTAAGCCAAAATAAAGCTTTCCTGCTTAGGTTGACTCTCACAGGTATTCTGCTACAGCAACTGACATATGTGACACATGTCTACCTCAGGCTGTGATTGGAAGGTACTAGAAACATGTATAAGAGGAGTGAAGTGTGAGTGTACATCTCAGTCTCTCTTATCATCTCAGCGTTCAGCGGCCTCAGAAATTCCTCTCGTACCAGCAAAGGCTCACCCAAATTAATGGTCCTCTGCATATTCACGCTCTCCTGAGCAGCTCAAGACTGTGAAGCCAAGCAACCTCTGGGCCAGATCACTTTCCATAAACATTGCTCTGTTAATCTCCCATGCAGAGGGGAGAAAGGGATAATTCTTCATCATCTTCATCTTCTATCAGATTCAAGGTGCTTTTACGCATAGACCTTCATGATCTGTCCGAGGACCCTGAGCTGTAGGAAGCAGCCACTTCCTACGGTTTTCACATTACAAGCTAAGAGCCTGAGATATACAGAATCAAATAACGCTGCTCTGCAATTTGCAGAACCATCTGTGATGCTATAAAAATGTCTCACTGTCCTCTTGACTGCATAAATCACTATTATTATTATCCTCTCCCTAGATAAGATGTGGCTTAGTTTGAGAGAGCTGTTTATTGTTTGGCAAGCTATTAAGTAAAAGGACTTGATTTCAATTCTCCCTTCTAGTGGGTGGTAAAAATGAAGGGAATTTTGCTTAGGAGAGAAGGAAATGTGAAGACTTTGAAAAGTCTCCTCAGAAGCCTCTGGTTCATCCATGCGATGAGTGAATTTGCCCAAGCATGGCCTTAGGGAAAGATGACGTGGTTTGAATTCTGAACCACCATTATGACCACTCAATATTGCTGTTGGCTTGCAGGGCTCCTTTTTACAGCCTTGGTGAGTCAATATGCCACAGCATGGCAGAAAGACGGCTCAGCCTCAGGAGAGAGTAATGGCTAATTGCTGCCTTCTTCTCTGAATCTCTTGCCCCTCTTCCTCTCTCTAGCCAGTCGTATCTCCTTGTATCCCGAGCCTTCCTTCTCCCTTCCTTTTCTCCATCTCACTTTGAGACAAGGAGAGGCCATGGTCTTCCTGCAAACAGTTGCTATACTATCAGCAGATGTAACCACCATGAAGCCAAGGTTGGGCCCAGCTAATGGCCTCCATTGAAGGAGTGTGTGATCTGTAACAGGAGGGGGTTCACGCATACCCACAAGAACCAGTTGCCTTGGATTTTGTTCACAGTGCCTTTGTTAACAACAATTTAAAATCTAGAGTTGGCAAGTCTCATCCGTCCATATTTTCTTTACAGTTTCTAGACTTGTATCTGCTCAGGAAAGTCTCCCCAATGCTAAGATTATATTTTATATATACGTGTGATAAATATACCACACTTGCCTAAACAAAAAGTTGGGCAAGATGACACACTGGATACAGGACTATCTCACTGCAGTTTGGAATGCATGGATACTGTGGGTGAGCTTCTACTCCTAAGATCTACTCTCTCCAGAAAAGTCCCCTGTGGCTCCCTAAATATCTATTCACCTTCTCTTCACCTTCCACCCCAGCTGTTACATTTTAGCAAGGAGAAACATCCTGTTCCAAGACCAGAAACCCAATTGGGCTGTTGTAAGCGAACAGGGAATGACTTTTGCATTTGTAAAGGTCAGTGATGAAACCCAGCCTGAGGTACTCAACAGGTAGAGTCTCTGCAGAGGTTCTCCCTTCCCTGTCTTCAGCTGTCTTTGTCTCTGAGTTACCCTATCTCTTCCCTCAGTCCAGCTCCTGACTGCACTGGTGGTATATAGCTGGCTTCCTTTAAGGCAGTGGTTCTCAGCCTTCTTAATAGGCTTCTACCCTTTGATACAGTTCTTCATGTTGTGGTGGCTTCAACCAAAGATTGTTTTTGTTGCTACCTCATAGTTGTAAGTTTGCTACGATTATGAATCATGGTGTAAAGGGTCACAACCCACACAGGTGGAGAACCACTGCTCTAGACCATCATTCCATAGCATCTCATAGGCCCAACACCCACCAACAACTGATGGAATATTTCAGTATTCCAACCGCAGGTTGGAATATAAAGTATATAAAGGGTCCTGATTGGGTCAAAGGAGGCCCTATGTCCAGTCTTGACTCCGTTATTGGTGGCCAGGGAATAGGCCATGTAGGTATATCAGGCAAGATAAGGTTTTCAAAACAGTGAACGTGGCACAGAGGAAATGACTGCTTTAATCAGTCTTGTCCCCCAGACCTTACTGCATACTGATTTGTGTTCCCATTGATTTGCCTGTAGCTGGATTTTCTTTTCCCACAGTATAATTTGGGTCAAATATAACACCTTTCACATAAGGGGACGGGGATAGTCTGTGGTCCTGACCCCTAGAAGAAACTTTGATAAAGGGTATATCATCATTGTGGGCATCATAGAGAGGAAAAGGCTGAGTTACATATAGAGAAGGACCAGACCATTCCGGGAGTCATGGCCTAAAGGACTCCTGGAGACATGGGAACTGTTTAGTGAGGCCACTTGCCACCACAAAGGCCACCAGTGGAAAGAAGGATGAAAACGATGTGGAGAAGCTTCTCTGGCCCGTTCTTGGTTTTACCTCATGCTACTGTTTAGTCTTGTCACGTGACTAGGGTGTGTGCGGGTAGAAAGAAGAGAAACAACGTGAATCTCAGAGTTGTTTCCTGGATCTTCCTTGTAGAGTCCAAACAGTGTAAAAGATTTGCTTCTGGGAAGATAATTTTCTGGTTTCGCAGCCAGCTACTTAACTCTGCTCTGTGCAAGCAGCCATTAGACTTGATTATAAATCAGTGGGTTTGACTCAGTGTGGCTTTGGCCTACGGGTCTTATTTACCAACCTCTATAGGAGCTCGCCTTTGGAACTAAAGTTCCCTGTTTGAACACTGGTTCAAAAGGGAAGGGCAGACAAATGACACCTCTGCTTTTGTGCCTCCTAAATGCTTTGGGTCAGTATTGGTCCCCAGCTGCCATTTCCCGGGATAAACTTGGGCATAAGCCAAGCCACCCACATGCTGCTTCGGGGGAAAGGTGGACCGCTGAAGTGACCATCAGAGATTCAGGATGCTGTCAGAGCTCCCATCCTCCAGACTGGCACAGCAGTCTGGAGTGCCGGAGTACACTAAATCCTCTAGCTTGGGGCCCAGAAGCTACAGTTACACTGCCAGATTGAGAACGTATATGTGAACGGACCTGGTTACAACATCCATGCGTAATATTTACTAGGATGCTTAGCGTGCAGCTGATACAGTGGAGAGCACATGAGATAGCATTGGTTAGCTGATGCCACATTGCCAAATACTGTGGTTCTTAAATGTGTCACCAGATGTGCGTCGTAATCGTCTCTAAAACAAAATAAATCGAGAGTGTTTCCTTCTGCCAGACAGCAGGCTTCAGGCAGCAGAAACAGGAGCGTGGGAAGATGGCAGACATCCTTCACTCTACCTGCCCTGGTGCTGCCCACTTGTCTCCAGGAGATCTGGAGCCTCACTCCACAGGGACCTGGGCTCAGCCTGCCTTCCTTCCTACCTGGGATAATGGCACATCCCTTGTTTCAAACACTTCTTCAAGGGGCTCACACAAAGTCAGAAGAGTAACAAGAATGCCCACGTGCTAAAATATGTTTAGCAAGATTAAAGGGTTTTTTGTTTATTTTGTTTGTTTGTTTTGTTTTTTACTTTATGGAGGGATATTTTGCCTACTTGCTTGTCTGTGCACTGTGAATGCAGTACTCTTGGAGGCCCCAGGAGGGTGGTGGACTCCCTGGGTCTGGTATTAAGAAGGACATGAGTACTGTAATGGGTGCTGAGAATGGAACCTCTGACAGAATAACTAGCATTAACCATTGAACCACTCTCCAACTCTGATCAGTGAAGTTGTGTTGAATTATTTTTTGTTTTTTTTCTCTGAATCTGCCCATTTTAAATCTGCGGAGCCAGCCAACCATAAATTGAAACATTTGGGGGTGGGGGGAGGGTT
This sequence comes from Rhynchomys soricoides, assembly GCA_019843965.1. NCBI lineage: Eukaryota > Metazoa > Chordata > Mammalia > Rodentia > Muridae > Rhynchomys > Rhynchomys soricoides. The sequence goes on along the minus strand of JADRCH010000014.1, from coordinate 13,488,755 downwards.
GCATCTGTACAAAATATGTAGAAACTTGTTTCTTTTAATTACTCTGTAAACAATACATCTGTTTACCTTGCATTTGCATTGTATTAGAAAATATGTGCAAAGTAGAGATTATTTAAAACATATGGAAGGATGTGTCTGAGTTACATGTAAATACCACGCCATTCATTACAAGGGGCTCGAGCATCTGTAGATTTTCACATTCATGGAGGGGCCTGGAACCAATCCCCATATATTACAAGAAACTGCTCTACTACAGGGAAAACACTGAGACTAAGCCAGGGATGGTAAAGAGCACAGCACGTAGACAACTCTCGTTCAGTGTGTCTCTATTTACAAACAAGCTGAAGAAATAGGACCCAAGCCAACAGTACAGAAGGACACCTCAGGGTGCCTTAAATGTAGCAAAACTTTGTATTGTTTAGGGGAGAGATGGAGGAGATTTGAAGTTATCCTCTAAGTCCAGCTTTGAGCTCATCATTTATTTTTTCCAAGTACTGTTTGTGCAGAAGCAAATGACAGCAATGTACTGGCCCGTTCTTCTCCTGGCTGGCTCTTCTCCTGAGGACAGTAAATGGAAGCATCAAGGACCTTCTAAAGCACCCAGAACAAGTAAAAATTGGAAATGAGTGTTCTCTGTGCATGGCTTCACCATAATTATGAATATGTAAGAAATGCTAGCTCATTGGTAGGCTCTAAGACATTGCACATGCTGGGTGTGGATGGCGTGGGCTGGCGCCATTGACGCAAAAGCTAGTACATGCAGGATATTTTGCCAAATTGGGGGCCTGTCTGGTTTGAGGCACACATGTTGGGGCCTCCATCAGGGCTGGGTGGAGGCCAGGACAAACACAGAAGCCTGGAGATGAGAGGAACATCATGAAGTGAGGGTCTCACGGTTCAGTGTACGTGTAGAGCTAGGCGTTTGCGAGATCTGTCTGTGCTGATAGCCCTTTCTGGCTGAGAGTCTAGGGCTCTTGAAGGCATGAGGTAATGTCAACATGGAGGAGCCAGAGATGTCGGTCTGCCTTCGAAACTCAGCAGGATCTCATGGACTGAGGATCCAGAGCTGCAGAGCCAGGAGCAAAGTAGTCCTGAGAGACCATGGAGCTCCTAACAGGTTGCAAACACCAAGGTCCTCTTCAAGGCCTTCATTCCAACTCCTTCAACTGTTCTGTTCTCTATGTCTCTCTCTCTCTCTCTCTCTCTCTCTCTCTCTCTCTCTCTCTCTGTGTGTGTGTGTGTGTGTGTGTGTGTGTACACATCTACGAGTAAATGCACAAAGCAGATATGCCACAGTGTTTTGTGGAGGTCAGAGGACAACCTTGAGTATTAATTATCACCTTCTATCTTATTTGGGGCAGGGCCTCTTGTTGTTCACCTCTATGTAAACCATGGTAGCTATCCTGCAAGCTTCCAGCCCACTTATAATTATACATGCTTGCTACCACCTCCAGATGCACATGGGTTCTGAGGACATGAACTCCAGGTCCTGACACTTGCTTAGCAAGAACTTAGTCACTGAACCATCTTCCAAAGCCCTGGTCTCCTCTCATTTTGTTTTCAAGCAAATGCGGGTTTCTGGGCTAACCTATTTAGATGTACTGTAATAGTGATGGTTTCTGAACGACTAAAGGAAATCAGAAACTTCAGAGAGAGAAATGGATTTAGCATATTCCCTAAAGGCTGCCATAGGTCAGGTATCCCAGACATATGAAGACAGAATGGGACAGGATTATATAACATAGATTGTATGGTGGTCTTTCAGCCAGAGGTCTAAAGGATTGTAAGGGTCAGCTTGGATTTCGATAATGGCACTGATATGAATGCCTGGAATAAGTCACATAAAACTTAGTTGACACGAACTTTCAAGGGACCATGAGTCAGCTCATGATGGCTGTCACCAGAAATCTGAGGAACCCCAAAGTAAACACTGATGTAATCTGTCGTATAGCTATTTCTTGCAGAATGTCACTTTTAAAAGTTCTGTGTAAATAATGACCTTGAGGTGGGGAATAGAGGCTCTCTGTCTTCACTTCTTAAGTTTGCTAGGCAGCCTATGTGTGCCTGTGTATGCTTCCTGTCTGTGGTCTGTGTTGGTCTGTATGTGTGCCTGTATACCCTTCCTGCCTGTGGTCTGTCTGTGTGCCCGTGCCTGCTTGTGTATAGCCTGAGTTGTACCTGGGTGCCTGCTGGCATCTACCCTCCCAGCAGCCTGTGTGCCAGAAAATAAAATGTATCTTATCTACTTATGACTCCTCAAATCTCTTCAGCTTCCTGGCTTTATGTGGTCTTCCTCTCTTCCTGGTATTTGAGCTTGGACATCACAAAAAGTCCCTGCCAGATTGCCCCAGATCTGGTTCACTCCAGTGTGTCATATGTTAGGGGCTGGTCAGGGACCAGGCAGACTCTCAGTGTGCTGCAACTGTTGAAGCCTGTAGTTACACTGGAGAGAACTTGGCTCAGCTGCCCTCCTTTCTGGTTCCCTAGTGTGCCCTCATTTGGCAGGCACTAAGAAAGATAGAGGTAGGCAGACTTTAGTTCTTCCGGGATCTTTCTTTTCTCAGAGCTGATTAGTCTCTTCCGTGGGTTAGGAAGAGGCAAATTCACCATCTCATTTAATGCTTGTGAATACCATAGTTGAGTACAAAGATGGCTGACACTCTGGGCTGTGAAAGAAAGTGATAAGGGAACAGAGGGGGAGGGGGGTGCTTACAAAGATATGAGCAAAGATACCCAGCTTTAAGATCAAGCATACTACCTCCAGCTTGGTTCTGCCACTTGCAAGGAACTGACTGGTCATTGTTAACTTCAATGAATCTCAGTTCACACATATATAAAAACTGCCTGCTTCACAGAGTTCACGATTGATTCTCACTAGACGGTAACTGACAAGCAGTCGGATGCAGCTGCGTAGTACAAAGTAGCTGTGGTCAAGCTTCTTAGATTTCATCCCAAGTGTTCAGATTCTCATCAAAAACCGATCTGCCTCCTGCTTTGTCTGACTGCTGAATGAGCCAAAGGCTCCCAGGTTTCCCAAGAGCTCTTTAATTTCCTAACCAAGTCATGCTGTGTGGGACTCTAAAACTTGCATTTAAATGTCTTCTTTTATGTAAAACAACAAAAAAAAACCCAGCTCGTTTATTTCTTTGTGGTGGAACTTCATCTTCAAACCTCATTAAAATGTTTTTTTGTGAGCATACGGCAAAGTGTATTTTCTTTGTTTTTGTTTGCTGGCTTGCTTGTTTTGTTTGTTTTGGGACGGGGATTCTGCTTGTTTGTTTGATTGGTCGACTGTTTTTAGGGAAAGAAAGCATTCTTTCTTTTTGGTTTAAGAACAACCGACACTGAAATTTGGGGGCCCAGATGCTCAGATTTGGAGGGGGCGAGAGGACAAAGGAGGGGTACCACTGCGGTCTGCTTTGCACATGGAGCCTCCTGGGAGGATGAGACTCACCAGATTATTGGGGGCACTGTTTTTTCTCACCTCCATAAGTCACAGTTGGGGTGGGAGTACTAACTTAGCCCTTAGGAAGTCTCTGGACTTTTTAAACAAAGTTTTGGCCATGATGCCACTTACCTGTGCTACCCTTACACACAGAGCATGTGCTCACACGCACACACAGACATTACATAAGAATGTAGTCAGGATCCTACCCCTCCTGATAGCCAGCCTCTTGCTTCCCTCCTTCCTTATTAGTTTAACTTCAGTAAACCTTTGTTTAACTCTGACCAAATAGGGGGAAGCAACTAAGGATGGGAAAGTTTATTTGAGTCTCAGTTTTGATGAGTTCAGTCCATCACAGTCAGCTTGGTTGTCTCTGGGCCTGTGGTGAGGAAGTGTGTTGACAGGAGCATGTGGCAGGGGAAGGGTGGGGGCGGGGCACATGGCAGAGACTAAAGATGAGAAGCAAAGAGAGAGTAAGGAGGGGCACAGGGGCAAGATCTCTCTCTCTCTCTCTCTCTCTCTCTCTCTCTCTCTCACACCCCTATTTCCCCCAGATATTTCCTAGAGTTTCTAGAACTGTCCAAAATAGACCCCCATCTAGTGACGAAGCCCCAACACAGCGCCTTTTCCTAAGGAGACAATCTATCTCCAAACCAACGCTGTCTTTAACTGTCTTGCTTGTGTGCTGGGTTTTGAGGGTTGATGGGAAAACAGGCCCTCCCCAGGAAGCCGTATCAGGATGCCTTCAGTAAGAGAAGGGCGGAGTCCCTGGACATTCCACACATCACTGAGCACACTCCCCTGGGGCGATTTCAGCCTTAGACTCTGTCTGCTCACCTTCATGGGAAGTGGATGGTATGCTCTATGAGTTGGGTCTATTTGTTAGCAACTACCCAGTTATTAAAAAAGCATCAACACTAAAATTGTCCTCTTGGGTCTCAGGGAGAAATATTTGAACAAAGGACCCTTTCTTCCCAAGGCTGCCATGGACTCTCAGAGCTTCAGGTCTCCTCTCTAAATGTTGTTCCCAGACTGAGGATGTGGGGGTGGAAAGGGAAATTTCTGCAGCAGAATTAAAAAAACCACAGACTGATCTCTGGCAATGGGCCTTCCCTCCCACCCAAAGAAGTCTCCAGGGAGGGGAGCTAGCTGGCGGAGGTCAGTGGAGTCCCCTATGCTGCCTCTCCCAGCTGCTGCCACCCTTATCACAGGACCCATCTTAGTGCTTCCAAACAGCCAGGTGTCAGAGAGCTGTTTTTCCTGAAGCTGGGGCAACCCTTGGGATTCTGTGACCCTTGAGAAGAATGTGCTCTCCAGCCTGAAGTGAACTTGCAGCTCCTGCTTGCTCTTTTGGAGCTCTCTCACCTCCCATCTGTGGGCTGAAGCGCTCTCTCTCTCTCTCTCTCTCTCTCTCTCTCTCTCTCTCTCTCTCTCTCCAGCTCAAAGGCTGAAATGAATTATCAACTTTTTTTCCTCCTGAGAACTGAAGAGCCGAAGGACAAAGGGATTTCTTTAAATACGTGGATTTACTGTGTGGGATGGGTGTTCCAGACAGACATGCCAGCTGGCAGTAGTTAGTTAAAAGAGAGGTACCATCCACACCTTCTTTTCTTTCTTTCTTAAAGGAGCAAATATTTGGCTGTAAGTTGACAAGGAGCAAAGGCCACCATGAAAGGACTAATTGGTGTCTTCCCAGTGCTTTGCCCCTTGCTAATTGGCAAGCTAAGAACCACTGTTATCTTTCTACTTAAAAGTGTATGAACTTCCAAACTCACCCTAGAAGCATGGAAATATCACCCAAGAAGACAGCATACATTAAAACATTATAAATCCGTCTAGTTTCACCATCAATAAAACCTACCAGTTTAACGGTGTATATATGCCCTGTGCTGCCAGCCAGCACATCTGTGGCCTTGCCTCATGCCTTTTTTCCCTGGATAGCTACCTTGTTTGCTGCACCTATTTTACAGACAGCACTTGTATCTTCTATAACTCTCTTTTTAACCCTAGACAGTTTACCAGATTTCCACTTTTCAAAGCCATCACTGCCTCTACAGCAGTGGTTCTCAACCTGTGGGTCGCAACCCCTTTTGGGGTTGAATGACTTTTTCTGGGGGTTGCACATCAGATATCCCGCGCATCAGATATTTATATTATGATTCACAACAATAGCAAAATTACAGTTATGAAGTAGCAACAAAAATGATTTTATGATTGGGGGATCACCACACCATGAGGAACTGTATTAAAGAGTCACAGCATTAGGAAGGTTGAGAAGCACTGGTCTAAGGTAATGTGGATATTAACTCAGTTCTGGCCACTGGACGTCATGTCAGACTTGGTCTTAAAGTCAGTTTCACTTTGTTGTTAGGCCTATTATCTCCCATATAATCCATAATCAGATCCTGTTCTTATAAATGCTGACCCTATTCCATCATTATTTTGATATTTTGAATTTCTTTCTATCAAATAAATGGGTCTGTTTCTTGTGGATCCAGCATATTGTCTAAGTATTCATACAGAAATCAGCCACATGCCTGATGGGAGTGGCCTCTGGTCTGATTCTTAAGAGTTCTTGTTCCCCTCTGAAAGCTCATGGGTCTGCCCTTCACAGCTTTCAACATTCAGGTCTTCCAAACTCCCACCAGAATGGCCAGCTGAGTTCTGTTTACAGCAGTCTAGGGTTTCCCAAGTCAGCAACTTCAAATTCTTCCAAATTCTGCTCATAAACCAGTTTCAAAGTCCTATGAACTACACGGCCATGTTTACGGAAGCACAACAACATTTTCAGGATCATTTTTCTGCATTAGTTACTTTTTGTTGTTGTTGTTATTTTACTACAACCAAATGTCTGGCATGAAGCAATTAGGGGAGAAGAAGTTTTACTGTGACTCACAGTTTGAGGAGGTATTGAGGAAGATATTGAAAGCTCTATCTTTCCAAAGAAAAGTCTTATAGACAAACTTTTAGCTTTGCGTCACAGAGCCTGCAGTGGATGGAATCTTGCCAGTTCCTACAGTCACTTTTTAAAGTTTCCCATTGTGGATACTTGGCACAAGTCTCTTTACAGTTAAGGCTTCTTTGTCATTGACTTCACACAAGTTTCCTTTCTGACAAACAATTTGGTTTTTGCTATCATTTGATCTTTCTGGTTTGCTTTCCGATCCTAATTCTCATTGTAAACCTGGCTAAAAGCACTCAGTAGTAACCACGTCACGACCTGAATGCTGTGCTGTCTTGAAATTGCCTCCACCAAATTCACTAGTTCATTACTTTTAAATCACGCTTCCTTCGCATTCTCATATTATAGACTGAACCTAGACAAATTATTTACAGAATATAATATCTATAGTCCTGTTCTCATCTGAAACCTGATGACTCTGTCCTTCACTGTCTAAGCATTCTGGTCTTTTGAAGTTCAAAAGTCACCTACTACATTCTGCTTACAGAACCTTTCTGGGACTTTTCTAGCCTGTATCATCAAACACCTCCAGGTTTTCCCTGCAAGCCAATTCCAAAGGCCTATGGACCAATAGTCAGGTTTAGTGTCATAGTAGGCTCCCCACTTCTCTGGTGCCAGTTTTATGTATTAGTTACTTTTGCATTGCTATGATAGAATGTATGACAGAGGCAGATTAAAAGAGAGGAAAGATTTATTTGGGCTCAAGGGCTCAGAAAGGTTAGTGCATTCTTGTAGAGAAGATATGGCAGTGCCACTCAGTTCATGGTGGAAAAGCAGACCAGTAAGTAAAACATGAGTCAGGACCCAGAGACTTGATATAAGCTTCAAAGATCTATCACTAGTGACCTATTTCTCCAAACTAGGACCCACTACCTAAAGTTTCCAGAATCTTCTAAAACACTTTCATCAGCTATGTGCTAGTCACTCAAAACATGAGACTGGGGGAGGAGGGAAAATTTCAGATACAAACTGTAATAGCTTTCCACGAGACCAAAAACACCTCCCTTAATTTGTGTCCCAGACACACACACACACACACACTCCCAACAATGGCCTAGAACCAATGCCAGGTGGCTTTGATATCAAGTTTTACTCAGTTGAGTGTCATTGGGAATTTCCCAGAAAATATTTTCCTGAGAAATTGTGTCCTTCCACAGATGTCTTCCAGTACAGTGAATCTGTTTTGGTTTGGTTTGGTTTTATGTTGATGGATGAAGGATAATATCACAGTCAGGATGTTTCTCCTAGAGGCTAATTATAGTGCTAAAACCATTTGGACTGAAATTTAGAAGTGTACAGCAATGAGTAGTTTGTTGTATTTCATGACAATAGAAAACAATGATCTTGGTCAAGGTTTGCAATTACTTCACACAGGCTTTACCTCTTAAACATCCTACCTTAGTACAATCACACTGGGGACTAAGCCTCCCACACAGGAACCTTTAAGGAACACCCAAATCAACCATAGAGCAGGTTTGCATGGTTTAACCTCAGGGATTTCACCTTTGTCATTGCTAGCTGACCACCTTCCTAGCACTGTAAATTCAACTCTGTTCTTCAAATGATTCTGCTATATATGTTCATGACATTTTTATGTGACGAATGTCTATGAGCACCAAAAGTCAGCCCCAATTAAAGGCTGTCCTTATAAGAGTTGCCTTTGTCATGGTATCTGTTCACAGCAGTGAAAGCGTAACTAAGATAAATTCACAGCCTAGGCAAGATAGAAGGAGAGATAATTGGAAGGAGAGTCTTGGGTACTCAGCTACAGCAAAAACTTGAAGAATTGACTAAAGCAAAAAGCTAATGAGTAAGAAAAAGCCATGCTTATATCTAATCTCTTTTTGTGATAGTTTTCCATGCTCCAACATGGTTACTTATTCATTCCCATTTAGAACTTAGTAAGGACAGCATGCAAATGCCAACGGTGCAGAATGAATGGCTCCATCATTCACAACAGAAGAAGGCAAACTTAGGAAGTCAGGGTCTGCATGGTGCTTGAGTAGGAATAAAGGGAAGACAGTACCCCATATCCTTCACCTGCTGGGTGATGTCACCAAGAGGGCAGCAGAAACATTCATGGTGAGAGTTCCAGGAAATTTCATTGTAAAGAAGCCATGCCTACTAAGAGCAGACACAAGAGTTCCCCAGAAACCTGAGTGCCCAGAGATCCATGCATTGGTCAGGTACTTATAAAAGAAGGAAAGGGTGCCACTTTGTAGAAAACAGGGCTCAGCTACACAGGCCTTTGCCTTTCTGGGGGAAGAATGCATCTGGTATGGAGAAAAACAGAAGTTTGAGCAGGAGATTGGCAAAATGATTTGGTTTGTGTGCCAAGATGTTACTGGGTCCTTACCAAGAAGAAAAACACCCCATACCTTCTTCATGTAACCTCTTTGGGTTTGGGAAGCAGAGACCACTGTAGATAGTGAAACCCAGAGATATGGCAGAGAGCTAAGTGAACGGGAATTAAGGACAATTCTAAAATTTGTTGTTGTTGATGACAATGATGTTTTTGTTTCCATATAAACCAATTTTTCCATGGGACAGCTTCTGGTCTCCACCCACCCCAACTTCCCCACATGGAGCATAGATGGTCAGCATGAAGGAGTCCAGATGGAAAAACCACCAAAGGAGTTAAGCATCTCTCCAGACAAGGAGAACACAGCTTGCTTAATTCCATCTTCACAGAGTTCTACATTTTGCCCATTTTTTCATTATTTGGTGATAAATATTGCTCTTAGGCCTAAGGAAACCCATGCTAATTGCTCGGTTTCCCAGTTCATATTTTCTGCAGTGGACATAACTTTTTTGGGAGAGCAGTTTTCATCCTTTTAACTCTCTTACGCCATCTCAGACTTTTAAAAAACAAGAAAGAAAGGAAAATATATTAAGAAGATGAAGCTAAGTGAGGTAGAGTTCAGGAGTGGGGAGAAAAGCACTGATGTGAAAGATTCAGCAATAGTAGCTGGCCACAGGACGGAAAGAGTAGGAAAGAAAAGGGCGGGTGGGTGAGACGGTGGACGTTAGCCAGCAGAGCTGAGCTAGGCCCATAGCAGGAGGAAAGGGAGACAATGGGGAACTGATTATTATGAATTCCTCTACAACCACAGAGAACTAGAGACTGTGCTTAGGTAATCCAGAGGGGGACTTCCAATCCTGCAAGGCCTCTGGGAGATCCTTAAAAAGGAAGCCATTGGAACCTCTGCCAAGCAGATGGAGTTGGCTCAAAGTCAGGAGAACTTACATCTGAGCCTCCTGGAAACGAATTTGCAGACACAGGTGGCATCTTTGCTTTCCGGTTTAGTTAAGGAGTGAATCTGTGTCTGGTTGCTTCTCTTGCTGCCCTCTGGTCCCTCCCTGATGATTCCTTGGCAGCTCATGACTGCTTCAGTCAAGCCAAATGCAAACAGTAAATCAGGGTTAGTAGTCTATTGCATTCACTCCAAAGAAGAGTTAGCGGAATTCAGAGGAAGGTGCAGGCCAAACCTTAGAGGGTCCTAAGCTGGCAGAAGCCGAATAAGAGGGAGTTAAAGTTAGGGATGTCTCCTGCTTTCCTGTTGGTGGCCATGTTCTGCAGAGGTGATAGAGAATCCAAAAAATAAATAAAGATTTCAGGGAGGCTGGAAATAAGCAAAGACCTTTTCTAATAAAGCTACAGGGAGCAAAGAATGCTACCTGCTTTTTTTCAATACAGCTCTATTGTATTGCTAATGAAGTACCTGGAATACTTTCTATGACAACTAGGCCTTATTTTTAGACAGAATTCTCTTTTTCCCCCAGGATACCATCTTACCACTTCTACAAGAGCCTCCATCTCGTGCTTCCTTGCCAAGCACCTATAAAGCAGGTGCTTCCAGACTGGACTTTTCAACTCTTCCAAGCTTTTGTAGGAGACACTGCCTTTTGGCCTGTGGCTTTCTGGAAACAATCTGGGATGGCTTCTTGGTGCTGCAGTGGCCAACTTCTTTAGCTGGAGTTTTATCTGCAGCTGAGCAGCTATAGCCTCAGCAGTGGGTGTTGTTTTAGGAGCAGCCAATAAGGACAGCTGTCTGGTTTGGTTTCCTCTCTGTTGCTGTGATAGACACTGACCAAGAGCGACTTAGAAGGGGAAGGGGTTTATTTCATCTTACATGCCACAGGCCATCATTGTGGAAAGTCAAGACAGGGGACCTTTATTTCTAATCACAGGACTCAACTCAGCCAAAGAATTACAGCTGAAACCATGACATCATGCTGCTTGATGACTCCCTCAAAGGCTTGCTCTCAGCTATCTTAGGAACAGCTGACCAGGGAATGGTGCCTCCCACAGTGGGCTGAGGACCCCTATATCCATTTACAATAACCATGACAGTTAGCAGTATGGTATGATTGAAACTACATGCGATTTATTTCTAAAGCATCCATGTTTAGAGTATTTCCAGAGGAGAGAAATATCTTTTTACTTGCTCTAAGGCCACACATTATAAACTGAGGTATGCCACCTTGGGAGGTTTGCAGCTGGAGGGAATCAAAAGATTGCAGGAAAATTCAGTTGATATTTTCATACTGAAACAAATATGGATGAGTGTATTATGAGATAGCTTCATCTGGTGATGGCCTCCTGAACATTTGAGACACTTTGGTCTTCACGTATAGACTTGAATTTAAGCCTTACCCCGGCTTGACTTTAGAGCCATGGTCTACTTGACAAAATATTCTTCATTCATCCCTTCTATGGGATGAATAATAACGAAGAATTTGACTAAAGCCACCCAGCTACTCTATTCCTTTTTGCTTAAGAATCTTTGCTTTGTTAAAAAGACTGTTAAAGACTATCCCTTCCCCATCCTCAGCCCCACCCTTACAAACTGGACAGACCTAGTCTGAAAATAGAATTCCTGAGACCTAGAACGGACTCTGAGCTCTTGGCTCTCAACCAAAAGAGAAAGGAGGAGGGTGGGGGGAAGAGAGGAAGGGAGAGAGGAAGGGAGACTGGAAGGGGAAGGGGAAAAGGAGGAAGAGGAAGAAGAGGGAGAGGAGGAGGAGGAGGATGAGGAGGAAGAGGAGGAGGAGGAGGAGGAGGAGGAGGAGGAGGAGGCAGCATCAAGCTGAGATGAGTTGTGGGAACTTTTGACTTAGCAAAGCACCAGACAAGCTTGTTGCCACCAAATACTAGAGAAAATTTTCAGTGAAAGCCAGATTTTCTTTTTTTCTTCTCTACCAACTCTCAAGTTTCTTGCTTTCAGAGGCCTTACCCAACACTACCTAGCCCACCTGAGTCTGTCACAAAGTCTGAGTGCATTCCACCCCTCACTGCTATGTCCCAGGCAGCTTTTAGTCCCAGAATACTGATGCCCGTCCACTGAGGGTTTTTAATTCTTAATTTACTCTTGGAAAACGCCATACGTGGATGTAGTCTACCTCGGTCCTACCTGCCTACCCTTCTGTACCGTTCCGCTCAGCACCCTACACATTGTCCTCCTAACACGCCCTTTCTTTCTTGTCTTTAATTTCATTTCTTTCCTTTCTTCTTTTATACCATCCACTGAGGCGAGCTGGTGCTGCCCATGTGCACATGGGTATGGGGCTGAACACTGGGGCATAGGCAACCTGTCAGACGTCACGGCCCTAAGAAAAAAGTGACTGTCTCCACTCCAGCAGCCACTGACTCTATGGATTCTCCCAATGAGGATATTATACACTAGCTAATATCAAGGTGTGTGTGTGTGAGTTTCAGTTAAACTCAGATTAACTCAAAATAATCTCTAGTGAATAGTCAAGTGGTAGAGTGCTGACCTAGTGTGAAAGAGACTGTGTGTTCAATCCCCAGGACCACACATATGCACACTCACAGTCACATGCATGTGCACACACACATGCACACACATAAGCACACATGCACAGGCATACACACAAAAATGCTTGTGCATGCGTACACACATACATATTTCTAAGTGGTCTAGCAAGTATGGAAATATTTACCCGTGACCTGCTTCTTAATCATCATTACATGAAATAAACGTAGTCAATGAAACTCTGTCTATTCTCTTTTCACCTCAAAACTCTGCATCAGAAAATCCGTACTTAGAAGGGCGTGGGCTATCCAAGCAGAGAGAGTCTTTCTGTTTTGAAGAGTGTCTCGCTATCACCCACTATTTCATATTAGAGAGCTTCACAGATGTAACCACATGGGAGCTGAAGTTCCATGGAGCAAAAGACTAAAGACATAGAACCCCAGTGCTTTGTGGTCCAACCTTACACTGTCTAGTCCAGCAGCCTGGGTGAAGAGCCCTAAAGATTCACAGGATGTTGGGAACAAAAGTAGAAAGATTGCCTAGGGTCAGCTCTGTATTTTGATGCATACACATGTCCACCATTCACTAGGCTTGACTGAGTTCACCTGGAGTCCCACAGTTTTTAGTTATTAGACCTGCTTCCATCTGGGGAGCCATTGAAGGCTAAGGAAGACTTCAGGCTGCCAGCATACTGACTTCAGGTCTCATCTATTTAGACTTACGTATCTACTGGCTGCCTAGCTTTGTGCAAAGGCCAATGTGGGATATGATGCTTGATCTCAAGCTTGAAAGGATCCCATCCCATTGCTTATGTTCAACATGGGCTGATTTCAAAGGCTCTGAGCAGATGTTCTCCCTCTTTACTCTCACACCTGCGCACAAACTGCTACTCTTGGGCTCTCTTTCTGCGGTTCTCATTAAGCATCCATGTCCTAACTTGAACTTGCTTGTAGGTGGTTGATGATCACTTTATTCTGAAGCTTTCCCTGGGTGGCCCGGTACAGTTCAGACCCGTGAGGATCAGGTGGAAATTCAAAGGTATGCTTTCTCTCAGAAGACGGGTGATAGTAGCGAAACACTACAAAAATATACATAACTCTGCCAGGCTCATCTTTGAGACCCCCAAAAGAGACCGATTCAGGACGAGGGGTTAGGTGATGTGCTTACAAATGCTCCCTTGAGACAGAAGACAAGAAAGGAAGTAAGGATAACTGGGAGATAAGTTTGAGTACGTGTTTTATTTTCCTCAACTCTGGGCTTTTCCTCACATCTTAACGGTTATTGGTTTTGGTGGCTGCCCAGCATTAAATCCTATGCCTGAATACTCAGGTCCCCATAACCAATGTCTCCCACTGGATACACAATTAATACTTAGCGCAGGACAGTTCTTTCTTCGGGGCTGAAAGCTGGGTATAACTATCCTAATGTATAACATGATATCCATCCACTATGTCTCCAGGGGCAATTATCAGAAGACATTTCTTGGTGTTTCCAAACTCTCCACTAAGAGGATGGAACTGCCTCCTCTCCCTGACTCTTCAATCAATTCTTGGTAAACAACATTAGTTGAAAATAATGCAAGACACTGATTCTCTACTTTGTCTTCATTCTCTGGTGAACTCGTTAAGATACGAAGCTCAGGATTGAAGAGACAGCTCCGTGGTTAAGAGCTCAGATTGCTATTCCACAGGACCTGAGCTTAGTTCCCCAGGCCCATATTGGGAGGCTCAACTACCTGTAACTCCAGCTCCAGGGGAATCTAACAACCTCTCTGGCTTCCTTAGGCACTGCACTCACATGTACATAGTCACACATAGACACACACATGCATTATTAAAAATAAAATATTTATTTTTAAAAAAGAACATGCTGCTCATATCATTGAAATCAGAAGCTCTTGAATTTAGGTCAAGCATCGATATTTCTCAAGGTGTCTGGCTTATGCAAATGAAGACAAAGCTCAGAACCATAGATTCAGAACTTTCTCCTAACTTCTAGTCACCCACCACTGCTCCCTAGCTTTAGTCCAATCACCTTGTTCAGTTTGAACTTGCAGAATGGAAGCTGGAGTAATACTGGCAAATAGCAAAGTGGCAAGATTCAACTTCATTCTCTTAGCTCCCTAGTTCCCAGCCATCACTCCATACTGTGAGAGCAATTAATAGCAATGGAGAAAATTCTAGAGCTCTAGATATCTCCAAGATAAGGATTCTTGGAGCAGTGTCAAAGCTTCATCTTGCTTCTTTCCTGGAATGTCTAAAGATCATTTCAGTACAATGTCAACTTTTGTTCTTCCCTAGCTTTTTGTGTATGTGGCTTCCATGGGTCACAGAAGCCGTAGAAATCTGGGACCCATTCTCTTCTAATTAGCAGATGCCTCATTGACCGAAATTATGAGCCAGGAATGGGGCCAGAACAGTGCTGGAAATATTAGTCACTGTCAACAGGCCCAGAGCTTTTTTGCAGAACTGATAAGGACTGGAAAGATGTCACCACCACAGTAAAGGGCTCATAAAAGACTTCTGTCTTGTGCTTGTTTAATGTCACTTGGCAATAACTCCCAAATTTGCTTTTGGGTAGACTACAAAGTCAAGTGTGCCCCTCCTAACCTTTAAGAGGTAAAGACCCTGAGGTTTCTGCCATTGTGGAAGGATTGAGGCTGCTTTCAGAAATGGGTTTGTTATAAAAAACCAAGTTCAGCTTCTTGCTCTGCCTCCTGCCATGAGAATGACAACTCAAACACCAGTCCCCTTGACAGTAGATTTCCTAGGCCCCATAGCTATAAGAAAAACTTTTAAGTCTGGCCTCAGTTTCTAAAGGAAGAAAAGTCTAAAAGCTTTGAGACAAAGCTGATTCCTCCTTGTCTGTTTTAACCATATTTTACTAATACCAAAGCAGGGCCTCCCTCTGTCCCTCACTGCAGCCCACTCCAGCCCAAACTTGTTATTGTTGCCTTGAAATTAAGACCATTCTTCGTCCTGTACTAGGCTAGGTCCCAGTGTTCAGAATTGGGGGTGGAGGGCAGGTTATGGCTTCTAGTCTCGGGTTCCTTCAGAATACACATGTACATCTCTGTAAAAGATGCTCTTGGCATTGAGCTGATGGAGTGTGACGTCAAGCAGGGAATCACCATTATTGTCTTTCTCTGTCAATCCTGCCCCATGTCCTCAGTTAGGGTCAGCTCAGATTATGAGATGGTTTAATAAATCTGAACTGAAAATGCTTTTCCCTCCAGGAATATCTCTTCTCTTTATAAAAGTTTATATCAGCAAAAAGATATGGAGATAGAAAAGGAGAGTACAGGTGATGGCATCCAGCAACAGAAACTACAGGTGATGGCATCCAGCAACAGTATCTATGCCCTAAATAAAAACTTCTCTCAATAGATACTTGCCTGAAAACTCCAGAAGGACCAATTAAGCAGTTCTTCCCAGAATTTCAGACTATTTCCATCTCAAAGAGCTTCATAGAATTTACAAAGTACATCTTCCCAAAGACCAAGCTTAAAAAACACAGGCATTTGGGGGGCACATAAGACCCAACTATGAGCTGGACCTGGTGGCTCACACCTGTGACCCTAGCACAGGCAAGGCTGACGTGGAAGGATCATCATGAGACTATGGAATAAGATTTTTATCTCAAATAACGAAAACAAAGCAAAACAAAAACAAAGAGATCCTAATTATGGCATTGTCTTGCTGTGCAATCCCTGCTTCTGGTTGTTCTTTGCTTTCCTTTTAGTCTACGTGCAGTACATCTGCACTTCATAAGAATGTGTCGGTTACTCAGAATATGACCAAGAAATTGGCTCATCAGACTCTTTACTTTTGGACTTAGAGCCACAGGATGAGACCAAGCTGCTGGCAGTCACTTGGTCACGGGAAATTTATATTATAAGAGAGCCCGCTAGGAAATAAGCCCAGAGTTGAGGGGAACGAGACCCTTCTGACATAATTCAAAGCCGTGGCCCCAGTGATGAGTCAAGTGTAGCTGTAGTTCTTTCAACCACCTAAGAAAACACATTGTCCTCTTGTTTAAACCAATCCTGTTGGTTTTCCATTGACAGAACAGAAAAGTTCCAAACTATTACCATCCTCTTTTGATGATGATTGGATTGATGCTCTTCAGGAAAAGGGACGTGTTACAGGACAGAACGGTGTAAGAACAGTTCTCCACAAGACACGGCGATCTATGCATGACCAAAAACTTGTGAGGGTAAACTGAGGGCCAGTGTGAAGTAATGTCAAGACACATTGGTGTGACTTCACCTGCTGTCAGATCTGAGTGAAGACAGAATATATGGGCTTCTTGTATTTTCCTGAGGTGTGCTAGAATTGGGGCTAAGAGAAGAGGCCAGGCAATGAAAGAGGAAAGCAATTGATAGGTATTGAAAACAAGCTGAATCTTGCCGGAGGTTGTGTTTCCATTAATTGGTTTTTGGAGTTGAGTCAAGAATAGCAGAATTGAAAGCCTCGTAAAAATAGAACCCACGTAGTGAAGAAAACTTTCTCATAACAACCCAAGTGAGAGTAACAACGTGAGCTCATCCAATTTGAAGGATAAACAAATTTGGTACTCCATGCAATGGGACTGAGTCATTTTATTTCGCCGCTAAATGCCACGAAATAGAGAGCTAGGTAGGGAATCTGGCTTATGAAGACTAGAGGCAAGGAAGGCAGAGACTAACCTCTACTGGAGGACATGGAAAGGGGATGGCACGTTCTTCAACAGCTACTGACCCTAGGGACTCTTTAAGATCTGTATCCTAATAGCACTTCAGCACATGCAGATCACAAGAAACTCGTTGTGGAGATGCAATTTGTTAAAGCCGTGGAAGAATAGCAAATGATAATTTATTTTCTATTTACAATTGATGAGCTTGGCTTCCCCAGGGCCAGACGTATTAACTGGCTTTCAGATATCAAGTTCTGTGAAAACTGAGAACTTTTTTTAAAAGTTTCCTTTAAAAGAGTTCTTCGCGTCATTTTTTTTTCCTGCCATTATATACACAGAAAATGGCAACTTTGTAGAGGTGAAAGAAACCGATCATTTGAGACAAAGGTTGCTACCTCAGACAGATACAGAGTTCCCGGTGAAAGAAACCGATCATTTGAGACAAAGGTTGCTACCTCAGACAGATACAGAGTTCCCCAATTGAGAAATACCTCTTTTGGTCAGAAGTGAGCTGGGAAGCCCAGACTGTCTATAAGTTCAAGTTTGTGGTGAAGCCTTCTTCGAAAGAGGAAAAGGCCCTAAACTAGAGGAAGAGACCAATGCTTTGACTTTAACTCTGCTAATTGTAAGGCACTGAACAAACCTCCATCTTGGGGAACACTGGTCTCCTTATGTATAAAATGATGACATAGTGAGTTTGAGACTGCCCTGGTCTACAGAGTGAGTTCCAGGACAGCCAGGACTACACAGAGAAACCCTGTCTCGAAAAACAAAAAACAAAAACAAAAAAATGGTGACATAGGCTGATCCCTACCTCACAGGATCAGGGTGTGAAGCAGGGGTATCCTGTTACTCAATGTATTTTACAACCAGAGTCCTTTAGAAATATGTGGCTGCAGAACAACAATGGACCCTGGGCTCCCATCCTGACCCCAACCTCTTAAACTATGGGTTGTAACTCCATATGCGGTCACATGACTGAAGGAGGGTGTTGCAAAAAATTGCCAAGAGAAAAAGTTTCTAAACACTCAAAACCAAAACTTAATTCAAAATCTATCACATAGTGAACCCAAGCTGTTTGTTTGTCACTTGTGTTGAATTGTGTGACTTAACTACAGCTTTATGTCTTTGTGAAAATGGTAAGGTTACTGGGTATGTTGTGCCACTGCATACCACCAGTGAAAGCTATTTTAGCTTAGACTCAGTACTCCCACATGTGATGAATTGTAACCCTGGAGAATACAAAGTTTTCTGCTCTTACAGAAACAGGATGGTTTAAATATAGAAAACAAATATTTTCCAACAAATGGTTTCTGAGCATGTAAATATCAAATTAGTATATCCTTGGGTTGTTTTGTGTTGGATTATTTGATTTTCAAAATTTTCTTTTGGGTAGTTAACTTGAATTTCATTTTAAAAATCATTAAGTGGATTTTGACTTTGAATTAAAATGGAATTTCCAACAATTTCTGCAATAGCTCTAAACATGTTTCTTCCAATTGTCCTGTAAGGATAGAAATTCAAACTGGCATTCTCAGCATTGACATTTATAAAAGCAAAATTTTGATCAAATCTGAAATTCTGTGTCCTGCAGGATCAAATATCCATCTAAGATGTCATTCTTAATATGAAAATAAACAAGTACATTCATCTCATTTGTATCAAATTTGTATCAAGTCATCTCTTTAATTAATGGATATATGCATATATATATATGTGTGTGTGTGTGTGTGTGTGTGTGTGTGTATAATTGACTTGTAATAAATTTATTTATGATTTACCAGCAAATGTTTCTTTATACACCTATTTTATGTAGCTATATACCAAGGTCATGTGAAAATTTCTTGAACAAAGAGAAGCCTGAGGAAGAGAATGTTTACGAAGTCAGCGTGTGATGGAGACCCTCACACACAGTCCCAGCAGTTCTCAGCAGCAGACCACAGCTGCCCCAGAACTCTGCTGCAGAAGCTGAGGCTAGGAGCACAGCGCCTAGGAGGTGCCTCTGAGCTGGGCTTTTTAGTTGGGCCAAAGAGCTGAGGGGATTTTGGCTTCCTGAGTGCCTCTGTTGAAATTCCCTGGGGAATTTTGTTTTATGAAATTCCCAGCAACTGTGAACTCGCTGGCTAGTGATTCAAAGCTGGGAGAACCTAGCTCACTGGTAGGTAAAAAACAAAAGTATTTGAAGTCAGCTGGAAGAGCCAGGGGAGGGAGTTGAGCTCGCCCATGGTTCCCATTATATATTGACAGAAGAGGCCCCTTCCAATTTTTTATTGCCAATTACTTTTCCTTCCAAGGCCAAAGAAAATATAATTGAGGTGAACCTTTTGGATTAGATCCATTTTTACCAAGATCCCAGATGGTGAAATCCTTACGTACAGGTGGGTTGTGTAATTTTCGAGATTGCAATTAGAAATGATTTTATAGGCTAAATTCGTAACGCCAGAGATGCTGGCATTTATTATAGCATAGTTGTCAAATATAAACACTGAATAAGCTCCTACTGTCCAGCACGAGGTCTACGTTGCTGAGAACAGAGAGATAGGCGGAAGGTTTGATATAAACAGATAATATACCTGTGAAAATGGGAGAAAGATTATTTTTAATGGCTTTCTAGCCAAAGCCTTAACGGGGCCTATGGGCATCTAAACCTCAGTTTGAGGAGGATATCCTCTGATATTTACTGGAGTAGGAAGGAGTAGAGGACACAGAATTGATCTTCATAAAGAAGATCCGCAAATGTAGTAAGTCCTAGGATTCCTTAACTTTTAGTCTGTATGTAAGGTACTAGCATGTAGTAGCTAAGAAGCGCTCAAACTATCCCGGGTACCTCCTGAAAGTTGATGCTCTCACAGCGTTCCCTTCCAGCTTCCGGGGTTGGGGTTCTCCGGTCTTAAGCCATTTCTGCAACCCTGAGCAATTCACTAAGTACCAACTGCTTTGTAACATTCCGAAGACAAAGGGAGCCATCTGGTTGTGGTTATATATTTGATGTTACCAATAACATTGTTTGTACTGACAAGTGTGACAAGGTCCTTGTGGTTGTGTGGGAAAACACCCACATTTTTAGATGTACCTGGTAAAATGACATGATCCTGTGATTTGCTCTAAAATATTTAAGTCAAAAGAAGTTAAGAAAGAAGGAAAGACCACAGAAAATTGTCTTTTAAAAGACAAAAATAAGCTAGGCCATGCATGCCTATAATCCCAATACTCAGGAGAACATTGAAATAGCCTGAGAAACAGTGTGAGCTACATAGTTAGATCCTACCCCAAAAAATCAAAAGCAAAATAAGACTGACAGAAACAAATACAAATATTAGGGCATCATTTAAAAAGACAGAAAACAACCTGAGAAAAATATTTAAAGCAATATAATATAATAATAATAATAAATAATAATAATAATAATAAAATGGTAAAGCAAAAATAAAATATTGTTCACAGATAAGAGCATCAGAATCCCGATACATATGAGTATCTTTCGTGGAGCCACAAGTCATGTGTCAAATAGAGTGTCAAACGTATTTCAGTGCAAAATATTGAAATACAAAGTATATATATAACAATTCAAGTTTTTACTGTTTTCTAAAGCCTAAAATAGCCTACCAGTGATAAAATATTTCCTAAATTGATACTGCTCTTAAAAATAACAATGTTGCAAATTCCTTGCCGCGGTTCAGGGACCCCTGCAGGAGAGGAAGCAGAAAGGACCAGAGGAGATGGAGACACCAAGGAAACAAGGCCTGTAGTCAACAAGATCAAAGCTCATATGAACTCAGAGACTGAGGCAGCAAGCACAGGGCCTGCACAGGTTGAGACCACATCCTTTGCATACATATTGTGTCTTCTAGGTCAGTGCTTTTATGGGATTTCTGAGAGTGTGAACAAGTGGGTCTCTGGTTCTTATGTCTTCCCTTGGGCTCTTTTCCTGTTGTTGTTGGTGTTGTTGTTGTTGTTTTGTCCAATTTTGAGGTGTTAGTTTTTGTTTTGTCTTGCTATATTTTATCATTATCTCTTAGAATACTGTTTGTCTTCTAATGAGAGAAAGAAAGGAAGTAGATCCAGATAGGAGGAGAGGGGGAAGGAAGTGGAAGGCTTCCTGCTCATAGATGGGGAAGCCATGATCAGGATATATTATGTGAGGGGGCAATCTATTTTCAACAAAAGGGAGGAAAGAATGTGAAAATCTAAGAGCTGCAAAAAAATGTCTTGTTTATTTATTTATAATTTTAAAAAAATGAATTTGTTTTTAAAAATAAAGCAATACAACATCCCTGAATTAGATGATGATGATGATGATGATGATGATGATGATGATGATAAATTGATGTGAGATGAGGTGGGGCTGGGGCAAAAGAAAATTGGGGTAAATTTCAAAATGGAATGAACCTCGCTTTGTTTTCGGGCGAGATTCATGGTCTTCCTCCCACACTCTGGTGTGAGGTCAGCGTCTGGAGGAAGGTATTACTGCTCAAAACAGGATTTTTAAAAATTAATATGGATTCTGAAAGAAGCAGCCACTGGGGTGGGGACTTTCTCAATCTCCTCAATAGTTCTAAGGGCATTGGGATCTGAAGAAATGTGTATCCATGTGTATCAATATGGGTGAACACAGAGGGCATTGTGCTAATTGCAAGAAACTACAAGCAGAAATCAAATCCACTAAATCTCTGGTGTACAGAATGCAAAAGAGCCAAACTCACAGAAGCAGATGGAAGAAAGGAGAGGTGAGCAAAGGGTAGAGATTTTCAGTTCCACGAGCTGAGTAGACTTGGGACATCTCATATATGGCGGCAGCAGACAACTGTAGTGAGCAACACAGGAGTATCAATTTGCTATTTGCTAAGAGGGAAGACCTGGAGTGTCATTAGCATACAGACCCACTGAAGGTGAGTGTGGGAGACTAGAGGGAGAAAAGCAAAAACAATGGAAGAGATGTTTTCACCCGACTGCTAGCCCTACCCTATCCTTTGTGGGATCTATGGTCCTATGTTGCTAATCCCTAAGACAGAGAGCTCAGAAGCAGAGGGCTAAGCTGGATGGAGCATAGCATAGCGAACAATCAGATACTTTGCATGCCTTACAGTCTCAAGTGTTTGGCTCTCATGTAAGCATCCCCTGTGTTCAAACATTGATCTCTTCAACTGGTTTCATGAAGGATTTATGCAAAGTGGTTAGTTAGTATCTTGTTAGCTAAAGGGGTTGGGAGTTCAAAGCGAGGGAGGGGGGTGACCCTTAGGACATTTCAGCTTTTACACTGGAGAATGGAGGGCAGGAGTGGAGGCTTCCCCCGCTGCAGAGGTAAGGTGAACATAGAGGAGCAGTAGAGCACACGTCAGTATGTCCACTGTAGTTATATTGGAGAAATTTCAGGAGGGGAAGGTCACCAGGCATAGGGGAGAAGCTATTTAGTTAGACATCTAAGGGCAGGAGGAAGGAATCGGAAAAAATATGGAGTAAGTGCACTAAGACTGTCATATAGACAGTGTGTGGGGAAGGGAAGGGGCCCAGCTGAGTAAAGGCAGAGGAGGCTAGCATCAGGAGACTGATGGAAACCCTGGAAGACCCAAGCGGAAATGTCATGTGTTGCATTATATCATGATTTAAATATGAAATGCGCATGTCCCCGCCCCACACGCCTGGTGAAAGGTCCTAAGTTGATTGCATGGTTTAGAGAAGCTGTGGAAATTTTAGAAACTGAACCTCGCTGGAAAAAGTAGGCCAGGGGACATGAACTTAAGGGGTCTATTAGTCCGAGCCATTTCCTGTCATTCTCTACTTCCTGTGTACAGGGAAGTGAAGAAACTCCTTCACCTTAAGCTCCAACACCGTGTTCAAAGTGGATGGGGCCAAGTAACCATGAAATGGCCCTTGTTTGTGCCAGGGATGAGGAAAGGGGACTAATATCGATTCTAGGTTTGAGGATGTTAAAAATGGAATCCAAGATGGCCTAGTGAAAGTAGATCCAGCAGCAGTGAATAAAATGAACGGACTCTTGAGGGGACAGGCAGGTAGAGTCGACTGAGCTCACATCACTGGGTATCTGGAAGTGTGTGTGTCTTAGTTAGGGTTTCTATTGCTGTGTGAAGAGAAGTCATGACCACATCAACTCTTGTAAAGGAAAATATTTAACTGGGGCTGGCTTACAGTTCAGAGGTTCAGTCGATTGTCATCACAGCAGGAAGTGTGGTGGCATGCAGGCAGACGTGGTGCTGAAGAAGAAAT
The DNA here is from genome assembly GCA_019843965.1 of Rhynchomys soricoides. NCBI lineage: Eukaryota > Metazoa > Chordata > Mammalia > Rodentia > Muridae > Rhynchomys > Rhynchomys soricoides. The sequence goes on along the minus strand of JADRCH010000014.1, from coordinate 13,465,672 downwards.
TGAGAGTTCTGCATCTGGATTGGCAGGCAGCAGGAAGAGAATGACACACTGGGCCTAGCCTGAGCATCTGAGACCTCAAAGCCCACCTCCAACCCCCAGTGTAACCCACTTCCTCCAACAAGGCCACTCCTACTCCAACAAGACCACCCCACTCCCCATGAGCCTTTGGAGGCCATTTTCTTTCAAACCACCACAGGATATCACTATATATCCATCATTGGTCTGAATACTCATAGCAAGAGATATTGTCATTCCACTCAAGAGACTGAGGCTTGGGGCAGTTGAATGTGCAGCTATCAAAGCAGAGTCAGCGTTTCCATCCAGATATTTGTCCCTACTCAACTGCTTCTTCAGGAAGCTGGGGTGAGTGGCAGCGGTGGTGGTAACATCTTTGGTAAAAGGGGAGTCCAACTCTTGAGGTGTAGGATTGGCAAGACTTAGTAAACAAAAAAGACAAAAAGTAGAAATACTTGATCCAGAGTGTTGGTGAACGAAAGAATGATCTTGTCACTAATCTATATTAAAAATCAGAGGAAAAACTGAGTGTACTATAAAAGATTACTGATTTTCCTTTGGCTGCATTGAACTATAAATGGCATTGATACATTTTGGAAAGATGTCTTCCTGAAAGCTGGAAATTCAATTGGTTCTAGAAAAAGGAATTGTGATGCCAAGAACAAGCTATTAACGGGTTATAGGAGAAGCTGGAGAAACAAAAGAAAAGCAACCCAAGTCTCCTATTCCCTCCTAGATATGACTTCTTCCTCTGCCAGGTCACCCCAAATTACCTATCCTGCTCAGAAATGAAACAAATAAATGCAAAATAAGGTTCAATAAAAGCCAGGTTGAATAATTCTTTAACCTCCTATTCCGGGGAAGAAAAAAGAAAAGCAGCTTTTGTAAAAATCTGAATTCTAAATAAACTTGCAAGAGGAAAGCTGCTCTGTCTTTGCTTTGTGTTTCCCCCAGAAAATAGTGGGTCTGTAAGCTTGGTCTGTCTTCCTTAGAGTTACCCCACCTGACCAAGGCAGGCTTTGCTTGGAAAATCAACATAGCTAAGAAAACCTGAGGGTGAGCCTCACAGTCGCAGGCTCTGCACCCCTGAAGGGAGAAGGCAGTTGGTTCTTTAAACGGCCTGAATATCAGAAAGTGCAGAGAGAGGGCAAAATTCCACTGGAAAACCCTGCAGAAGGCAAATAAATGATAGCGTCAACAGAGATGAAACTGAAACAGAGGCTGACAGTCTGTACAATGTCTTGTAGCTTGCCACCTCATCCCTCTCCTCTGATAGACCGTTTCCTGTCCCTGCATTGACCTGTTCATCCCTCTTGGGCATGTTTTGTGTCAGGCTGCATGTACTGCATGCCCCAGAGTTACAGTGGGGTGGATGGCTGGGATTACAGAAAGTACGGTTGCTTTCTGAGAACCAACCTTTACAGACAATGCAAAAATACAACTGAACCTCTTAAAGAACAGTTGTGTTCCTGCCATGACAGGGCTCAACCAGCCTCTGACTGCTGAGACTAGCCGCCTGCTTGACAAGAGGAGTGCTTCTAGGTTGGAAACATGATAACTTTCTCAGTGATTACTTGTGAGTGCGTACTGTGTGCCAACACTCTGCTCACTTGCCGTCTGTGGAAATAGAAAAATCAATGCTCATGGTTGAGAGTGATTACTGATGTGCACGTGTTCCATGGAAGATCTACAGAGCAAACAACAGCATCTAAGGCAGCAGGTGAGATGAGCTGGATCCAGTTCTTTACTACATCGCAGAAGCAGGGATGTACGTGGACCCACAGAACCACATCCCAAGTCCTAGTGTGACCTGCACACAGCGAAAAGAACGTAATCCCAGCCACTTAGAGGGCTGAGAGGCAGAAAGGTTACGAGTTCAAGTTCTACCTGAGAAGAAGAGTGAGGTCAAGGCCAATGTGAAGAACTTAGTGAGACTCTGTTTCAAAGTTTAAAAGGCAGAGGGTGCGCTGAGCATGAAGTGGCTCACGATCCCCCAGTGCGCTAAGCATGAAGTGGAGAGAGGCTCACGATCCCCCTGTGCGCTGAGCATGAAGTGGCTCACAATCCCCCCGTGCGCTGAGCATGAAGTGGCTCACAATACCCCCGTGCGCTGAGCATGAAGTGGGGAGAGGCTCACGATCCCCCCACCCCCGTTCCGAACAGAAGAGTTATTGGTAGAAGTGTTTTGGTCGTGGAAGAAACGTTTTCCCGTAAGGCTGTGGCCCTTGCTGAGTCGACCACACCCAGTGGATGGCCTCACACCTGTGGGTATCTGAACAACATAAATAAGACTCAACATATTATTAGGAAGATAAAAAGGACATCAACTTGGGAGGGATGAGGTAGATGAGGTAATGTGGGAGGAGTTAAGGGGAGGAAGAGGGATGAATATGATTAAAATACATTGTATGGGATTCTCAAGTACTAAGAAACTAAGCTTTTAAGTTGGCTAGGAATGTGGCTCAATGGTAGAACACTTGCGTTGCACGTACAAGGTGCTAAGTTCAATCCCCAGTACCATAAAAAAGTGTACAGCTCAATAACTTGTTCCCAAGTGAGGTCACCTTGTCAGCCGTGCCCGGCATCCCCCAATGCTCTGCATCCCTCAGTGCTCAGCATCTCTCAATGCTCTGCATCCCTCAATGCTTTACATCCCTCAGCGCTCAGCATTCCTCAGTGCTCAGGATCCCTCAGTGGCCAGCATACCTCAGTGCTAAGTATCCCTCCATGCTCTGCATCCCTCAGTGCTCAGCATCCCTCAATGCTCTGCATCCCTCAGTGCTTAGCATCCCTCAATGCTCAGCATACCTCAATGCTCAGCATACCTCAATGCTCAGCATCCCTCAGTGCTCAGCATCCCTCAGTGCTCAGCATACCTCAGTGCTAAGTATCCCTCCATGCTCAGCATCCCTCAATGCTCTGCATCCCTCAGTGCTTAGCATCCCTCAATGCTCTGCATCCCTCAATGCTCTGCATCCCTCAGTGCTCAGCATCCCTCAATGCTCTGCATACCTCAATGCTCTGCATACCTCCACACATCCCTTTTGACCCTCCTAGTATCACTCTCCTATCGTGAGCAGCACAGATTTTTATCTTTTTCAAGCTTTCTGTATGTGCCAGGGCTTGGTACACACTGCCTGGCTTCTGTCACTTGACATTACCCTTGTGAGGCACACCCATGAGGTTTTGTCTGTGGGTGGATTTTCTTACATTATTGGATTGTTCTTGTGACTATGGCCCAGCATACTTGTGTGTTGCTTGTAAATGGATACCAGGGTCATATTTTCTAATGTTTTGACAAATTGTTTTTCTGCACAAATATTTTAGAGCTGATTTGTTACCAGTTTAGAAATAAGAATCTTGCCTGGCATTCTTTTGTTTTGATTCTGAAATTTTATTAGGCTGTTTAGCTCTTTGTTGATTAAAACACAGACGGGAGATTTGTGATTTTTTCTGAACAAAAACAAAAAATTTCTTTTTTTAATAATGCTGTTGAGGATATCAAATTTTCCCTCCCCACTAGCTCTTTAGCAAAGCACATGAACTGAGTCTGTATCAACCATGAGGTCCGAAGATCTAAAACAACATTTCATGTGGCCAGAACTCTGAGTTCCCAGGCTAAATATATGAGGGAACAAAAGCTCTCCCTGGGTTTTCTTGGGCTACCACCCAAGTTGGTTAGGAAGTTTTCTCCACAGGGGTCAGGGAAATAACAGCTCTGGAGAGCCTTGTCTGCAAAGCGAATGACTTTCATCTTGATTGCACAATAACAATAACAGAGGCTTTGAGGGTGTAGTTCCCCCCCCCCCCCCCCCCCGTATTAACCATCCTTCCAGCTGTCACTCTCCTGAGCTCCAAAGAACATTATCAGTAACAAGCAAGTGAAAAGGGAACTGCCAACGTCTACTTAAAGACAGTCATACCAGCAGCCGTTCATCACTGGGCTCTTCCTATGTTTCAATCCTATGATATCCGTAGGATGGTGTATCAACATTCATATGAGCATACATCACATGAGTGGGGCTTTGGGGACAAGGACAAATAGACCATTTTCCCTCTCTGGTCAAGCTATATTAACTGCCAGTGCAAGTCAAGGCTAAGTTTTGAGCAATGACTTGGACCATCCAGCAGCTGTTTTCTTTCATTATTAAGAGAGCAATATGATAATAATCATGTTCATACTCGCTGAACACTGAGTGTGTGGGTCAGGTCTCACTATGCACAGCAAAGAGCCAAATATAAAGAGAGATGTATTAGTCACTTCTCTAATTGTATGGCCAAAAAGCCACCAAGGATTAGCTCAAGAGGAGATGGTTTATTTTAGCTCATGGTTTGAGAGCACAGTCATGCTTGGTAGTGCAAGATTCTCTTGGCCATGGCAGCAGAGGCAGGAAGTGTCTTGCTCACATCTGAGTGAATCAAGAAAGAGAAAGGGGCAAAATATGGGCCAGACTAATAAATACCTCAAGACCCCAACTCTGAGGAAAACCCTTTCTCCAGCTAGACCCCACTTCCCAAATGTTCTGCTACCTTCCAAAAGAGTGCCCCCACCTGGAGACCACATGTTCAGACACACACCTCTGGGAACCATTTTACTATAAACCATATGGCGCATTCTCACTTCACTAGAGGCCAGTCTCCTCCTCATGGTGGCCTGAATATCACCCTCTTGTCCTTCCCATGAACTTTCATTCTGTGATTGGTCCTTCTTTCTCCTGCACAGTGAAAATTTCCCTCCCTTGGATCATTTCTGTGACCTGACAGACACATCCTAGTGCCTCCTTTGAAACAAAGAAGCTGAGTCCTTTGACTTTGTGTTCCCCTCAAGACTCAGTCTCATTCCTCAACTCTTTCGCAGCCCAAGAGAGCTGTCCCCAGTCACTGCTGTTTCTAGCCACCTGCTCTTTCCCCAGCCTACTCCACCAGCCTTCTTTATCTGCATGCTACTCCAAGGTTATGAACAGCCTGCTTTGCCCAATCCAAAGGCCACTTCTGTGTGTCTATTCTATGCAACTTTTCAAAAGCATTTGCCCATGTTGAATACTCTGTTTCTTAAACCCCTGTCCCTCACAGAGATGGTCCATGGCACTGCCTTGTCCTCCGTGCTGCCTAACTAGCTACCTGCAGAGCCTCATTCTTCCTGCTTTGTTTAGGCTCTAGGTGCTGGATCGACTGTAGTCTGTGTACCAGATCTTTCTCCGGTTCCCATCTGTACCTCATCTTTCTATGCCAACCCTCTCAGATACCCCTTCTTCCTGCTCATTAAAAAAGAGCCTAAGAACAGCCATGGTATCAGTTACATCTATGTGTCTCCTTTCTCTAGCACTTTCAAATCTCAGCTCTGATTGAGAAATGAAAGCTTTGTTCTCTGCTATAGAAACTTTACACATAGATACTCTACACAGGAGTTACCAAAGGTTGGACCTGCTACTTGAGAGACAAAAACACCCTCACAGTCAAACAACAAACTGAGGAGAATCTGGAGGCTGGAATGCCAGTCAGGAACTAGGAGGTAGGATTGACAGGTAGTGGCAGAAGACTTTAAAGGAACAGTTCTCAACCTCTGGGTCATGACCCCTCTGAAGGTTGAATGACCCTTTCACAGGGGTCACACACCAGTTGTCCTGCATATCGGAAAGTTACATTATAATTCATAACAGTAGCAAAAATACAGTTATGAGGTAGCAACGAAAATAATTTTGTGGCTGGGGCTCACCACCACATGAGGATCTGTCTTAAAGGGTCACCGCATTAGGAAGGTTGAGAAGCACTGCTCTAAACCTTCCAGAGGAAGTTGAGAATGAAAGTAGAAACTAAAACAGACATTGAAAACACAGTTCATCAATGTCTCCATTTGATGCAGAGCCACTCAAAGTGAGCATAATTCACTTAAAATAAAGCCTGAAAGCTGTTTTTATGCCAACTAAGTTCAGTTTAACAACAACAGAAAAAGTGCCAGCCACTTTTATATAATATACATTTGAAGCATGAACAGTTTTGATCTTTTATGGGCAAAAAACAAAAGCTTCTAGCTTTGCGCATGGCTATATTACTGCATGTGCCTGGGCAAGTCTCACAACTTTGTTGGCTTTCATTATCTTATTTCTGAGCTGTAGAGAACTATGCCCTGCCTACTGGACTGGGGAGCTGTTTTGGTTGGTGGATTAAATGTGTAAGTTGAAGGTCAGATGTGGTCCTTAGTGGTCAGTTCCGGGCATCATCTGTGGCCAGTGTCTAATCTCTATGAGTTTAATGTTAAACAGCAAATAGAAGTGAGAGCTTTGAGCTTGCTGTCCCGTGACGTGCATGTGTGGTTAACAGCCGGCAGCCAAGATTTGTAGGATAGTCATTGGAAAACATTGTAAGTTCTGTGGGGAGTAAAGAACAGAGAGAACTTAGAATACAAGGCAGGAAATGATAAAATGGTATTTAATTTGGATGTGTGCCCCCTCCTAATACATCTGATGAAAAATCAACAAAATGTAAACAGTAACTGGAGAGGTGAGAGATGAGCTACAATTACTCTAAAAATTACAAGGCCAGGAAATTGGGTAGCTGCTCACAATGCTGTTTTGGGCTACAGTGATGGCCTTGTATGTCTGTAAAGGGAACGGGAGTTTATCCCTGAGGGGGGGAAAACAGATGGAATTGTGCATAAAATAAGCACACAGATAGGGAACGTCAAGAAGATGGAAATTGTTCCTCTGTTCATCTGTTCACTGCCACTCCTCCTACCATAAAGGGTCTCTAGGTCATTCGCCATCAGTAGTCCCAGGATTTCAGGGTCTTCTGTATTCCTACTATCAGACAAACATCCCTCAAGAAAGTCAGGAATGCTCGGAAGAAAGTCCATGCGTACGGTCAGACATGGATAAGATCTTTGCCAACTCTGGGGTATCAATTACATCTTCACTTGTCTGACTGTCAGGATTAGCTCAACATATAGAAAAATCTCTCTTTCAAAGTTATTGAAAGAACGACGGATAACATGAAGTTGCGGGCACAAGAGAAAGAGCAAATCAATGTCTTCAGTTTACACGGTGGAAATGACCTGCATGCTAGCACACTCAGGCACCACCAAGTGCGAATCCTCCATGGTGAGGGGTTCTTAGGTGAACTAGGATATTTCAGCTTTAAGCAGTCCGTTGTCCAGTTGCAAAGTGAAATGGTCTTACTACTTGCCTTCTGTGCTTCACGGTGTGGTATGTTTTAAACAATCTTTCTGAATTCCATGTTAAATGAAACTTTATATGATAATTTTAGGTACATGTTTTGCCAGGTAAAACAGAAACCCACTGGGAAAATAGCCACTTGGGATACCAAGTGCCTGTATTGCATTCTTAGCAATGGAAGTGACAACTGTGTTCATGGAAGACCCAAATGAGGGGTGTGGGGTACAGAACTATCTATGTAGAAGGCCTGGTGATGGTGAGGATTTTACCTCCATTGTCTTTCTGATCCTTGAGTCCTTTGTCCCAAAAACTATTCGGGTTGTCCAGGGTGTCTCCAAATTAAGGTTCATGGTGATGTAATGCTCATTGTAATGTTAATGTGGAGGAATCCTGGCCCCCTCTCTCCACTGAAGCATCACTTCGATGGATGTGACTTGTCTTGCTGCCTCTCACACTGCTTTCAGTTGAACACAGCACCACCTCCGGATCAGACTATTCCCAGAGACAGGAAAATACAGTGCCTACAGTTTGGTTTGTCCGTCTCTGCCTCTGTTGCCCATATTCTTGATATAATACCCAAAGAATCAGTGCTCAGCTCAACATCCAGAAGGTTCCTCACTGTTCTAGAAGTTTTAGAACCTTGGGTTATACATTCGAGTATTTGGTCCACTTTTGGGTGATTTTGCTATGTGGTATGAGATACAGGGTTAGTTTTAGTTTTATTCTACATGTGGATGACCAGTTTTCCCAAGATCATTTGTTAAAGAGATTAATTATTTCTCTACTGTATATTTTTGGATAATAGCATTAAACCTTCTCAAATATGAAAACTGATCTCACATCAAAAAATCTCACAGTTCCAAGGAAGTCAAAATCAAGATCTCAAGGGTGTGTCTGCCTTCTCGTGTTCATTTCTGAACTATTTGTAATATCTGAGACGTAGAAATAACCTACATGTCTATTGAATGAATAAAAAAATGAAATGCATGTGTGCACAATGCAGTAGTAATCAGCCTTGAAAACCTTGAAATTTGTAACAACCTTGATATAAGCGCTGTAGACAGGATGCTAGGTGAACTCAGCAAGATGGAGAAGACAAATGCTTCATGTTCTTATGTCTTCAGAGAATCTTAAAATGCCACACTCATATAAACCGAACAGAATGATGGCATTAGTCATCTTGTCCTGGAAGCCTGCCTGGGGTAACTGAGAAATGAAGAAAGGACAGACACACAGACACATGAACAGAAAAGCTGGGATCAGGTGGACTGTGCTCACTCTGGTGGAGCAATAGCTGCCAGAAAATTCAGTTTGTTTTATTGTGTCCAGCACTTGTGGAGGAGTCCCCTCGTCAGTGTAGAGAAGCAGTATCCCACTGCAGTCAACCAGAAGGAGGAAGCTGCAGTTGCTAGTTTTTACTTACACTGATGGATCCTTCATGCACTGTCAGACTGGAGAAAGGCTTTTTATCCCTCTGAGCCTGCCACACTGGTGAACTGAGTCATTGAGGTCCTTGACATGTCTGTGCCCATGTCAATAATACATTTTCATTCGGGATTTCACTGGCTCCCTACAACCAGGAAGTGGAGAAATGAGCATGGCAGATGCTGGGGTACAAAGCTGTGCTAGGTCAGTGAGTTCTGGAGACCTATGTAGAGCAATGGGGCTGCCGTTAATATCATTCTGCACTTCAAGCTTGCCAAGACAGTAAATCTTCAGTGTTTTCTGTGTATACAAGGAAATGTTGTGTGTGTTAGGTGATGCATGCCTAATTAGCTTGCGGGAAATATTTGATAATGTGTATGTATATAAAGCCACTAAACTGTATACCTAAAATATATGCCTTTTTTTCTAGCAGTGAGATCCAACCCAGTGTGTGGTAGACAAATACTCTATCATTGAGCAACCTCCACTCCAGCCCCCAATAGACACTATTGTCAATATCAGTTATTCACCCCCGAGGTTGGAGAAAAGCTCATCAAGTAATGAAAAAGAAAACTTCTGTGCTCTGGGAGAGAATAAGAAAGGATGAGAGCAAGGTAGGACACTAAACTTGAAATGGGAAAAAGAAATTAAGAAAGGAAGAGTAAAGTTTAAAATTTGTAAATGATAACTCCTCTAAACTGGTCAGAAGAAACAAAAAACCCTTGGAGCTCAGGAAGAGGACATAAAAAATTTCCTGGCTGGTAACAATCTTGGTTGAGTTGAAAGAAGAGCATTGAACTTCAAATGAAAACAATGTTCAAGGAGATGTGAACAGGACATGCTGTGGTGGCAAACACATGCCATTGCTCAGGGGACTCCCCCTGGAGGAAAGGGGGGAGAGAGAGAAGAGGAGGTGTAGGTAAGGACACACATGGAAGGGGGTCTAGATGAGATGCTAAAAGAAGGCAGTATTCAAAGAAAGATCAAAGCACATAGATACAAAAAATAAATTAACAGTGTCCTTTTCCATGGTCTACTTCAGGATTCATCCTAGCCAGCTGCTGGTATGCCTGTTTAGATTTCTCTTCTTTCTGTGCCCTGCTGTCTAACCACGCCGCCTGTGTTTGAAGAGCCTAAGGAAGAGGAAGTGAAATTCAAATCATCTCATTTTCCTGACTGTTGGCCTTTTTGCTAAGGGTTCTGAGCTAGAAGATGTGGCTGAAGTGTGGTTTGTAGGATGTGAGCTTTTTGTTTGGTTGATCCTCCTTTGAGCTTGTGGCTCCCATCATTCCCCCAGCTTACCACATCAAGTCTTGTTTAGGTACAAAAGAGAAAGACTCAACAAACATTGCAATACGTTGACTCTGCTCTGTTCCTTCTAAACAGTCACCCGCATCGTCAGCAGAATCCTAGCAATTTCCCAGTACAAATGCAAACTTCAGTCTGACGGATCCAGTCCTTGGTGTGTGTCCACTGGGAACTGAATCCAACTGGATTTTAAGTTTGCATCGGCAAAGAATTATGAGGCATCTGTATTATATAATACCAACAATAATATAAATAAGAGTTCTTATTTATAAAGATTTGTTTAATTATATGTATGTGTGAAGATGTGTGCATATAAGTGCAGGTGTCTGAGAGACCAGAAAGGGCACTGAATCCCCTGAAGCTAGCGTTACAAGCACTTGTGGTCATGCATATGCTGATGATACAAGAGCGTTAAGTGCTTTTAACTGCTGAGCCCTCTCTCTAGCCACAGTAAATAAAAGGAATACTAAACTGCTCAGACAGTTAAGTTGTTTTCAAACATTTAGAAGTAAATATCCACATGTGAAAAAAAACCACAATGAAGACAAGTGGTATTTTTCTGTTCATTAAATGAAGCTCGGTGTGGGATCTCTGTAAACATCTTCCCAGCTATTAGTTCAGACCATTACATACAAGTTAGCCTCAACAATGGCTCTTTGTATTATTTTAATATTTCAAGTCATTCCCTAAACTGCCCTGCTTTTCCAGCACAAAAACATGTCAGGATTTTACTATGACTTACAAAACTATAGAAAGGCAAAAAAGGACATATGCATCTAATGTTACATATTATATATGTACAATATATAATATATATGTTGCATAGGTAGTTATGTATATGTATAGCTATATATGTGTATATATGTAGGAGAGAGAGAATAAAAACAAGTTTTTGACCAGTGTGATGAATTAGGGATGATTTAAAAGATCTCTAAGGACAATGAAGATTACAAACGTGCTTTGGAAGAAGAGCTCTCGGTAAGCCCACCTTAGTGTCAGAGTCTCCTCTATCCCAACCTTTGCCATCACAGTCAGAAGTTCCTTCCATATCACCATGACCCACAGTCTGGAGAGAGAGTCAACAATCACCCAGAGAGGCAGCAGCTTGATGGGGCACCCAGGAAGTTTGTGGGACTATCCCAAGCTATCTAGAAGAAATATGTCCTGCCTTTACCTTAGTGATAAGCATTTTTTAAGAGATATCAACAGAAGACAAATTTTCTCTCTTTGAAAATTGGACGAGCCAAGAAATAGCAGAGAGAACAAAGAAGAGCCATGATTCAGCCCAGGCGTCCACGTTGTCGCAGACCTTAACCTGAAAACCTACATGTCACTGAGTTCCCACCTGACTCTGAAAAGCAGGCCATTTAACCCAAATTCAGCTCAAGAATTTGCTTGAGTTTCACCAAGGTAAATCTTTTGAGAAAAGTCCACCTAAGAGAGTGAGATTTCAGACACAGCTAGGATCTCTCCGAAGCTGAAACGCACCTGATCAGAGCGTTTCCCCTACGCGCTGTCTGCTGTTGAATCCGAAGACAGTTTTCACTCCTTGGTTGATGACTCGCCTCCTCTGCTCTTCATCCTTCCGTTTTTCTTAAAATAATTACGTCATAATCATATTGTCATTATCTGAGGGATTCAGGTCAGGGTATGACAAAAAAAATCAAATTTAGTTATTTGAGCACCAAACCCACAGAGGGACCTTCTTCCTGACTGGAGTCAGTTAGTTCTAAGGCAGAAGAGTCAAAAACTGTAGTGGAGAAGATTCCAGAAATTAACATAAAAGGTGGTAAATACCTGAAAGACTGGCAACCCCCAATCTACCTGGGCTTCATTCAACCAAAGGAGCATGCTCAGAAAACAAAGTATTATGAGAGTTAGACAAAGGGGTGACTATGTTAAGGACCCATAAAAGTCACTGTGGACCAAGCTTTGTCCTTCCTTGTCTTCTTGGAACCAGGCCATGGATGAAAGGTGGCACACCTCTATGTCTCCCTTAATAAACCGTCCTCTTCCTCGTAACTACCCATGTGTCACTGTACAATTTGTTGTAAAGATGCACAAGAAGCAAGAATCTCAGAGCTCCAGCTGTGGCTCTCTCAGCCCACATCTATACATTTTGAAGATCTGGGCTAAACATCTGGAAAGACAAACTAAGGGCTTAATTTCAAAATGACTTAATTTCTAGGTGAAATCAACATTGGCCACCTCCAGTGCTTTTGATGAATGTTAATCTTTATTTTGACCACAGAATCAGCACAGCGGGCCATCGTGTATATATAAGTGCACCCGCAAATCAGGCTGTTAAACAGACAATGCCTGAAGCTGTAGATATGCTATCTGCACTGCACGCAACTTTATTCGTTTGTTTAGTCTACTGCCAGGATCCAACTGCTTCCCTTCAGTCTAGAGAGAGGATGCTGAGATATTGTACAAACAGCATGCAAGTGTCCAAACTCAGGAAATCTCAGCTGAAACCTTGACTGGGAGGAGCTTGTGCTACATTTGCACAAGAAGCTGTTGTTTAAAACCTCTTGCACATGTGATGAACTCACATCCACAATGTTTGGACCCAACATGCAGACTTGGCAGAAGCCTTTATAGGAGGAGTTCCTTGTCAGGGGAAAAACAAGGCTGGCTTGCACATTATCTCAGCATATTCACCCGCACATGCACTCACGCACACACACATGCACACACACACCATGCACACACACATGCGCGTGCACACTCACGCATACGCACACACACATACACATGCATGCACACATACACACATGCAGCACACACAGACACACACACACACGCACACACACACATTCACGCATGTGCACGCATACACAATTTCTGGTATTTAAAAAGAAAATAGAGAATAATGTCTCCTCTCAATCATTGTTCCTTGGCTTTCTGCTACAGCTCATCCCGATAAAACATAATGAACACCTTCATGTATTTTAAAGAACAAAGTAGTTGAATGTCAGCTGGGGTCTGTTTTGTTGTTGTTGTTGCTACGTCAAGGACACAAAGGTTTAAAACATTGACTGCTTCTGAGTTGACGGCATGTCACATGTATTTTGTTTTAATAACATCTGAAAGTGTTGTATATTGTTCTATGACATGCTGTTTCTGAGGCCCAGGTTGTTAGCTTTAAGGCTGCTGGCCTATGCCATTTACCAGAATAATATTCCCTTGAAACACAGGTCTCGCAATTTACTCTCAGCCAGAGGCAGTTCTTTAAAAGGTTGTTGAAAGGGTTGGGCAGAGGGTTAATGCATGAAGTTCTCATTCTTGCAAAGGTGGTGTTGCAGTCAATGTTTCCGTTGGACTTGTGGGTCTTTCTAATTAAAGAGCTCTGACGGCTGCAAGAAACGAAGCCCAAGACTGCCTTGGTGAGTGATGGAGGTTTAGTTCAATGGTAGTAGAGGACCTAGAAGGGTTTTCACAGACTTTGAGGATATTTACCTTTGAGGGAGCTGGCAGTCTAAGGGGATGCAGGGAACATAGAGACCCTGGACATGAGTAAGTTTGGTGAGTATGGAAAAGAACGAAACATAAAAAGAAGTTTTTAGGAAGAAGAACTGAGACATTGTTTGTGAATTAGCTTGGTGTTACTGTAACAAAATGCTCGAAGCAGTTTAGTTATAAAGAAAGACTATTTATTTACCTCAGTTTAAGACACTCAGCATTCAAGATGAGGTTGCTCCATTGTTTAGACCTTTGGGGAAGGCAGTACATGACAGCACATCCCAGTAGGAGCATATGTGGAAGAAGAGAGCCCTATCTCAAACCTGCAGAGACTGGGGCAGAACCTAGCTGGCACTTTGTAAATAGCCATTAGTGAGAATTACTATGAGCCAGACATGGAAGTTTACCTATAATCCCAGAATTTGGGAGACTGAGATAGAAAGATTCTGAGTTTGAGGTTGGCCTGGGCTACCAACTACCATGAAAGATCTATGCAAAGAAAAGAGCAGAGCTAAAGAGTCAGTCAGCGAGTGCCTGTCAAACATCATTCGGCTGCATGCCTCTTTCCTTTTCCCATCAAATGTACAATTTTTATGTCAAATACAATGACTAGTGATTAAATGGTATGTAAAAAGCACTTCAAATACATACAGGAATTAGAATTGCCTCAGCCCTGTTGTATTGAGAAAAGGGATAATCCAAGGGGAGAGAATAAGAGAAAGTAGGCTCACATTTAGGTAATACAACGGAGTCTTTGCTCTGGAGACATTCTAAGCTAAGTTGTTTAAAGTTAGGTAAAGTTCGGGGCTGCCCTGTGCTGAGGCTCCACCGTGACTTCATTCCTGGGCTGGGGTGGTAACAGTGCTCCTGAAGTATGAGGCTTCTTGTCATGCTGGTAAGGTCAGACTCTGGCTGGTGGGGAGAGTTTGGGAGCCCTTCTAAAATTACTTAAGATTACTGCAAGCTTGGTCATTTTTCTTTAGCACTGTTACATAAGAAGTTTTCAGTAGCCAGTAGTGCAGGCTCCTATGGGCCATTTGACCACAGAGTGTCTTCAATTCAAAACACATTATTTGTGGGAAGAAAGGCACCACCCAGTACAGACACATCCATCTTAATGTTGAATAAACTAAATTTCTGACCTCTAGACACTGCCTCACAGTGCTGTCAGAACATGAGGAATCTAATTAAAACCCAGAAACTGGGACCACAGCAGGGCCTCATGAAACCCCTGTGACAAAGATGTCAGGGCAACATGTCTAACGTAGACGGACAATATAACCTTCAGAACATTCACACTTGCCAGTCAGAACAGACATACAGACAACCCAAATGGTCACTGATCCTACAGGTTACCTTTTCTTACCAGGTAAATATCATGCCTGCTCTGCTGATTGGACAAAAAAACCCAAGAGTGAAAGGCAGTGTGAAATTCTGAGAAGGGTTAAGAAAAGTTGACCATGAACAGTGAGGAGAGGTATCAGCCTGCTCCTCCCTTGTCAAAAATGTCAACCTATCCCTATGCTAAGCAGAAAGAGAACGAAAAGGTGTGAGAGAGAAATTGGAGCAGGAATCAGGAGGAGACATGGAAGGCTACCAGAGCAGAATCAGGAAGGGAAACTAAGAAGAGAAGCACAAGGAATGTGGGCTTGGATGACAGAATAGGGACAAGCCAGAAGAGGAAAGGAGGCCAAGACTCAGAATGGTCAAACAAGCGGAAGGTAAAATAATAGCAAAGGAAAGTAAGAAAGACTAGACAAAGACGTAAGGGAGGTGATGCGTACAGTAAAAAATGAGAATGGTGGCCCTTGTGAATTACCATTGTCCCCCACCATTGCACGATTCAGGGCTTGGCAAATGTTTTCTGTACAGTGCCAAACATTATTTTAAATTTTAAATTTTGTAAATGGTGCTGTCTCTATCTCTCTCAATTACTCAAATCTACTATTGTACATAGAAATGTCATCAAACACAATGTCATCAAATGAGTATGGCTGAGTCCCAGTAAAACTACAAAACAGAAGATAGACCTCTGGTTTGGAGTTTGCTTATAATGTAAACTCTGTAGACAGGGTGTTTCTTATATTTCTGGTACCCCCAAACTATAAGTCATAGCCAAGAAAGGGAGAACCACATGGAAAAAAATATTTTATAGGCAAAAAAAAAGCGTTCAGATAGTGTTGGGAATTGGTTCTAGTGCTTTGTCTTATTTGGGCTCCCAAAAGCCACGCTTCCAGACCTGAGGGTCCCTGCCCTCAACTGGCTTTGATTGATAGTAAAGAATTACTGTACAGCCAATGGTTGGGCAGAGAGACTTTTAGATTGCTCAGACAAGGGACTGAGGGAGAGAAAAAAGACAGAGAAGGAGAAAGATGAAACTTAAGGCCCACCAGCATGTAAGAATTTGGGAATTCCCCAATTAGGTCTGGGGTAGCAGAGATGAAATATAGATTTTAAAAGATGTTTACTCAGGAATACCAGAGGGAAGTGTTTGCTAGCCTCGGGGAGGTTTAGAAGTGCCCAGTCATTGAGCTAATGAAGGCATATTAAAATTAGCTGGTGTGTATGTGTGAGAGAGAGAGAGAGACAGAGAGAGAGACAGTGTGTGTGTGTGTGCGTGTGTGTGTGTGTGTGTGTGTGTTTCATTTGAAAATCAGAGAGCTCTTAGGCAGGTGCAATGCATGCTCAACCTGCCGGGGCCCAAATCAATTTAACTAATTCACTGATGTAAGATGGCAGTGATTTTTCAATGGTTTTAAAATGACTTTTTGACCTACAAATAATCCATTTCCTATATTCAACTTACTGTATCAAGACTGATTATTTGATCTCTGATGGACCAAACTGGGGAATAAGTTCCCCACGAATTCCCTTGCAAGTTCTGTCCACAGACAGAAACAAGGAGAAAAGGAGTCATTGCGGAAACAGATAAAGCCAAGAAAGATTCTATGTATCAGTACAGCCCAGGCCAGCACAGACAGAAAAAAAAAAAAAAAAAAAGATACTTAATCTCTCAGTCAGCTTGGGTACCATAACAACATATTTCAGATGATTGGCTTAAATAACCAAAGCATATTTTCTCACAGTTTCTGTCCAGATTTTTGTGACAAAAACTTACTCTGGGTAATTTGCAAACATCACATACCAGTTGCTGGCAGTTCCCAAAAGTCTGAGAGTACACAATGAAGGTGCCTGTGGATTTAATGAGGGCCTGCTCCCCACAGTGACACTGTCTATGCATCTTTACACAGTCAAAGGCCAAGCCATCTCCTTCCAAACTCCTTTATAAGGATGCTAATCCGGTGCATATGGATTAGACCATCATTGTTGTGGTTCAAATCTGAACCATGCCAAATACAAGTTCATGTTTTGAATACATGTTCTCCAGCTTGTGGTGCTAATTTGGGGAGCTGCAAAGCCTTTGGGAGATGACACCTAAATAAAGAAAATAGGCCCCTAGGAGTTTAGGTCATTGAAAGTTATAGTCCACTCTGAAGTTTCCACCATAGCCTGTACTTCCTGGTCCACCATGATGTAAACAGCCTTCACCATACACTGCCACTGCCATAGACTGAGCTGCCCCAACATGCAGCCATTCCGGACTAAAATTCTCTGAAACTGTAAGCCAAACCAAATCTTTCCTCCCTTAATTTATTTCTTGCTGGTATTCTGGTCTCAGATATTATCAGAGTGATGAATACAATGAGCTGATCACCTCTTCAAGGCTCGGCCTTGGCGATCAACACCTTGGTGATTAGCTTTCGATGTGTAGATTCCTGGGAGACACAAGTGATGAGAAAGATCTGGAAAGCAGTGGTCCAAGAGTGGGTGTCAGCACAGGCAGCTCAGCTCATGGTGAGGCCTTCCTGCTGCCTGACCACACTGTCTTCTCACAGGCTTCACACGCATGACCTTCTCCTTCCTTCTTAAAGGGACACTAACCTTACTATACAGCCCTTATCCTACATGGCCTCACCAAGCATTAGCCACTTCTCAAAGGCCCCATCCCCACACTGGGCCTTAGCGGTTCAACATGTGGATATGGAAGGTACAGAAACATTCAGTTCATGGCATTTAGGAAAGACTTTGCAGTCAGGTTCATCTTAAGCTATTCTTAGTCTGATTTGGGAGGGGGATTGTTTTAGTTTGGTTTTTTTGTTTTTTGCTTCTGGAAATGAAGAGACAGGCTGTATGACATTCTCTCGGGCTTGCTCTGCCAGCTGGATATTTTAACAGTGTATATGGGAGCGATTCTCCAGATGGCCAAATCAGAGCTTCACATGAAACACTCAGTGACAAAGCTTTCACTGGACCGAGAGCTCATCCATTACAGTGATACATGCCCACAGCAGATATGGGACCAAGAACCATCCCAGCGACCAAAACTCACACCGATTTTCAATCTCTGTAATCCAATCCACCCCCACTCACACTTATATGTCCCAAGCTTGACTACAGAGCTGTCCTTCTCTCCAGCCACCATTAATTGCTGCTAAATCCTGTGTGTTAATGACTTGGTTGTCAACAGGTACTATGGGGAATTAGTGAAGCCCTTGAGAAGCAAGAAGGTCCTTGGTCTGTTGAGGGTGTGCCTTTAAAGAAGCACTTAGAAATGCTCTCTTCTCTCTCTTTTGCTCCCTGGTTTACACTGTAATCAAGTCCCATACCACAAACGCTCTGCCACATGATCAGGCCTCGTGACAAGAGCAAAGCCAACTGATCATGACTGAAATTCCAAAACTGTGACCTATGAACTTGTGCTTTTTTTACAGGGTGATTATTTCAGGTATTTTGTAGTAGTAACGTTAACCAAAGGGGGCCTCACAAGAGGAGCTTCAGTGACAGACAGTGAGATCATCTGAATGTGAAATATTCCCCATAAGCACATGTGTTTGCACGCTTGGCCTGTATAGCTAGTAGCAATGTTTGGGATGTTGTAGACTCTTTGAGACACGGGGCATAGGGTATGGACACGGCATAGAGTACCGATGGTGGGCCTCAGAGGCCATAGCCCAGCCATGCTTCCAGTCCATCCCTGCTTCCTGTCTCTGCCAAGGTGTGAGCACCAGGAAACTCTTACATCCCAAGACAAGCCCTAACTCCATGTCATCCTTGCCATAATAGACTACACCTGAGACAGTGAGCTGAAATTAAGTTGTCTCCCTTTCAGTTTCTGCTGTCAGATATTTTTGTCATAGCCACAACAAAACTAACTAACACAGATGGGGAGAAGGCTTAGGTAATCAGAGTCCAGGCCTTAGGACATCACCAGGTCCAGAGGTCAGACCTGAGAATGTGTTGTCCCCCAACCCAGCACTCTAACAATGACATCATCTTCTCTTATTCTTTTGTGGTTGGGAAGCAAACCTTTCAGTGTTCATCCTGGCCTGGGAAGTTCTTGCTAGGTCAATTGTTCCTGTCTCCCGTGGCCTCTGAGACTCGGTGCAGGACACTTGAAGCTGACTGTGGAGCTGGTTCACTCTCGCTTATTTTCAATATTACCTGGCACCGCAGCCATCTTTCCAGGGTGGTCTTGATTCCAAGGTAGTTGTGTCCCATGACTTCAACTGTTCTGGGGACACAAGTAGATTCTGAAGTCTTTCTCAAGTCAGTTACTAGAATAGCACAAGCTGCATTGTAATCCCTCAGTGTGGAGGAATGGCCCCACGGGACATCCTTTCGAAGCGACAAGAGGAATGATGCAGCCACCCAATTCCCTGTGAGGCAGGCTAGGTGCTGCCAAACATTCATTGAAGAAAAAGCTGAACTGATCTAGCACAGACAACTGCTTCACAATCCAGTGTGGACACCCAGCACTGGAAGAAGGATTCTTGTGTGTGGATCCTCAAATGCACGAAGCACTAAAAATCTCTCTTTGGGGATTTTTCCCCTCTTCAGGAGGATGCTGTTGACCATGTGTGCATGGTGTGTGGGCTTGTGCACACTCACTTTAACCTTCTCCAGTACCAGCTGTCAACAGCAAGCCAAGTACCGGACACCCAGTTTCTCCCCATCTCAAAATGATCTTTCAGCTCCTTAGAGCAGCAGCTGATGTATCTCACAGAATCATCTCTGTCCTCCCTGGCTCATCCTCCTGCTCTGAAACTTACATTTCCTGACTCTCTCTCCCTGGCCTCTCCTATGCACCCTCTCTGTTCCTGTCACGCAAAGTTACTCAACACCCAGAGAGAGCTCACTCACCAGCGCAGTGGCTGAGTTTTCCAAGGGCTGGCTCTGCACTGCCACCATGGGGAAAAGGACTGAAGCTCCAAGAATCAGTGCCCAGCCTAAGGTACCTTCCACCTCAACCCCATCCAACACTGCTCTGTACCCACCAAATACCATTTACCCTCTGGACCAAACTGAGGAGTTGGCTAGAGGGGACTACACACCGTAGTCTGTCTGCAGTCAAGTGACATCAGAGTGTCCCATTTTTCTTGTCTGTTTAGCACATAGCTTTCAATCTCCCAGACCAGCTCTTTTATAATTCCTCAGCTTTCTCTTTAATGAGACATCTCTTTGATATCTCTGTTTATATGTATGAAGAAAGGGACTTTGCTTAAAGTAGTCTGAATTTACTTGGTCTAGCCAGCCTCATCTTTAACTGTGTAAAAAGCAGTAATACCATCTTTCTGAATTAGGGTTTCTGTTTCTGCAACAAAACACCATGACCAAACAGAAAGTTAGGGAGAAAAGGGTTTATTTGACTTACACTTCCAGATCATAAGTCACCATTGAAAGTCAGGGCAGGAACTCAAGCAGGGCTGGAACCTGGAGACAGGAGCTGATGCAGAGGACAGGGAAGATGCTTCTTACTGGCTCGGGCCCACCAATGCACAAAAGAATTTTTCCCAATCCTGGATGTTCAACACTGCCATCTGGGGATGCTTGCCAAGCACTGTAACTGAGAAGCATGTGCTCCTCCCTCTTAGCTATGGGGATCCCCAGCCTCCACTAGTTACTGTTTGATAATTAATAGCACAGTTTTTTCTTCCCCTTTCCTTCTGTCTCCCCTTCCATGAGTTTTTAGGGTCACTTCTTACCCAGAAGTAGATTAGGACATTCATCTTCTCAAAGTGTGCCCTTCTTCTGTCCCCGGACTTTATATACACTGTCATTTTACATAGCTTTTCTTCCAAAAATAAGTAGTCTTAAATGTGTGCACCGAAGAGTGTGACTGCTTGGTAGCTGTGTGCATTAGCTCTGCTAAAACAACAATGCCTTCCTAATTGTAGCTAAATCTCAGTAGAACTGTCCTGAGCTCTCATCTCCTAGAAAGCAATCTCTAACCTCAGGATCCTGGACAATTCAGCAAATAGAAACACACAGTAGGACTCTTCTTCCACTCACTACTGTGGCTTTCCCACGAAGTATTGAACATTACCAGGTGCTAACAGGTCATCACTCTTTAAGACTAAAGCCTGCTTTAAAAGGGACAACCTGGCAGACCCATGGATCCTTCTGTTTGTTCCTTCCTGATTGTGCAGAAGCAAATGCCACTCAACACTTTAAAACACATACCTAAAAACTGAATATTGAGCTGGGTGTGCTGGCACACACCCATACTCCCAGAGCTTGGGAGGCAATAGGTAAAGAGCTCAAGGTCATTTTCCACTACTTAGCAAGATTATCCTGCACTAAGTGAGACCATGCCAGAAGAAAGAAAGAAAGAAAGAGAGAGAGAGAGAGAGAGAGAGAGAGAGAGAGAGAGAGAGAGAGAAAGGAAGGAAGGGGAAGAAAAAAAGGAAGAAAATGAATATCTATACACACTGGTAGACATTTTTGGGATAGCCACTTTTTCTTTCACCATATAACTACACTTTCATACACTTATCTCTTAGGAGTACAATGCCAAACAAAGCCAACTTGTGCATGCTAGTTAGCCATTACTGTCTGTTTATTCAGTGTGCATCTAATCACTATGGTATTAGAACAAGACTCATCGGTCACTGCTCTGAGTGCAGTGCACAGCAATAAATCCAAGCAAAAAGATTAAAGCACTCCAGATTTTATTCCTAAGCCAATACTGTAATCAACTAACTTCCAATGAAACCAGAATATTAGGTAGTAAAGAGAAAACAGAGGAATTATAAGAGAGTGGGTCTGGAAGGTTTAAACCTGTGTGCTAAGGGGTCAGGAAAGATGGGACACTCTGATGTTCCTTGACCACATGGCATGGGATCCCCTCTATCAAAGTCCAGAATTTGGTCAGGAGGCTAAATGGCACGTGGTAGGGACAGGTAGAGGATACCCCAGGCTGAGCGCTGGACACAAAGCTCCAGTGTTTTGGAAAACATAGTAGAATTAGAGTCTAAGCTTCATGCCTTCGGCCACTGTGGCTGAGGGCTTAGTTTGCGGTAGAGCCAGGACAGGGTGCTGAGGGTGTTTTCCTGGTTCCCCTTGTGGGAGGTGTTATGTTGCTGTCTTAACAAGCTAAAGTCTCCGATGAAAGTAGAGTGAGTATCCCCAGAGAGTCTCAAGATTGCTAATGTACACCACACGGGGAGATGAGGGCCCCCAAAGATGCCTCCTCCGGGCAGGGTGGCACAGCTTCACTGTGTCTCAGGAAAGGAGGTCACCTGGGCTGGGTAACTGTAGACAGCACTTTGTTCTCTCAGGGATAAAGTATCACTGCTCCCAATTTACCTCTCTCTTCTAAGTTTGTTCTTAGCCTCCAGGCAGCCACAATGCACCTCTGCAGAGTGCCAGCTCCTTCTGCTTGCCCTACATCAAGAGATTTTTCCAAGACTAGGGCTTTCAAAATTGGAAACCCAGACAGTTTAGGTGCCAACTGGGATGTGATGCTCATCCCATCATTCACAAGGGACTATTGAGACAGTTGGGGCCTCCATCCTAGAAGGAAAGAGACAGTCCATCTCTTCTCAGAGGAAGACCAGAAGACAGAATGAGAATTTGTTCGAGACTGACATGTCAGGCAGTGATTAATGTGGATTTAAGAGTCTTGCTGTGATGCTGAATAACTGTCCAGCACATACAGCCAAGGAAAGTACATGCAAAGCTGGGGGGGGGGGCGGGCACAGAAAATACACAGCTGAGAACAATTTGATCATTCCAAAGAGCCCTGGTTTCCTGGCAGAAAAACCTGGCTCTCCTTCCCTATTTCAGAGGGCCATATAGAAGCTGGTGTGGATTTGGAACTGCTCCAGCCTGTTCTCCAGGAGTACCAAGAACCACAGAAAGCCTTGCATCAGCACCACCAGTTCAGACAAAGGCCGCCTCATGACTACACTCATGGATATTCAACTGAAGGTATATTCAAGCTACTTCCATCAATACTGGTTTTGCAACAATCCTATACTTGGAGCCTGACCACTGTCACAGTTGGGATTAAGAACACAGATTTTCTGAGTGTTTCCACTGAAGAAATCCCTCTGTTTTCCTATTGTGCTGCTTCAAATGTATCTCTTGCCCTTCCCAGGACTCCAAGCAAATGGAGTTTGAATATTAAATGTGACTGACTCCACTGGGCATCTAGTCTCCCAGAGCTGTTTTTATCAGAGGAAGACAAAGACAGACTCGGTTCATCAGTCTCATGGGCCATCAATAAGATTCACTCTTTCAGCTGATCCTTTATCCATTACCAGCCTCCACCTTGGCCCACTGGGTGGGATCAATTGTACAACTCTCCCCAGGCTTATAGCCTAACCGCATTCCTGGTGAGAAAGTCCACATCAAAGAAGATAAGCAAGCTGTCACTCTTTCTGAGCAAACCTAAAGCTCTTGACTTTTGATCTTTCTGCCTGATGATGTCACAACTTGAACTAGTTTCCTGCCTGCCCTCCATCACCTCTCCACTCCACCATGATGCCCTCCAAGGCCTTGCCTTAACCAAAGTGGCTCATGTTCAACCCAAGGCTCTGCTCTGCAGTGAGTTGAACAGTGTTCTCCACCCTTCAACTTCATGTCTACTTGAGCCTCCAGATGTGACCTCATTTGGAAATAACATCTTTACAGATATAATTAAGTAAAGATGAAAAATGAAATCACTTTATTGTTGGGGAAACCCAAATCAAATAAGAGTGTTCTTTAAACTGTCCCTAACATGACTACCACCCACTTCTCTAGTCTTAGCCCCATGGGTTACCTGTACCCACTATCCACTCCTGGCAAACCGATCTTTTACCATCCAAACATTTGGATTCCATTAGCTCCTGTGCATCCCTACCATGTGCCATTTCTCTCCTGGAGAACATAGGATGCTCTTCCCCCTTCCACCTAAGCCTGTCCAAATGTTGCTGATGCTTCAAAGTACTATCTGAACTTCAGAAGTTTTCCTGATGCAGCCTACCAGGGTACAGCTTCAGAAAGACTTTAGCACTATGCAAACACAGCCTCCTGTTGTCCTGGTCTGTCCTGTGAGCTGGTGGCAGGGTGTGTCCCCCATCAGTTTCTGTGTGCTTGCAGACTAGAACTTGGAAGCCAGATTTGTAAATCATTCTTATGTTTGAAATCTGCTTGGTTTTGTTTTGTTTTCTGGCTTATCCTTCCAGGACCATGAGCAATATATGAAATAAATGATGTTAAAATGGGTGGCAAATAGCCTGTGTGGCGTAAAAAGATGAACAGCATGCTTCTATCCTGAGGATGGTCTCGCCATCCACAAGTAACACAAGCTGTGGGTGACCTCCTGGCTATCAGTTCCAAATGGACTTCTAGGCAGGGAAGAGGGGAAAAAGGTGCATTTTCTGAGGCTGCAGAGTTCTTTTGTTTACAAAGACTTAGGGGATGCCTATTAGATTATCAGATATAAACAGGGGGACATTTGAGATCCCACATTTGGAGGTGAGAAGAGTGAGGAAAACTCTAGCTTGGGGTCACTGTTGCTGCCCTTGTCGCCTCAAGAATTTCTTTCTGGTAGATTGCCTGAAAGCACACTGAGCCCAAACCATACAGCACTGAATGCATCCACTATGTGCATACACACAGCCATGCACAGCCCTGGATCACTGGCAAGGGACCATTCCTAGCAGCTGCCCAGCTGAAGGCTTACAGGGTTTGCTTCAGAAACATGACTCAGGCTAAGCCTTTTAGTGTTGACTCCAGGAAGAAATGTGCCCAGACCCCCTCAGTGTTTCCCATTCCTCTCTCTGCCCTTAGAAGTTAGCTTCTCTGGTAACCTAGCCCCTCTCTCTCTCTCTCTCTCTCTCTCTCTCTCTCTCTCTCTCTCTCTCTCTCTCTTTCATTCTTTCTCTCCCTCCCTCCTTAGCCTCCCTTCACCCCCCACCTCCAACTCCACCCCACCCCCATCCCACCACTGTGTGGTAACAGGTGCTTTGCATGTAACAGGAAGGCACAGAAAGATGGACCACTTTTCTGCAGCTCCTCCCAGTGAAATTCTCCTCATATCAAATAACCCAATGCTCAAACCTCCAAAGGAATTTTAAAACCAGGGCATTGTTTCTATTCATCAGAAGGTGCTTGAAACTAAACTGAGAAATGTCTTCATTCTCTTAGGAACCAACTATGGAGAAAAATGTGACCTCCACAAAGTGCATATACAGTTCTCTGCTAGGGCAGAAAGCCAAACACCTCATAGCAACTCCTTCCCCCACCAACTTTCCTTCTAAACAGTAGCTCACCATAGCATACTTAATTTTATTTTCTGAAGCACTCCTTCAACCTTGTGTATTGGCATAAGCTAACTATTAGCATGCCAAGAGAAAAGGTCTCTCACAAGCTGGCCATTTATGGACACAATGGTTGAGAGAGAAAGCTTTCAAGTTCCGTCTTGCAAATTAAGAGAATTCTTTGTATGGGCTCCTTTGAATTATCACTGATACCATATGCACAGTACAGTCACATGACTGATTCCTTTCAGAGCTAGCTACATAATTCACTCTTTACCATTCAGTCCCTTATTCTTGACCTTGACTTTTCCTACTAACTATGGGATTCTGGTTGTATATAAGAAGAAACAAGTTGTTCACTCCTCCCAGGCACACATCACTGTGAGGAGCAAATGTTAGATCTAAGGACTACAGTGTTAGCATCGATGGCAACGTACGAAAATGTTGTGTGCCCGGGTAAGGTCTCAGGTCTTCTGGTTTATGTTTCCTCATTTGTCACTTATTTAGTAGGGTCAAAAATTTGCAACCATTTTTAGTTTCTTCTAAGGTCCCTTTTAGGAACCTCAATGTCAGACAAATGGCTGGCTGGCTAGATAGACAGACAGACAGACAGACAGGTGATAGACAGATAGATGACATAGATAGATAGATGATAGATAGATGACAGATGACATGACAGACAGACACATACATATGTACATACATACAGATACTTACATAGATTCATAAATACATAGATACATAGATATATAGATACATGCATAGATGGATGACAAATACATAGATAGATGACATATAAATACATACATACATACAGATACATAAATATATAAATACATAGATAGATGATAGATAGATAGACAGACAGACAGACAAATAAATAGTTTGAATAAAAATGGCCCCGATAAGCTTATGGAGAGTGGCACTATTCAGAGGTGTTGTTGGAGGAAGTGTGTCACTAAGGGGTGGGCTCCCTGGAACTAGTCTAGCTTAATTAGTGAGCTCCAGGTCAATGAGAAACCCTGTCTCAAAGGAGGTAGACAGCATCCCTGAGGATGACACGAGCTGAGATTGCCATCTGCCAACCACACACATGTGTGCATAGATGTATGCACACCACACACACACACACACACACACCCTACACATGCATATACACATTAAAGACTATGACACCTGGGGGCTAGGAATAGACTTCAGTGATAAACTGATTGCTGAAATGCATGAGGCCTTGGGTGTTATCCCCAGCACCAAAGACTTTAGTTCAGAGGTGAGCAATCTAAAGAGCACCTCTTTCTGTAGTGCTGTTCTGACAATTAATAGTTTCTTTGTGGATGCCTTGTGCACATTACCATGATGTGGGTTGTGATCTAAAATGTAATGAGTTGGTTGAGAACCCTGGGTCCTTACTTTCTCAAGCTACCTGCTCTCTCAGCCACTTACTATCACAAAGGACTCTTAAGAAAGCTATGAAGAAGTTCAAGAGTTATGTAAACTCACTGCCAACTGAGCCTTGGACCTTAGCTCTAGCCCCAGTGATCTGGGCTGCATGTGCAAACAGACAGGATCAGAAACATGTGCATTCTAAGTCCAAAGCTGCAGGGTAGCCACCTTGTCTCTTCCCTAAGGACACCCACTCACCCAAGGACCTAACACCTTAGCAACTCAAATGTAAAAGGAAATGAGATCCTCCCCAAAACACAGGATTAGCCCAAGCTTTTTCCCCAGTAGGGCCTGCTGGCCTGAGCCCTTCTTCTGAAGTCTGAGCCTGTTCCTGATGCAGTGTCCCAGAACAGGACCTTCTCATGAAGAAGGAGTCAGCCTCAAGCCCACTATTACACTTCTGAGGCTTGGGGGGTGTGGGGGTATTCCAAGCAAGAAAAGAAAGAATCATTAAAGAAAAATCCAATGCAATGCCATCAATGTGCTCAAAGCCTCTTGTTTTTCTCAAGTTTCCTCTAACTAGCTATGAGCCATGCTCTGTTTTCCCAGCCACAGAACAAGGGAAAGAGGAGGGGGAGCACAGAAGGAGTAGCCTGGGAAAGACATTGTTTGCAAATATAAATGAAACCTCCTAGATTTGAATTTCATTATTAAGTGTGTCTCATCAATAGCTCCCAGCCCAATGTCTGCTTACAACACAAGTTGATTAAATGTTTAAAAGGAAGGAGGGAGAGACAGGAGGGAGGGAGAGAGACGGATATCCAATAATTCCACTGGAGATGTCTCTGCAAGTAGAAGTTCCCAAGGTTGTTGACTGCATAGTTTGAATTCTTTATGTTAGTACCACCATATGTTTATGTGATCAACCCTATAGAAATTATCGTGCATTTTAAATGAGTCTCAAAAATGAAGAGCTCTCAGAAACAGCCACACAGCCATGAGGCAAAAAGGGTGATTTTCAGTAGGGTCTGAGCACTGCACATCGGTAAATGGCTGGGACAGTCACTGCCGGGCTTTTCCAAGTGTTACTTTCATAAATGGCTAGATTAATATAGGGGCTTTTTCTTGTATTCATTTGGGGAAAATCTTGCTCCTGTTCTGTGTCAAACATTCTAGTTGTGATATCTTGAAACATGCCCAAGCCATTCCTTCCATCGCTGCCTCTCCTTCGGTTTTTAATTACATTTGGTTTGAAAAACAAAAAACAAAAAAGAAAGGTAATTCCGTGTTGTGCTCCTACAGGAAGCGTGTAGGGTCACTTAAAGCAAGTGTATCCTGACTCCACACTGTGCATTTAGTTATTTGCGATTTCCTTACACACTAACCTGGTGTGAACTTTTTCCTTTTCCTATTAAGCTCTTAGAATTTCACCAGTTGCTCTGACCTTGAAGGAGAAGTCTTTTACATTTGCTCCACTAGGTTTCAACAACTGTGGGGGTTCTACTGAAAGTCAAGATTCCAAGCAGTCACCGATCTAGGGCCCTTCCAGACCATCATCCTTAAAGGACCCAGAACCTACTCCAGATGGCTGCCCGTGTCAGCCTTTTCTCTTTCCAGCCAACAAGGGTGGAGGTGGGGTTGTCTATTTGAGAATTCCCATCTATTTCCCGATTCTATTCAATGAATCATCTTCATCCAAATCCATGTCCTAAAATATCTGCCAAGCATGTCATTTTTCACAAAGGGGCCTGGATACAAACAGCAATGAGTGTGAGGCCAGGACATGTGAAAGGCTTGGGTGTGGGCTTTCCCATCCTCGCCGGAGGTCCACTGTGCCTCACTGTCTGCAGATTTGGGCTGAGCTCTGCGCCACATTGTTCATATAAGAAAAAGCGGCTGTTCTCCCCTCCCCCCCCCCACTGGCCCTTCCCCACTCCAAATGTCTGCATCCAACAGCTCCAAGACTCTAATGCCACAGCTTATTAGAAATAATGAGACTAACATGGCAGAAGCCAAGGGTAAAAGCGACATTTTGCAACATGAAAGGTTAATATCAACATATACTGCTAGCAAGAGCAAAGGGCACATCAACTGGTGGCTCATTACGATGGGCTAACCCACCAGGAACATGTCACTCCCTGAAGAGACTTTCTCAGGATGTGACAGCAGAAGTTACAAAAGATAAGGACCAGCCTGTGGAAATCCCTCAACTAATGAGAGCTGAAAATCGTTTGAAATATCCCGATGACCTCACAGACAGCGATGTTGATTGAGATGGCTGCAGGAAGCTCTTTTCTTGTCTGACAGCCCATTGAGAAGCTTTGTGGAGATGTAACTAACAGGCCGTGAAGGTGTCTCCATCTTCTCTGACAGGGTCCATGCCTTGGGCAAAACAAACATAAAAAGTTAAGTTCCACCCTGTGCACAGGTCGGAATTTTGTTTGCAGACACTTTTTGAGGAAAGAGGGTGGGAGGGAGATGTCAGCTACCCTTTCCCCTGTTGCAAAGGGTGTTTGGGAGGATTTGTGTGACTCTCGCATGACTGCGCTGGGGGCGAGCCAACAGCAAATTGAGGTCTTGAACACTTGACAGGGCAAACCTACTGCTCTGTGGGGAAAATTCTATAGAACTTCATGTGTAATTAAGTAAAGTTTCCCAAGCGCCTATACCTCAATCATCCAACGCGGATATGTGGCAGGGAGGAAGGATTCCCACCACATCGAAATACATCTATAAACAATGGAGAAATGTCACATGCTTTCTGAGGAGACTCACTGAGGAAAATGGACTGCTCTCTTAACCACCATTTAGCACCTTTGACTCTGCAAAGAAATCATTGTCATGGCTGACCAGGGCTCACAGGAGACTGAGCATGCAAGTGCATTTCATTTTGCTATCTTAATTCCTTCTCTAGTAAAACCAGAGCAACGCCTGCCCACTTGTTACCTCACTTAGAATGACGAGGTTCTCTCACAGCTAGATCTGCTATGATTCACAGGTGAGCTGTCCCTAAAATTCTCATGTGGTTGAATACCTGATCCCTAGCTGGGGATACCAGTTTAGGAGATTATAGAATCTTTAGAAACTAGAACCTAGCAGGAAAAGGCAGGTCACTGAGGTACTGAGGGTTATGGCCTGGTGCACTTCTGAACTCAAGTCTAGTCTAAACCTTTGCTTCCTGATCTACCAGGATATGAGCAAGCTGCCTCAGTCACCCACAAGCGTGGAGCCGCCTGCCACTGTGCCTTCACTATGGTGACAGACTGTGTCACCTCAAACTGTGATTAGAATAAGACCTTCCTTCTTGAGCTTCCTTTTGTCAGGGAAAGAATGACAATGACACAAAGGCTAAGAAAAGGGGCACATTGTGTAGGACAAAGCGTTTAGTGTCAGTTTAATGTCAGTCATCTAGGTTGCAAATACTTCTGTGGAAGCCAATGAAGATGTCTAGTAAGCAGTTGTGAACACAAGCCCAGAACTAGCTGCAATGATGAGCTAAGGTTGGACATAATTATATGAATGGGGGATGGTACAATAGAAAGACCAGGATAAAAACTTTACAGATTAAATTCACGAATTGATCAGGGCCCAACTAGAGTTTTCAGAGCCAGAATTTTAACCCAAATCTACTATATACCAAAACTTACATGGTTTTTTTTTTTCATATTTTGGTAAAAATTCCAACAAAGTTTATGTGGGTAAGGCCATTTCCTTGGTTTAGGCTGTTAGAATTTACTTTCTATCTCTTTATTGGTCAGGCAAATAAACCCAAACTTTTGCTCTTTAAGGAATACCAATTAAAAGCAAAAAGATAGGGCTTGCTGCACGTGAAGATCTAAGGTCAGATCCTGAGCACTCATGTGTTGGAACAAACCTGGCGCAGTAGAAAGAAGCCCCACATGTCTGTCCCGAGTGCTGCGGCTCCGGGTGGGACAGGAGACATGCAGGAAGTGGCTGCAAGCTCTTCTACAGTCCGACGGGCTGGCCAGACTGTGTGAGAGGCCTCTGCGAAGACACAGCCTGTGGGTAGAAGAGGGAGCTGTCCCGGGAGGGGGGGTGGGGGGGGACGGACTCTGCAGACCACTCTGGAGTTCCCATGGTTGGACATCGAGGACGTCGCTGGTTGTTGCGGGAACTGGGAACAGACAGGGCTTCAGATCACAGCTGGCATCCCGCCGTGGACCAGTTTACAGAGGCTTGGTGTGCCAGGCTAGCTGCTTAGCCTTGGGTGAATGGGTACTGTCTGGGAGCACTGAGAAGCCCTCAACAAGAGGTTAAATGCGGCTCCTTAATCGAGGGCTAGATTCCTCGCTTCCCACTGGGTCCAGATGAAGAGACAGTCCATAATTCTAAGATGTTTATTTTCATCATGTGGAGAGTGGCATGGATGGAATTGTACCCCTGCCCCTCTGGGAGAGGCGAGGCAGATTTAGTAACTGGGAAGGGGCGTGGCTAAGCCTCTAGGTGTCTCATTAACCTGGGGATGGCTTGGGGCTTCATAGCCATGCCTCTACCTGGGGAGGGGTAGATCAAGGGTCTGACAACAGGTACTTCCCATTGGCTTGGTCTGAGAGTTTAAGAACACCTTATCTGCATGTGGGAGGGCTTGGTGTTGCTCCTACGACAAATCTCACATGACAGGCCTCTCTACAGGGGGCTGTGGAGGTTGTAGCTGTTTGACAAGAGCCTTCCGGGAGTGTTGGCAAAAAATGTTTTCCGGTCCCTTGCGAGTTGCTCCGATGGGTTGCCTAGAGTTTTAAGCCTGTGCTCAACCGGGTGCCAGACTGCCTGCCCCAGACCACTGCCCCACACTGATGCAAACTATTCAACTAAAAACCTGACCATGCATGTCTACACCCCCAGTGCCCGGGGGCTGGGGGTGTGCAGAGACTAGCAATCCAGTGGTCTCTGTCAACTAGTCCAAACAATTAATTAGTTCCAAGTTCAAGAGGAGACTCTCAAAAGAAATAAGGCAGAAAGGGATAAAGGCTCTCCACATTGATCACTGGTACCCAGCACACACCCGTCCACTATGCACAAAAAGAAAAAAAAGGTAAAAATATTACTTGCATGGGAGAAGCCCTAAAACTCAGTATAATGTGTGCTACACTGAAGAAGAGATATGTATGGTCAATAACCACACAAGGAATGTCCGCCATCATTAGTCTTCTGTTATCATGTCTGAATACAAGATAAAACCACATTGGGAAGTCACTAAACTTATCAAATCAACTAAGATTAGAAAGATTGATGGTACCAAGTGTTTGCCTGTCTGAGGAGGACCTAGAAGTCTTATAAACAGATAAAGAGAATATAGAATAGTACAACCACCACCAGAGCAACTGGGCAGTTTCTTTAAAAGATGCATCTCCACCATGTAACCCAGGCATTTCACTCTTCAGTAGTTAAAAAAATTTACATGATTTTATATGAATGCTATTAGCAATTTTACTTGTAATACTCAAAATTTGGAAACAATCCAATGTCTATCAATGCATGAATGGATGAATAATATAATATATCATGATAATAGAATACTGATAAACTACATATAGTCTATACACACACATAGACACACCTATGCGTGTTGGTACAAAAAATAAAGACATAAAAAAAGGACTAACAATGAGCACATATCTCAATCTTAACATCATTGTGCTGAGTTACAGACAAAAAATGAGCAATATAGAGTCAGCAATTCCATCCCCAAGCACAAACCTAAAAGAAATGGTTAACCCCCCCCCCCCCAGAAAATAAGAATATTCAAAGTAGTGCTGCACATCAAAGCTCCTAACTAGAAATCACCCATCAACACTGAAGGATTTTACAAACTGTGGGATATTCCCTAAAGGAATGGTACAAAGTAAAAATAACAAATAAGCCAGGAGTAATGCAATGCATTGGAGAATGGTACAAAG
>JADRCH010000014.1:13410667-13433388 GCA_019843965.1 Rhynchomys soricoides | reverse complement strand
TAAGCCAGGAGTAATGCAATGCATTGGAGAATGGTACAAAGTAAAAATAAAAAATAAGCCAGGAGTAATGCAATGCATTGGAATATTATAAAAATGTATTGAATAAAAAGACAGTCAAAAGGCACATAAATGTGATCCCATTTTCATAAAGTTGTAAACAGGAAAAACTATCATATAGAATTAAAATTCATGGTAGTAGGGTTGTAGAGATGGCTTGGCTGTTCAGAGTACTTTCCAGAGAACCTGAGTTCAGTTCCCAGCACTCATATCAGGCAGCTCACAACACCCGTAACTCCAGTTCCAGTGGACACAACACCGCTGGCCTCCACAGGCACTGTACTCATATAGACATACCTGCACAGACACACTCACACCTATGCATAATTAAAAATAATAAACATAAATCTAAATAAAATCATGGTAGTGACTACCCTTGAGGTAGCTGAGACTGACATGGGTCATCTAGGCTATGGTGGTGCTTGCTTTTAATCCCAGCACTCAGGAGGCAGAGGCAGGCAGATTGTTGTGAGTTTGAAGTCATCTTGGACTACAGAGCAAGTTCCAGGACAGCCAGAGTTACATAGAGAAACTCTGTCTTGAAAAATCGAAGAAGAAGAAGAAGAAGAGGAGGAGGAGGAGGAGGAGGAGGAGGAGGAGGAGGAGGAGGAAGAGGGGGAGGAGGAGGAGGAGAAAGCAACAAAGAAAAAGAAAATGTTCTTCTAGAAAATTCCTTTAATTGTATACTTATTGTATGAATATTTTCTGCATTCATTTTTGAACTTCACACACACAAGCGCACACACGTGTGCACAAACACACACAGTGTATCCGAGATCAAATCTCATCTGCTCAAACATTTATTGTTTGCATGTGTTAACTCAGATTTCTAATTATTTTGCACCACTATATAAAGTGTCACAGACTTGGTTGCCTTGTTGTGCTATAAAACACTAATGCCAACTCTTCCTTCGTGATTGTATTTTCCAGTCTGTCACCTGAGCACTCTCTGTGTCCTCTCCTCAGCCCCTTTCCTAGTCTTGAGCAACCACCACTCTCTCTTCTGCCATATCCACCTTTCCGGTTTCTACAAGTGAGTGAGAACATGCGGTTTTTGTCGTCAGTGACTAGCTTATTTCACTTCAAGTGATGCCCCCAGTTCCCTCTGTTATCCTACAAATAACAGGCATTCTGTTCTTCTTATGTCTGAATAACATCCCAGTACACGTGCATTTTCTTTATCTGCTCATCTTTGAATGGACACCTTGGTTGATTCTGCATAGCTGCAGTGAACATTGCAACAATAAATATGGAAGTAGAGTTGTGTCTTGGACACAATGATCCCATTTCTGTTACACAATCATTTTAACAGTACACCCCTATAAAAGCAAATTTTAGGATTAAAAGAAATTACGCTTCTATCAAAATTGCATACAACAATTTTGTGGAAATGCAGGATGCTCGGGAAGTAAAATAAGAATAGTCTACATCGGAATGTTTCTAGATAAATAATCATTGCAAGTTCTGCAATAGTAAAAGGAACTAAAGAATTTCAAGGAAAGTCGCTTGTGATTTTGGACAAGAAAATAAAGAGGTGGAAAAGGACTAAAAAGTGAGCAGATGAAAGCTAGGACACTGGGAAGCAAGAGAGCAAAGAACAACCAGCTAATCATTAATGGGTGTAGGACTGAGAGAGAGAGGTTCTGAGTTCAAATCCCCCAACATCTTCTCTGCAAAATAAGCCTACTAATGGACCTTCCTCATGACATTAGTTCACTTGGCCAGTAGCTAGCATATGGCAGAAAGCTCTGCAACCAAGAGAAGCATGAGGCATGGTTGCAGATTTCTGTGGAGAGAGCCAGGATCCAGTCAGGTGAGAAGTAGAGGCAGAAGCAGCATGTTGGTGATGAGCAGTGTCCAAATGTCATGAAATGTCCCCAGGGTGTTGGGCTAAATGGGGTCCAGAGTCCACCGCAAGGCTTGGGCCACTGGGGGAGGCAAGACACAGGAAGTTTAACCGCGCTCACCCCAAGCACCACCAGGCTGGTGTCAGGCTGTGAGAAGCCACAGGAAGTCGTTTGGGGGTGGGAGAGCATGGCCTGGGATTCCAGGGACTACATGGATCCAGGTCGGAGATCCCAGGCCTCTGACAAGATCGACCCGTACCATCTGGTTCTCGGGCTCTTGGGCATCCTAGGTGCCACTAGAAGCCACAGAAGAGATGAGGATAGAGTGGGGGCCCACAGGCTAGATCTAGCCGAGGGCCAAAGGGGAAAGGCAGGGTGGAGCCCGGCTGGGTCCTGCTGGGGACCAAGTCCTTGGCTTGCCAGCAGGTGGCTTGGCTTGATGGAGGCCGTGGCTGGGCCTTCTGTGGGAGACTAGATGCAACTCTTTAGATGAAGGCCTGTTCTACTGTTCCCCACGGAAGATCCAATGAAAAGAGACAGTCCATGGTTTTAAGGTGTTTATTGTCATAGAGGAAAGTAACAATGAGTAGAATTGTACCTCACTTTCTCAGGGCAGGCCTGAGGTTAAATACCTTTTGCAGGGAAGAGTGTCTGGGAAGGGGAATTTATTGGCTAAGCCTCTAGGTACCTCATTAAAATGGAGATTCGTCTTGAGGCTACATGACCACACGTCCTCTACCTGTGGAGAGGCTTGGGGCATTGCCATTATGTGACTGATGGCCACAGACATATGGAGAGCTGAGGCCTCATGTCAGAAGCTTGGGGCCCAGGAGCATGGCAAAATGCCTACCGTCCCTTGCACGATTATCCCCTACTGGGTCACCAGGGTTTTAAACCTTAGCTCAACCAGAAACCAGGCTGCCTTTCATGGTCCCACACTAGGGCACTCATCTGGGGGGGGATGCTCATATGAAACCCAGAGTGTGGTCAGCTTTGGTTTCCAAATACAGACTGGCGGAAGATATGTGTTGACTGGGATTCATCCGGCAGGGGTCTTCAGATGATCCATCTAGAAATAACAGCATTGTTCACATGTATATAAAGAATCTGGATGCAGTCATGCCCTTGTAGAAACGATCTTGCTTCTCACAGCAAATCATTTCTCTAATAAAATATATCCAAGGAAAGAGAGTGGGTAAGGGAGAAGGAGCCAACTCACCAGCTGTACCTAAGGCTTCTGTCAATGATGTCACTGGCTCTGTCAGTGATGTCATTGGCTCTGTCAGTGATGTCATTGGCTCTGTCAGTGATGTCACTGGCTCTGTCAGTGATGTCATTGGGTGAGATGCTGTGTTGTAACTAAGTCTGCCCTGTCCACACAAAACACAGCTTTTACCTTAAAGGAAGGAATATAAGTGACCTTATGCCAAATAGAAATCATGTCAGCTCAGGAACATGGATTCAGTTGTCCCAAAGAACATGCTCCAGTGTGGAAATGGTTTTGTGAAGACTCTGTAGTTACAGGACAGAAGGAATGTGCAGATCAAGGCAATGGTGGGAACACCAGGTAGACAGCTCTAGCAAGAGGGGAAACCTGCTAGGAGCCCCACATGCTGTCTGTGGACATTCACAACTTTGGAACTGGTAGAATGCCGTAGTCTTCCAGGTTAGTGTATTCAAAAAGGCTTTGCTTGAGAGCTAAGAGGCTGTTAGGTGAGTGACTGTTAAGAGGACTCCAGAAAGCCAAGAGAAGTTTGAATCTGGACTTAAAGCATTATAGATCTCCACAATCCTAAAGTTCTAATCAGTAAGCCTTCCAGAGTCTTGTGTACGTTTTTTAGTACATTGTTTTAAATTTATTTATTAATGGACATGTGCCACAGTGATTTGAGGAAGCCAAACTACAACTTGAAGGAGTCAGTCATTGCCTTTAACAATGGGGATCCTGGGGATTGAACTCAGGTCTTTGGGCTTGGTAGCAAGCACCTTTACCTAGCGACCATGTCACTCTCCCTTGCAGAGTCCTTAACAGGCGTGGTCTCTCTGAGAACTCTGATCCACCACTCTTACATAATCTTCCTAATAGGACCCAGAGGTACTTCAACCATTTGCATTACTTCCTTTGAAGATGTGTCTTCTGAACCAAATTTCCTAAAAGTTTTGATGCCTCTACATCCCTGTGAACAACCACGTCTTTTTTTCCAGCGTGAATATATGTTATTAAAATATTAAATTAGTTGGTGCTTTTACATCTCAGGAAGCATTTGTTGTAGTTTTGAGAAAAAGGAAAGGAAGGATGTGAAAAGTGAATTGAGCATTTGTATCCCTTGTGGTAACAGGTGGTTCCAAAGAGACCCCCCCCCCAAACTCAGGCAACTTTCATATCTTCAGAAATCTTGTGTGGGCTGGGCATGTGGCTCAGGAGAATACTTGCCCAGCGTGCATAAAGCTCTGGATCAGACCCCCACCACTGCATAAGCCAGGCATGATGGTCCAAGCCTCCACTTCCAGTTTTCAGGAGGAACACAAAGTCATCCTCAGCAGCAGAGTTCCTAGCCCAGTTGAGCCGTGTGAGGCTCTGCAACAAACAAATGATCTGAATCGTGCCGTGGTCAGCACTGGAGTGGACATTCCAATGTGGACAGATAAGCCCAGGGGTTTGTATACAACAGGTCCTTATGATTTTAATTAAAGTCATGACTGGATCACAGAGAAGAAATGTAGGACCTAAAAAAAATAAAATTGTAAATAAATTGCTATATTGAGCATTGAGCAAAATTCTAAATTTCTTGTAATGAATATCACAGCACTACATCATAAATTCATTTTTAAAAATTCATTTGGGCTAAAAAAATCAGTCTTAGAAATTCATTCCTAGTAGATATTTAGAGACCTAGTGTTTTCAGTACTATTTCTAAAGCAAAGACCATGTAGAAATTGTAACCAATATGAAAATACTTTTTTAAGTAGAGATGTTTATAGCATTAAGTGGCTATATTAGTGGTAATTCTGAAATCTATAAACACAAGGCATGTTTTTATATTTCAAAATGCAATAAGTGGTATAAACCGGATATTAAATGTTTTACACATTGATGACTGCCCTGTTAAATATTATATGCACATCAACAAGAAATCAAAAGGATTTCCTTTTGAAAAAGGAAAAAGGATTTCCTTTGCAAAAGCAAAGGTTAGCTTGGAGTAAGATTACAAGAGGATGCATTTTCCTTTTCTCAAAAGTGTTCCAAGAAGACTTCTGGACAGATAGAAGACGTGTGCTTTGCCCATCTCTCCTGCGCAGCAGAAGAGGAAACCTTGGACATTTTATACAAGAAGACGTAAGAAAGGGGAGGGAAAGAAAGCAGAGCCAGGAACCTGGAGAGCCAGGAAGGCCTTTGTGGGAAGCACTAAGGAGTTTTCTTTTTGACTCATATATTGCAGACACAGAACTGAAGAAACCACCACCCCACCACCACCAACAACAACAAATGCCAGCTGGCACAGTCAAAAAATAAAACCTGGAAAAAGTCATGGTGGTTTACACCTTTATTCTCAGTACTTGGGAAGCAGAGTCAGGCAGGACTTCATGCACTCCAGGCTGGCCAGAGCTATATAGTGTCTCAAAAATAATGTTTTCAAGGAACCCCTACAAATTTCTCCTCTCAAGCATAAGCATCAGGAAAAGGAGACACTAGAAAGATAAAAAATCTTTGAGATGAGACCTCTTAGAGTAATGGTTCTCAACCTATGGGTGGCGACCCCTGGGGGGGGTGAATAACTTTTTCATAGGGATCGCATTCCAGATATACTGCATATCAGATGTTTACATTACGATTCGTAACAGCAGCAAAATCACTGTTATGAAATAGCAATGAAAATAATTTTATAGTTGGGGGTCGTCACCACAACGTGAGGAACTGTATTAAAGGGTCGAAGCATTAGTAAGGTTAAGAACCACAGGCTTAGACAACGGCTCTTAATTCCAGCCAACAGCACAGGAAAAAGCATGAGCCATTCTGCGTAAGCAGGCAAGAGCTAAGTATAGCCTAAACTCCTGGGTCAAGGCTCCTTACAGCCCTGCCAGGGTGCTATCGGTGAATGGAGCCTCACCTAGAGCAAGCCTTAGGGATCCACCTGTCTGTGCCTCCCCAGCACCGGGATTTCTTGGCTACCATTCGTGACTTTTTCCATGAGTTCTAAGGACAGAACTCTGGCAGTGCCGCTTGAGCAGCAAGCGCATTGCATACAGAGCCATCTCCTCCGCCCTCCTGTTTCACTTTGCAGTGATTCTATTTTGTGAAAGAAAATTTTGGATCAGCGCCATCTCCTCTGTCAGAACTTCATTGGAGCATCAGGTGTAAATCATAGTGGTGTCCATACTGGAAAACGGTGCTTGTAGACTTGGGCTGATGTAGAGAGGGGTCCTCCATTCCCGGCAGGCTCAGGATGATTGGTTAGC
Organism: Rhynchomys soricoides; assembly: GCA_019843965.1. NCBI lineage: Eukaryota > Metazoa > Chordata > Mammalia > Rodentia > Muridae > Rhynchomys > Rhynchomys soricoides. The sequence continues at coordinate 13,427,026 of JADRCH010000014.1, read as the reverse complement.
TGTCACCCAGTAAAGCTGTGCACGGAGCTGTGCATGGAGACCGGATGGTTGGCACTGAAGACCTCCGCAGATGATGTCTCAGCTGGAATCCAAAGCTGTTTTTCTAACCCTAACAAGATTTGTCATTAACTGTGACTGGAATTGACCCCATTTCTTTTCCTCCCAGCTTCACTAATGGGGATCAAAGGTCATGTCAGCCTTCAATGCAGGCTCCTGGGGCTCTGGCTTTTGTTCTCAGGGCCTCATGGTGAGGATGAACAAACAGCTTCTTGGCCCTTGGAAAACACAGAAGAAACCAGCAAAGCCTGATGTTTAGCAAACAGCCCCTCCGAGAACAGTCAGCTACAACCACTGGGAGAGATTCCTAGCTTTTTGTGCCTAGTCAGACAAATACGGAGAATGAGAAACGGAGTCTTTTTTAACTTCTTGTTTGGCACAGGCTACATTTTTTGCTAAGACAACTTGGGAACAAAGATAGGTTTCATTGAGAAATGTCTTCCCATCCCCAGGCAGGCTTGGATGTGGAAGGGGCATTTCTGGGGACCAGGGCATCTTTTACAATACCTATTTTGAGTGGCATTGATCCCCGATCTTTTCATAAAGACATCTGTGTTGTTTTCTGGCAACAGGATCTACTTTGACAGGCAGCAATATTCCTCACTTGCAGCTTGACCATTACTGATGTAAATAGATATATTGCATATATCTATATGTATAGCTGCATCCCATAGCATATCAACACCAAAACAGCAAGATCATGTTAGCACCTTTTTTTGTTTGAGATGAGCATATTTTTTTTCTAAAAAAAAATCAGTTACGTCAGGCAAAATGTCATGTTTCTGCCCTTGCAACCAGAAAATCACGCATCTGCAGATAGTGAATTGGGGCAAGGGACCTCTCCTTTCAAACAAAATGTAAGTCTGACTCAGAATGTCAATTTAAACCTTGAAGTGCTTTGACATCAACCAAACAGAAAGCCAGAACTTGGCTCGATCAGCAATTCCATTTGCCCATATCCATGCCAACGTTGCTGCCTCCACCCAGGGTACACCCTGGAGGGGCTCTGTCCAGCACAGCACTGGAATCACAGATCTGTCAGGTGTGCCCAGAATTAGTTGACCAAAGACCTGGGTGCCTGATGGACCTCTGCAGGAAACCTACACCAGCTTCGTCATCTAGGAAATATGACTCCCTTTACTACACCTACCTAAAGAAGCTGCAACAAGAAGAATTTAACAGATCGGAAAAGTGCTGAGAGTGCATTAGAGCCGCCACCGCTGCTGCATGGGGGCTGCTGCGAGTTTTCACCCAGCTGTACAACCACTGCCAGGATGACAACCACTGTCCTTAAAACACAGGCTGCACTCCTCATCAGTCTCCATTCCTCCCCACACCCAGACACTCACTTTATCTTTGCACAGATTTGCGTGTTGTGTGTAGCTTTGTGCTGCCCCGCTTTAGTTCTGGGAAGTGGTCATGCTACCATCCCCCCCACCCCCCGCTTCCCTTGCATCCATGGACAAAAGACAACACACACAGTTGTTCATTTTCAACTTGCCTTCTTGGCACAATTGCTGGAAACTACTAACTCCCACCTGGAAAATTCACCCTTATCATAGCTCTTAGCTCTGCTCCTCCCACCTGCCCTAACTTTAGTCGGTTAGTTGAATCTAGTTCCAGCCAAACATCTCTGACCACCTGCCTGTAGGAACAGCTACAGACCACCAGTCCTCCAGAGACCTCACATGGTTGCCTGCTTCTCCTCTCTCCAAAGCATGGCAAACTCCCTTCTTTCCCTCCTTGCGCCTCCCTTTTCTTCCAGGGACCCCCGAAGTCCTGCCTGTACCTTTTGCCCAGCCATTGTCCCATGGCTTTCTTTACTGACAGATCAAACACCAACGGGGAACAGGACCTTAATATCAGAACAGGCCCAACACCTGCATATCCCAGGCAACCTATACTAACGGAAATACACGGTGCATGAGTCTCCCTGGCTTGCGGCTTTTCATAAATATAACATTTTAAAGGTTCATCAATATTTTCATTTCTTCTTGTTACAGCGTAACGTCCTGTCTAAGGAATACGCCTCTACTATATTTTGTATCCATTCATCAGTTAGTGGGGATTTGAGTTGTTTCTGTCCTGATGCATGATGTTGCAATAAACATTCATATACAAAGTTTGAGGATTTCTTAAAGAAGGGGTGCATCTTGGACTGAGAAAGTCCATGGTTTCTTTTTTTTCAGATATTTTTCTATGGTATGCTGAGGTACAGGTTAAAACATGCTGGCTTCTGTCTCTGCTGCTGAGGAATTATCATTTCTTCTATAGCAGTGCTTCTCAGCCTTCCTAATGTTGTGGCTCTTTAATACAGTTCCCCATGTTATGGGGACCCCCAACCATAAAATTATTTTTGCTGCACTTTATAACTGTTATGAGTCATAATGTAAATATCTGATATGCAAGATACCTGATATGTGACCTCAAAGGGTCTCGACCCACTGGTTGAGAACCACTGTTAAGGAATAGCAATGTTACACAGACCCTGAAAACACAGCAGGGGGAAACCTGAGTCTATATTTGAAATAGAAATACTCAGATCGACCATGATAGCCACATGCTACAGAAATATAACTTTCTTTAGAAAAGAAAACCTTTCTGTGTGTGCTGTATTTCCTTAAAGAATCTATTTAAATCTGGGGGTGTTTGAAATTCTCAAAGCTTCATTCTTCCAAAGCAAGAAAACTGAAGGTGGAAGTTTCTGAGTTTATCCTATTTCTTAGATTTGTTTCTACCTCCACCCCATCTTGCAACATCTATGCTGTTGTCCAAATAGCCAGACACAGTTACGAGAGCTTTCTTAGGGCACACAGGGAATGTGGATTCTATAACTCCAGAGGAATCTGGGCCATTTCTAAGTTTGTATTTTGTGTTGTTGTGTTTAAAGCAGGGGTCAGTAGACACTAATGCTACAGCACACAGGTCTCAATGTGGACCACATCGGAGAAACATGCATAAGAGCTTTTTCCAAACCTAAATTCTAAAATGTGGGAGAGAAAATGCAGCTGTGCAGGCCAGAGCAACCTCCCCAGATATTAATCTTGCCAGTGTTCTCCCCACACAGGGCACAGATCCCTTTTCCAGAAAGCCTGACAGTAAAAGACCCAAACCTTCCCCAAAGCATTGCTGGACAGCAGGGCTCTCTCTTGTCTCTTTGCCCTCCTATTTTAAAGTGCTGTCCCATTCCACCTTCTACCCACTTGCCTATGACCACGTGGATGGGTCTCTTTGCAGTTATCCGTCATTGGCATTACTATTTCCCTTGTAACTGGAGAGTGACAAACATCACATTTGTGGCCCCCAGGAAGCAAATGCCTGGCACTGCTCTTCCTCCCTCCCACTCTAGCTGTCCATCTCTTCACCCTGCTTTGCTTTTTCCATCCACATTTTCTTTAACCAATCTAAATTTTACATCATACCTTGGGTTCCTTTGGGGCCAGCGTGTCAATGAATTTTTTTGTATCTAAATTTCTGTCTAAGTTTTCTATAATAAGTTTGTCTCCTAGCTCTTGTCCTTTGTAACTATCTAACTCTCTCTACTTTAACATGCTCCTCCTATGGGGGGGGAAAAGTCTCCGAAGCAAGCTATGTTACTCCATGCTAGATTCTGAAATTAGCATTTCTTATTTCTTATTTCATACTGAATGCAAACATAAAAGACCCTTTCTTTGCAGTGTGTGCAATTAGAAAGCATCACTCTGGGTGACACATGAAGAAGCATATAGCTAGAAAGATTAAATGGATGCTGTAGTGCCACCTATACAATAAAGCAGTGTCAAGCCTTAGACTCAGACCAAACCCTGAGACTGTTTAGAATGTAGATTGCATAGTGTATAACACCACTGTTGTTATGCTATAATTGAGTGCTGATGTATGGCTAGAAGACAGTGGTCCAGGATTGAATAAAATTCTAGAAGCAAAACTATTAAAAACTGAGCTTGAAAGACTGCTACAAACAGTTTTCACAAGATCCTGAAGAGATTCTAAGTGGGTCTATCTGAGAAAGACAGGACAGACTTCTTAAGTAATGAAACTCTCAGAGTCTTGGGTAAACATAACCCCTAGATGAGTTTCCACGTGAGCACATGGTTTGGTTGTGCAGGTCAAAGGCAGCTGATACAGCTGCCGAACATCATCATCATCATCCTGATCAACAAAGGTAGCCCTGTGGTTATCTTCAACCACAAGTGTTCTGGAGAAAATGGGATAGACAGTTTGGGACTTCTGAAGCTAGAATCATAATCTGAGTTCACTGAGAATCTTCACACGTGTAACACCTTCTACCAAGGGTTTAGTGCAGAAAAGCATTCATCATTTGAAGTAGCAGTGTAACTGCATATATATGCCCTCCAGACCACTCCTGCAACATATGAATATTTCTGAAATATTTCACAAGTGTCCTTTCTCTCACCACAAATTTGTATTCAATTCCAATGCAAAGCCAACCAGAATAACTGAGGAGCTTGGCCTGTGGTTCCCAATTTTACACAATGAGCAAAGACCTCAAAATAAGGTACTCTTAGGAAGAAAAATGATCAAGACATATAAAATTGACATAATGAAAGTGGCTGTTGTATGGGCAGAGACATAAACGAAAGAACGAGAGGGGGCAGGGTCATGTGAGGACAGCAGAAAACCATTGCAGGTAACTTCCAAAGCAAGAGTTCTCCAAGAAATGCTGTGGAGCCATTGGTCACTACATGGATGAAATCTGTGGCAAAACTAAGCCCTGCTTCACACCACACAGGAAATTCAAATCCTTTCTCCTTAACTTCTTAGCACTTAGGCATAAGAGGCAAAATGATAACACTGTATAAGATTATCTAGAAGAATCTCGAGGTGGTAAAAGGTTCTTAGACATAAGTGCTAACCACTAGGGTTGTTTTTAAGGATTGGTTTATTTTGACTTTATGTATATGTGTTTACTTTTTGAAAAATCTCTTCTAAGTCCAACAAATAAGTTAGTAAGTACAAAGCCAAACTATCCAAAAGAGAAATATGGAGGGAAGAAACCACAAAAAGTCCACAAAGCAGGAAACATGAATTGTTGTGTATGCACAAGTAATATTCAGTCTCATTAGCAACCAGATACTAGTTAAGACACCAACAAATGCCATTTCACCCACAGGGTTGGCAAAAATCAGAAAGTATGACATCATCAAGGGTTTGGCATGTTGTGAGTCAACTGGAATTTTCAGACACTGTTAGTGGGAGTTTAAATGGCTACAACCAGAAGTGAGTTGAATATTCATACATTTGTTGCCTGACAATACTACCCTAGAGGCACTCTTTTGTATGTGCACAAAATTTATGTAAGTCTATACTGCTAGGAGAAGCTCATGCTAAATTATTTTAATACCAAGGACTGGAAAGAAATAAAGTTTAGAATGCTGCCAGCTGGGAGATGACTAAGAGGAAAGCCATCAGCTAAAGTGATCATGTTGGTGAGATGCTGGAGGGAAGGCTCACAAGGGCTCCCACTGCTCCTGAACACCATTGCTTAACTGTGTGACTCACATTTTTGCACGTATCAAACATGACATGAAAATTTAAATAAAGCAGGAAACCAGGTGGCCAGTGTCCTTGGAGAACACAAAAATATTCCAATTACCCATCTATACTCCTCACTAATTAAGTGGCTAAGGAAATTCAGACTGTAATTTCCTGGCAGAGCCAGATGCCAAACCCAGATTTTCCAACATTGTTTCCTGATACCAAAACTCGAGGCTGTGTCCTTTACCTAAGAACATAACAAAAAGAAGTTTCCATTCTTTCTCATCTTTGTGTCTCCAAGACCTGGCATGGCACCTACCAAATTACTGCCCCCCCCCCATTGAATATTATGGCGTTCCTGTTGGCGTAATCACAAGACCTCTCTGTGGCTTACAAAAAATGTATTTTTGTTTCCTAACTCAGTGTCCTCAAACCAAACAAAGCTTCCCAGATGCCAAGCAGAAACCACAAGCAGAGGTGTCATTAGTGAGCACTGCCAGAAGTCACATGTGTGGGCATCCCAGAGGAGGAGAGATCTGTGAGAAGAAGTGGAGAGACCTGAACACTGGGCTACACTTGACAGCTGGTCCCAGCAGGCCAGCCTGGTATGACTAGCTTCTTTGGCTCATGGTGCAGATGTAGGGAAGGGAGTCAACCCCTGTGAATGTGTCTTTGTTGCCCTCCCAGCAGAGGAGTGTCCAGAATCTGTGCTTCAGCTGTAGAAAGAGCAGAGGATGCCGTTTCTCTTCCATTACATCTGCATAATAGGCTTGCATGGGTCTCCATGTGATGCTAAGTCTCTAACATCACAGTTTCATCTCATTTGACAATGTCCTGAACCTGAGGCCTCCAAGCATCTGATCCTAATGATCCGAGTTCCCTTGGAGCTACCACTGCTCTTTCACTCTCAGTCTTTCCCTGTCACCGCGAGCTAGTGTGGGGCACATGGACTGTGCCACCAGAGGAACTGGCATAGAACTGGTGAGGTGGCGCACGCTCATACTGAAGGTCCTGTTGGATCCCATGCACACCAGCTGTGGTATGAGTCAGCTGGTTGGACCCCACATTGTGTGCTAGCTGTGGTACCAGGTTCTGACTCTCCTCTCAAGGTGGGCAGGTGCCTGGTCCACCAGCTTTTAGAAGACAGGGAGAAATCCCGGAACAGGTGGGGTCTGCAGTCTGCCTCTTCCCTGCAGGCATCAGACACCACTGCCCACCAGGCCAGAAGAGGGTGAAGTCTGGGACAAGTGGGATCCCAGTCAGGATAGGAGTGGGGTTGGGGTAGGGGCCCTGGGAGTGGGAGTGTGGGGGTGGGGGATGGAAGGGGAGAAGGGGAACCTCCTCCGAGAATCTTAGTATTATGGCTCCTTTAAGTGAAGGCCTTCTCTGGTGATCTTTTATAAAGCAGCTCTCTGAGAAGATCTTAGCTGTTTTGTATTTCTTTACTAGGGGGTGAGTTTAAATGCATACCCTTTATTGTGGTGAACTAAGGGTCATATAGCTTTGGTGGTGAAGGTGTGAGAATATCCAGGGAAGGAAAGGTCATTGGCTGAAGGCTAAGCTACTGAGATGCCTCATTAGAATGGAGAGGTATTCCAGGTGCTGGGTACTGTGATAACCTGGTTGAGGTCTCAGGGGTACATGCTCCAAGGCAGGCATAGAAACAGGGAGTGTCTTAGTCAGGGTTTCTATTCCTGCACAAACATCATTACCAAGAAGCAAGTTGGGGAGCAAAGGGTTTATTCAGCTTACACTTCTAATTGCTGTTCATCACGAAAGGAAGTCAGGACTGGAATTCAAGCGGGTCAGGAAGCAGGAGCTGATGCAGACGCCATGGAGGAATGCTGCTTACTAAGACTTGCTTGCTTGGCTTGTTCAGCCTGCTTTCTTATAGAACCCAAGACTACCAGCCCACAGATGGTACCACTCACAAGGGGCCCTCCCCCACTTGATCACTAATTGAGAAAATGCCTTACCACTGGATCTCATGGAAGCATTTTCTCAACTGAAACTCCTTTCTCTGTGATAACAGCTTGTGTCAAGTTGACACAAAATCAGCCAGTACAGGGAGAGAGTTAGCCCATTCCTTCAGGTCTCAAGTTTGAGATTTCTGGGGTTCAAGCATGCTCCATCTTCACCAGTTCTGTGCTAATTCCTCGCTGTCCCTCTGCCCCACAAGCTAGAACATCAGTAGTGGAAATTGGTGGTTGCTTCCTTTCCGGAAGAGTCTCTGAATGCTTAACCCTGGAGTTGTTCTCTTCCAGGGTTAGAGGTGTCACTTGTATTTTCTTTATTATCATTATCGTTATTAATGTGTGTGTGTGTGTATGTGTGTGTATGCACGTGTGCATACATGAGCATGAACCTGGGTGAGTTTCTGCACACTATATGTATGCAGGTGCCTGTAGAGAACAGAGCACATCATATTCTCTGAAACTAGAGTTTCACATGGTAATGAGACACCTGCTGTGGGTGCTGGGAACAGAACCCAGGTCCTCTGTGAAGGCACCCTTAACTCCAGGGACCCAGAAATCCCGCCTGTACCTTCTGCCCGGCTTTCTTTACTGACAGATCAAGAACCATTTGGAGAACAGGACGTTAGCATCAGAACCATCCCTAAAGCCCCACACCGATTTACCTTCTCTCTCCCAATCCCCTAAACTCACCCCATCCATGCCATCCTCCCCATACCTGATCCCCATGCCAGTTAGCCTCCCCACCGCCTCCCCTATCCACTTCCCTTCCTCCATCCACCTCTGGTGTCTATTTTATTTCCCCTTCTGAGTGAGATTAGAGCATCCTCCGTTCAGCCCTCTTCGTTACTTAGTTTCTTTGGGTCTATGGATGGTAGTATAGCTGTTCTGTACTTCATGGCTAATATCAACTTATAAGTACATACCGTGAGTGTTTTTCTGAGTCTGGTTTACCTCTCTCAGGATGATTTTTTATAGTTCTATCCATTTGCCTGCAAATTGCACCATGTCTTTGTTTTTAATAGATGAGTAGTATTCTGTTGTGTAAATGTACCACATTTTCTTTATTCATTCTTCAGTTGGGTGACATTTAGGTTGTTTCCAATTTCTGACAATTACAAATAAAGCTGCTATGAACATAGTTGAACAAGTGTCCTTGTGGAGTGGTGGATGATCTTTTGGTCAGATGCTCAGGGATAGAATAGCTGGGTCTTAGGGTAGAACTAGTCCCAGTTTTCTGAGAAACTGCCAAGTTGGTTTCCAAACTTGTTGTAAAGTTTGCACTTCCACCAGCAATGGAGAAGTATTCCCCTTGCTCCACATCCTCGCCAGCATGTGTTGGTGTTTTGATGTTAGCCATTCTGGTATTATAGGATGGAGTCTCAGAAGCATTTTGACTTGCATTTCCCTAATGATGAAAGATGTCAAACATTTTTTAAACTGCTTCTTAGCCATTAGCGATTCCTCAATTGAGAATTCTCTGTCTACCTCTGGACCCCATTTCTTAGTTGGGTTATTTGGTTTTTGGTGTCTAAATTCTTGAGTTCTTTGTGTATTTTGGATATTAGTCCTCTGTCAGATGTAGGGTTGGTGAAGATCTTTTCCCATTCTGTAGGTTGTCATTTTGTCCTATTGATGAAAGCCTTACAAAAGCTTTTCAGTTTCTGGGTCTTCCATTGATCAATCTGTCTGTTTTTATTCCAATACTACGTGGTTTTATCACTCTTGCTCTGTGATACTACAGCTTGAAATCAGGTATGGTGATACTTCCAGAAGTTCTTTTAGTGTACAGGATTGTTTTAGCTATCCTGGGTTTTTATTTGTCCATACAATGTTGAGAATTGCTCTTTTAAGGTCTATAAAAAATTGTGTTGGAATTTTGATGGGATCAAATGGAATCTTTTTGTACAGGACAACAGAGCAGTCAGGCACTCTTGTGCACTCACCCCATAGCACAAGAAAGGAATAAGTAAATCATGATACTTTATATTCATGTACAAACTCCAAAATTCAAAACTGCATCCACACTAATCCAGTATCCCCTTCAACGGGGTCTTAGATCGAATGGTTGAGGGCAGAATTAGAGGTGTTGAGCTAGGAGTAAAAGTAACTGGGCACATTAACTGCAGAAGGCTTAGAAGAGCCTAGCCTTAGAGCCAATACAGCAGTTTAAAAATGAGCTAGTGTGTGTGTGTGTGTGTGTGTGTGTGTGTGTGTGTGTGTGTTTCATCTGCAGATCTGAGATAGCTCCTGGGCGGGTGTGCGCCTGCGACTCACCAGGAACTTAAAAAGGTGTAGCCAAAACTTCTGCTACATATGGCACCCAATATGGGGCAAGAATCCACTATTAATTTAAGAAATTCTCAGATGAATTACACACACACAATGATATAGTTTATACAGGGGAGAACTGATTTCTCAGTGGAGCAGGATCATGAGTCATGTGGCTCTGAGTGAAACTGGAACAAAGGAACACAGTCATCAGCAGGGATTTATACCCCAGGCCACCTGCTAGGAGGAGACAGTGAGAAGCAAACAATAAAGCTGCCTGCCTCCAACCACCAGATAAATAAAGGATAGAGATTTATAAATCTAATTTAATTGTTTTCAAGGATAGAAGACAGTATACAGATTTTGCCAGAGCCATGTGGGGATTTATTTCTTCCTGCAGTTCAAAACTAATACAAAGATGAGAGGCAGAGAGCTAGATGGTCGATGCTGCAAATATTAAGCTCCACAGAAGAGAAAAGTCAGGGAGAATGAATGAACAAATACTTTAAAGATATGTAAGAGTCTTGCCAGAACCATTTCTCAGGATCTTTGAACATGGACGACAAAGGACTTCTCCCTTGTATGAAAAAAATTAGAGCATATAAATAGGCTTATACAGTAAATAGAAGGAAATTTAATTAAAGTTAAATGCAGAGATATAAATACTGAGGCTTTCAATAAAAAAAATTAGGTCAAAAGCATTAGGTTGGAAGCCTAGCCTATCTCAGACAGTAGAAACTTAGACCTTGAAAATTATATATAGAGAAAGGGACATAGTACTGTATGTATCCACAGAGATATTAATCTCCATAGTAGGGAATACTCAAGTTTACACAGATATATAAATAATTTAGGCCTTGATCTCATGTAGGTCAGGCCAGGAGACAGGAGAAACACTGTCTCAACAGATTGTTTAGATTGTTTTAATTGCTTTAAATTGTTTTGATTATCAAAATGAGTGTGGTTATGAATTTAATGGTTGTGTTAAAGTTCCTCTGGGAAAGAGGTCAAGCTATACCCTTAATGAGTTCTGGTTACTGGACCAATGACATACTATTTTGGGAGAAAGGTTCTGTATTTGTGTTGACAGGAAAGGAGAATAGGCTCTGCACCCCTTCCAGAGTGATATGGATCAAATATTACAGGGGAAGACCACCTGAAGGTCTCTAAAAATTCAAGAAAATCAAACAAGACAGGTAAATTGATCTGCTGATTCCTTGACATGGGAACAGCTCAGTAACTGTCTTAGACACAAAAAAATGTCTCTAACCAAAACTTCAGCTAAAATGAGACAATAAATATTATTGGTTATGGAGTCCCTAATATTCTTCATGCCCTCCTTCATATAGAATAAATGAAGATTTATTACATTTGGTTATTCATAAAATTAACTCATGAAAAAGACAGTTGTCTTTCACCTGCTCAAACAAGGAGCAAAGTTTCATCCTTAACTGATCTGTGTACCCTGCACAATCCATATGAAAATCTTAATGGTACTCAAATTTTGGTTGTGAGATTCATATATTACAGAATGTACAGCTTTGGCAAGACTCATCCTCAGAGATGCTGAACTGACCTGCTTGGTCCCCTGCTTCCTAATGCTGCCAAAAACAGCTTCAGGGATTGCAGCTAATTCCAGATCATCTCACCTCATTCAACCTTTCAGACAGATCCAGTCAGAATTTCAGTCAAGCCCTGAGCCTTCCAAGCATACAGAGACTGGATAACAGATGCTAAAGCTAGCGTTCTTAAGTCTAACCAATTTTCTAATTTTCCTACTCCTCCCTGCCCCTTTAAAGAATTTCTCATTGCCCCTAACTAGCAAAAAGAAGCCAGGAAGAGTCATCAGCCTGATTCCCTGGTTTTGGGTGTCTGATTATGGTTATTTTGCAAATTAGATAGGTTGTCATTTTAAGAGATAATTTGGGAATGGTCATAATGTTTAACATGAAGGAAATAGATGGGATGGATTGCTAAATATTCTTGAACAAAACATTATGTAGCCATAAACTTACAATGGTAGAAATCTTTGTAATTGAGGTAAAATTGAATTGGTACAAAATGTATATACTGATATAGAATTAAGGTTTTCATTGGTATGAATCTGTATATTGATACAAAATTTAAAATTAATATTGTTACTATTAGATAGGCATTGTGCCTATGCAACTCATTTAAGAACAAGATGATTAAGTAATGCAAGTTAAGGGCCAGATAGTAAACTCATGGTTAAGTTAGATCCTAATTTAATTATAATTAAGTGCTTTCAATTTACTCAAATAGAAATGGTTAAGAGTAGCTAAGGTTTAACAGTTCAAAGGGACTGAAGGAGCTGAGGGAGTTTGCAGCTCCATGGGGAGGAAGCAACAGTGTCAACTGGTCAGGCCCCCTGGGTGCTCCCAGAGACTGGACCACCAACCAAAGAATGCATATGGAGGGACCCATGGTGCTGGCCACATATGTGGCAGAGGAAGGCCTTGTTGGCCAACAGTAGGAGGAGAGGCCCTTGTTTCTGAGAGTGTTAGATGCCCCAGTATAGGGGAATGCCAGGGAGGGAAGACAGGAGTAGGTGGGTGGGTGGGGGAGCACCCTCATAGAGACGGGGGAGGAGGAATGGGATAGGGGGTTTCCAAAGGGGAGACCTGGAAAGGGGAAAACATTTGAAATGTAAATAAAGTATCAAAAATTATTTATATATGTATATATAGAGAGAGAGAGAGAGAGAAAGAGAGACTTTACATAGCTAGATAGCCTTCAAAGACATCAGAAATCTACAGAATGTGACATTTAATGTTATTTTATATTAAGGATCATTTGACTAGAGACATGTCTGCTACTGACAGTACCACCTTCACAGTTCAAAGAAGATATTGAACATCTTTACCTACAGGTGAGGTTGCTTATTGTGGCAAGGTAGACACAGAACAAAAACTGCCTATTTCATCTACATAAAAAATACTGTCCAAAATGGACACACTATGCAGAATAGTCAACTGATAGCTCTGCCAATACTGGGTAAACAGTCCTTCATAATTCTGCTTTACAAAGGTCTGTCAGATGACTGGGCCAGGAAGCTGAAGTCTGATGCTCCATAGTTTTGAGAAATGGGGACTGTCCAGGTACTCTGCTGTCTCTACAATTGTTTTGGTTTGAGAAGCTATGTTTAGTGCTTCCTATATACCCAGGTAATATTTATTTCGTTCTTGGATTTCTGACAGGGTTGAAGATTAATTATAGTCCCTCCCACAAGCAAATTTAAGTTGTTTAACATTAAAGACATGATATAGAGTAGAAAGCATGGTTTTCAGATGGTGCTACAGGCTAAAATCTAAACATAGTTCAGGGATAGAATTGTAACTTTTTAAGTTAGGAATGATGGTGAAGTACTTTATTTAACTGACAAATATGATGGACTGAATGTTGATTGTATACCACGCTTTGTAACTTACATAATTGTTGTGGTTATGCTCGGTTTAGGTCTGAGAGAAGAGGGTTGGTTTGTTTTGTTTTGTTTTTTAAATTGGCCAGAAAAGGTGAGATGTAGAGGAATGGCTCTGATGCTTTGATTTAATCAAGAATCCGTGTATACTTGTGCTGAAGGTCCATGTCCACATGGACATGTTGCTTCTTGATCAATCAATAAAGATGCCAGCAGCCAGTGGCTGGGAGGAAAGAAAGAGGCAGGCCTTTCAGGTTCCTACAGGCTAGAAGAGAGGAGGAGGAGGAGATCAAGATACTTGAAGGAGAGAGACAGAACAGACCCAGAGCTGTAAGAGAGATCTTCCAAAATGTAGGCAGAAAAGGAAAGTAGCCCACAGAAGGGCAGCCCAAAAGTATCTTGGGCAGCAAGACCAATGGACTTCACAGAAGATAACTGAGCAACTAAGTTGAGGGAAAATTTAGGGGTGTTGAGCTAGGAGTGAAGGTTAAGGGCATGCTGGCCACAGAAGTCATAGAAGAGCCCAGCCATGGAGCCAATAAGGCAGTTTAAAAATGAGCGTGTGTGTTTGTGTCTTTCATCTGCGGATCCCAGATAGCTCCTGGGCAGGTATGAGCCTGTGACTCATTGGGAACTTAAAGAGGTGTATCCAAAATTCCTGCAACAAAAAAGGAAAGAAAAGAGTACAGGTCATACAATCGTGTTTGAATGTATAGAGAGCAGGCACTGCATGGCGAAGATTAGCCAGCCTCTCTCCATCGACAGAAAGGCCATGACACCACCAGCATGTTAGCCAATCACTGTGAAAGTGAAAACAACCTTAAGTCTCATGACACTCTCTTTTGGAGTCAGTAAAGCTCCCATAGAAAGCCATCTTGAGAGAGTCTCACCCAAGGGTTTAATTCACTTTCTAAGGCAGATCCCAGTGTGCCTTAGCACTCCTGTGTGGGCATGGGCACTGGCAAGATGCCACAGAGATGTGTTTAGACAAATTGTAGGGCTGGAAGATGACTTCAGATTAGACAGGGTGCTATACTGGTGTCTCTCACTCTCACAAAGAAAAAGCTTTACGCCCCTGAAATGACATTACATAAGAAGCCAGGAGGCAAGCATTCTGACAGAGGACCCTCCTCAGTGAACTTTGTCTGCTTGAGACAACCACAGCACTGGGTGGCAGAGGTGATGACCAAGGAGATCTTAGCAGAATCAACAGCCACTGTGAAAACAGGATCCTCCCATCGGGAAATTCCCTTTCATTGTCTAAGGAAAACTATCCTGGAAAACTGCCCCAAACCCAGGCCAATGGGGCTGAGACAATAAGACCTGTGGGAGGCAGAAGAATGCTGTGCTGGCTGGCTTTAGATGTCAACATGACACTAGCATCATCACAGAAGGAACCTCAGTTAAGGAACTGCCTCTATGAGATCCAGCTGTAAGGCATTTTCTCAATTAGTGATCAATCAGAGAAGGCTCAGCCCATTGTAGGAGGTGCCATAGAAAGCAAGCCAGTAAGCAGCACCCTTCCATGACCTCTGTATTCAGCTCCTGCCTCCAGGTTCCTACCCTGCTTGAGTTCCTATCCTGACTTCCTCTGATGATGGATTATAATCTAGAAGTGTAAGCCAAATAAACCCTTTCCTCCCCAGCTTGCTTTTTGGTCATGATGTTTTCTCAAAGAAATAGAAACCCTAACCAAGACAGATACTGTAGGTGGCACACCAAATCTCAGAGACTTGCTGGCATCCTGAGGATGAGGCATGGGTTACTTGCTCCACTTTCCTGTTTCAAAGGCAGATATGGGTGGTCATGGAGCATTTGCAAGTGGCAAGAAGGCACACATGAGAATCTAGCAATCTCAAGTACTCACAAGGAATTAACTGTTTGGAAACTGATGATAACTCTAATAACCTAGTTTAACTGAAATTATAGTATACCAAAAATTTAAGTGTCTTTTCTGAAAATCACATGAAGGTCTCCTCCATGTCCTCAGAAAGGTGAAGGGAATACAGAGTTGTAGTCTTCGGTGGAGGACAGATAAGAAGTAACTCTGCCCTTTTTTAAGGTTTATTTTTTATGTGTATGGGTGCTTTCCTGTGTATATGTCTGCGTAACACATATGTGGCTGGTACCCAGAGAAGTCATAAAAGGACATCAGATTCCTTGAAACCTGAGTTACAGTGGTTAAGAGCCTCAAACCAAAAATCAAAGACTCATTGCAGTGAACTCGTAAGTAAAGATGTGTGGACAAAGGGGTGTCCTGTGGGACACGCTGCAACGTCCATGGTGAAATTTTTTGTTTATTTGTTTCCTTTTGGGGGTGGGCAGTTGCAAGGGTGGAGGGTGAATATGGAGGGATGGGGAGATGGGTGGGATTGGGGTCCATGATATGAAGTTTACAAGGAGTAAAATGTTTGGGAAAAAAGTGGGAACAAGAAGAGGGGGTGGGAAATAGAAGAAAGTGGGGCCTAAACCTTTGTCCCATGAAGGCGCGATGGTAGTTTCGTGATAGATTAGCTTCTACAGTTCTGTGATATGATTGGAATCAGTCTTATGTTGTCTCCAACTTTATGCTTTTTCTTTGAAATTACTTCAGTCGTTCAGAGACTCTTATGCTTGTAAACAAAATTGATCCAACAGTGTTTTGATGGCTTGATTAAATCTGTTGATTGCTTTGGGTGTGTAAGTATTAAAACAATATTTATTCTTCCAATATGTGAATATGGAAGGGGAGAAACGGGGGGGAGCTAAAGAAAGGGGGGCATTGCAAGGGAAGGAACAGGATGCGGATTTAACCAAAACACGTTATATGCGTGGATGATATTGTGAAGCAATAAAACATATTATAAAGACTAAAATGTCATAAGAAGTTCTTATTGTAATTGATGCATGCTAGAGAGGAAAGAAACACTGCATAGATCAGTGTCCGACAGAGTGTTCTTTCCTCTTCTCGCAGAAGCACAAGCTTAATCAAAATGGGGCTTTAATAAAAGAATGCTGGAACACACACACACTCAAACACACTCACATATACAAACACATACAAACTCACACATTCACATACACACACATACAAACACACACTCACATACACACTCACACACATACAAACTCACACTCACATAC
>JADRCH010000014.1:13361546-13410657 GCA_019843965.1 Rhynchomys soricoides | reverse complement strand
CACACTCACATACACACTCACACACATACAAACTCACACTCACATACACACTCACACAAACTCACACTCACATACACACCCACACAAACTCACATTCACATACACACTCACACAAACTCACATACTCACACACATGGTTGCACACTCACACTCACTCATACAAACATACTCACAATTATACTCACACACTCACATATACACAATCTCATACACACTCACACATATTTACACACACCAACATGCTCACATACATATTCATTCACACACACTTCCATACACACACACACACATACACACATTCACACACACTCATACACACACACATTCACATACACACTCACATTCTCACACACACCAACATACCCACACTCACACACACACACACTCCTATACACACACACACACACACACACACACACACACTCAGTATCTAAACCTGGTCTCAATGCCACAAGGACACTTCTTTCTCTGACTCCTTTTTCATTCTCTTCCGTTCAGACAGGTTTTCTTCATGTGGCTGACAGCAGCCTCTAGCAACTCTTGATTGACAGCAGCCTCTAGCAACTTTTGATTGACAGCAGCCTCTAGCAACCCTTGATTGACAGCAGCCTCTAGCAACCCTTGATTGACAGCAGCCTCTAGCAACCCTTGATTGACAGCAGCCTCTAGCAACTCTTGATTGACAGCAGCCTCTAGCAACCCTTGATTGACAGCAGCCTCTAGCAACTCTTGATTGACAGCAGCCTCTAGCAACCCATGATCTCCATCACCCACTCCTCAGTGTAAGATTATCACCAGTTCTTCTTAAAATCAACTGAGGAAAGGCATCTAATAGGACAGAATTTTGTCACATGTCCTATCCTTAAGCCACTGTAAACAGTGGAATGGGTACGATGACCACCTCTGGCCAAGGTCATGAAGTCAGAGTTTGCAGCCCTTAATAGTCACAAAGAAAGAGACTAGGAAGAAGTCCCCCTACCCCAGTCAAATAAGGTGCTTCTGTTAGATTAATAACAATGAGTGATACAGGGTCGCATTTGAGTAAAGGCTGTTCTGGAAGCCGGACCTCAACCCAATGGAATGTTTCTAGTGACTCCAACTTCATTAATTAAGACTGAAGAAGGGAGAATCTTGCAGAGTCTGCAGAGAACCTCAGAAGGTGCCTCCTCCCTTTCCTCCCACACAACAGGAACTGTAAACCAGGCATTCATATGTGTTGCTTCTCCTTTTAGGTTTAATTCAACTTGAAAGGACTCTTCGTCTTATGCAAGTGAGCAAGGGAAGGTCTGCTGGTTCCATGGCTAATAACCTCTCACTCTGAGAAATGTGGTGCCTGACTCCACTGGGCCACTTGGTAACTGCAATCTGACATTACAGAAACTTTTCCCGTGAGACCACAGATATCTAAGCCATTTCCCTTTTCAGACGACTCCAGCTAATGGCTTTCTGTGCTATTAGTGGAACATATCCAACAATCTTTGATTTGTGGTTGCTTGACTGGGCCCTGAAAGGAGAGGCCGTTTCCTTGCAAGGAGGAATAATTGCCTGGGAATTCTGCAGAGTGCTATCATTCCTGTGGAGCTGGAGGGAACATCAATTTTCTTGACACTGAGAATGTTTCAGACTGTGCCTAGGCCAAGTGGTGCATATATGTGGTGGTAGAGAGAGGCGTATCCATGTGTGGGGTGTATTTGTTCATAGCATGACAACCTATGGTGCAGGGCCTCAGGTACCCTCCACCTTTTGTCTCTCAGTGGCCTGGAACTCCATATGGGCAAGGCTAGTTGGCTCTTAAGCCCCTAGAGATCCCCCTGTCTCTGCTTCCCATATCACAGAGTTTGGATCACAGGTATGCTCCATACATGATCTTTTTTTAAAAACTTGGATTCTGAAGATCCAAATTCAAGTCTTCAACGTGTAAGGCAAATGTCTTACCAACTGAGCCATCTCCTCAACCCTCTGCCTATGAATTCTGAATCAGTTCCAGTAACTGTAAGACAATCAGAGTGGAAAGAGGCCACCAAATACTCTTCACTATATAGGAATACAGGAAAGAAGGCAACATTTTGCACAGGGCAGTTGCAAGAAGAACCATGTGCTTATGGTCCCACTTTCCGAGTCTTTGGCACCATCTGCTCCAGAGGAAATGACTATCTAGCTCATCGCTGCATGAGCTTCCAAGGCACCAGCAGGACAATATTTGTTTTGGTGCTGGAAACCTATCTTCCTTTTGAAAGCGTAACAGCCAAAGGTTATCTCGGGCTTGGAAGGGACTTTTTGTTCTTAATGAGCTTTCTCTTTCTGAATAATTTGAGATTTGCAGGAAGGTTACTGATGCAGTGCAGAGAATTTCCGTGTGCCCCTGGTCTGCTGCTGGTCATAGCTCTCACTACCATTGTCAGAATGGACAAGTAGATGCTGCACGGATGCTCTTGAGACACCTCAGGCTTCCCACTGATGCCGAGAACCTCTTACTCTTCAAGTCACAACTTCTTAGTCTCAGCCAGTGTGTGATACAGTCTGACTTTCCTCATTTGCCAGTCTTTGTGGTTTTAAAGGGTCCTGGTCCAATGTTTGGTAGGAGGTTCTTCGGTCCTTTGGTCTAAATCTTTCAGATAGGGCTATGAGGTTTTCAGGAAAGCATGCCTAGGACAACATTTTTAGAAAGCAGGTAACTCAGAAGTTACCAGCTTGTCTTAAAACGAAATCTCCCTTTATCTGTTCCAGTCTGTTTTTAATGATGTCGTATGCTGGTTTTGTGATGAATTTTTCCAATTCAAGTTTCTAGCTCCTTTAACTAGTGAGCCCCACAGGTTCCACAGGTGGGTAAGCAGGTGGCTCCTTCTAGAGCAATGGTTCTCAACCTTCCTAATGCTGTGACCCCTTAATACAGTTCCTCATGTTGTGGTGACCCCAACCATAAAGTTATTTTTGTTGCTACTCCATGACTGTAATTTCGCTGTTATGAATTGTAATGTTAATATCTGATGTTTCCAGTGGTCTCAGGCAACCCTCAGGGGTTGCTCAACCCCTCAAAGGAGTCATGACTCACAAGTTCAGAGTTTTAGAGTTGGGTGCTCCCTACAGTGTCCCCAGAACCATGTCTGTCACACTGCTCATAACGGAAAGTGACCCAGATGAACTCCCAAGTCAAGGAACAGAAAAGAAGAGCAACAGGTGTGGCAGCCAAGTCTCAGGAAAATGTCATTTTCATGACATGAGTGGAGTCTAAACATTGTGTGTGACTCCCTATCCTCTGGTCCACACAGCATGACCTTCCCTGTGTTTGACAACAGAATGGAGGGAAAAGACTCAAGGGAAGCTGGCTGAGAGAAAAGTCAATAAATTACAGTGTATGACAGTGACAATCACCCTCACCTTGACTTCCTAAGCTCCCCATGTCACTTGCTAGGACAGGGCCACTCACTGAGGGTCACATAGTTTTACCTGGCCTAGACAGGATCTTTGACCCTACAAATCCCAACTGAAAGCCCATTTGAGACACGGAGAGAGCCTTTCTGCTGTCTCCTCTTCCCTTGTCCACCCTGGCTACCAGTGCTCCACCTTCTCTTCAACCCCCTGTCCCTTACTTTGATTGGAGACAGGTGCTTCCTTATGTTGTCTAGGCTGGCCTGAGCTCCTAGGCTCAAGCGATTCTCCTGCCTCAGCCTCCCCAGCCTGAGATGACAGACTCATGGACTGTCTGCAGCTGCCAATGCTATCACAGAATCCAGAATCCCCTGTCATGGTTCAGAATTCTAAGCCCCAGTCCCCTCTTCTCAGACAGTGATAATAGCTCCATTCCCTCCTTTCCCACACTTCCCTAGTACCCTAGCGTCCCCACAGGCACTGAGGTGACCACGACACATTTCCAAGAACCCCACTGATGTGATTATCCCAGTCAAGAGCAAACCCAGGGCAGAGGAGGGTAAGTGAGTCCTGGCCAGGCATCAGGGGATCTGGTGGTCCTGGTTCCAATGCCATTAGTTCCAAGCAACTACCTCACCTCTCTTTAATCAACAATCACATCAGACACCATTTTTATCCTCCTTACCCACCTCCTGGTTTCTGTGATCTGTAAACATAAGCAAGACACTTAATGTCTCACTGGTCCTCAAGTCCTTCTCTGTCTGCCATGTGCCTCAGCTTGCTGTCCCTGTAATCATGTCACTTTGTCACTTGCTGGTCACACCTGCACTCCTAATCCCCATACAAGTGTGTTAAGGACAACAGGCTCTCGTGAACAAGGGGCCTGGTAGAGCATTCCTGCTCTGGCACTTGACAGGGCATGCATATGTTGTTGAATGAACAGAAGAACCAAGCAGGTAAACAAATAACACTGTATGTGAACGTGTTTGTAAACTGTTGGGCTGTACATATATGTGAAGGGCCAGATGAGATTTGGCTATCTAACCTGTTCAGATCAGCTGCCTTCTCTAAGAACTTGCTCTGTCCCGTGGCCTGTGTCTGAAGCCTGACCCTGCTCTCTAGCCAGGGTCTGGCTGCAGCTGAAGACACCAGTCTCAAATCTGTTTATCAATTGACTGTCAAGTTGCCAACAGTTCCGCTATCTAAACTATCACCCAGACAATAAGCCAGAAGATGAAATTAATCGAATTGGAGCATTATATAGAGTCAGAGCTGAGACAACCATGTGGGTCCTTTCCAAGGACCAGAATCCAACAGAGCAAGAGGAGCTGGAAAGAAAGACCCAGAAGAGATCATCTGGGTCTCGGAGCTGGATTCCCCAAACCCCAATTGCACTTCTGGTTCCTTATCTTTGTTCTGTCGTTGGACATCTAGAGAGTGCTTCTAGGCATTATACAAATTCCTCTTTGCATAACCTGGAGAAGGGTTGGGCTTACCTTCCACAAAGGTAATCTTTCTTAGAGACACTGGGTACAAATACAGCACAGAGAGGGGAAGAAAGCCCCACCCCCACCCCCCACCCCACCCCCCGTTAGGGCTGAGACTTCAGCTGAAGTAAGAATAGAAGCGAAGACTCTCCTCTGGTGCACAGCAAACTCTGATCATGGCAGCTGCCCTCCCAGGGATAAACATGCAAAGAACCTGTGCTGGGTGAGTAGAAAGCAGGCAAAGTTTCCAAGGAAGTAACCCTTAGCTGCCTGTCATGCTACTGCTGGAGCTGAGGGCTAGCCACTCATGGCCAGTCCAGGAGGCCTCCTGGTCTTCTGTGAAGACTGGCTGGCTCTCACGGAGTGGGTAATCTACCAAGCCAGGAGATAGCTAGGCTCACAACATGTCAAAATGCAAACAATCACATGAGCAAACACAACCAAGAGAGGAACACAAGGAACCTGAGACATGGCCACTTGGAAGAAAAGAACTGCCATCCAGGCCTGAAAAGTAGCTCAGATGGCACTTGCCATAGACTGCCCAATTCTGAAATTTTGAGGCTCTGATTTGCCTGCCTCAGAGAACCTTGTGTTTATTGATTTTCTTTTCTCATAGGCAGAATCATCAGTTTTGTTTGCCATTGTTGAAAGCTCTCTGGTTTCTGCCGAACGCTTGAAGCAAGCATTGAAACAGACATGTCTAAGCTGTGTTTCATCCTAAACATACAGCAGGTACTGCTCTATCAGTGGCTTCACACATCTAAAATTCACATACCCTCCAACTTGGACACTGAAAACAACAGAAGGAAATGAATATTTATTCAATAGCATGTGCGCCCCCCCCCACATGCCACAGCACAGGTGTGAGGGGCAGAGAACGACTTTGTGGACTTGGTTCTCTTCTTCCACCTTTACATGGGTTCCAGGGGTCGGGCTTTCCCAAACATGCTTTTTCACACTCAGCCATCAGGACCCTTCCACCTTAATTTTTAAGACAGGCTCTCCCACTGAACCTGGAGCTCACTGATGGAGTTACCACTGGGACTGCTTGCTCATTGAGCCTGAGGGAAACATGGCAGCTTCAAAAACTGTAAACAAATGTGCCTTTGAAAAGGAAACATTATCATCCAAGGTTGTTTCTAAGCATCCTTGAAAAGACAGTCCAAAATCAGGAGCAGTCAACACTACACTAGCACACACACAAGAAGATGAGAGGCCAGCGAAAAGCCGCTCACTTTCAATAACAAAATGATGACTTATTAGAATCTGTTTATTCTTAGACAATAGCTATGCGGACACCATTACACTATGATCTGCCCCTAACCAAAGGAAAATGAAATGAGACCTTCTAGAAATGGAATAATTGCCTCAGGATTTAAGTGTTACAACAAAATACAGACTTCTCTTTTGGGTATTATAGATTTCTTTATTTGGACAAGTAGGGTTATTCTAATTCTTACAATCTGTAGACAGTATTAAATGTGCAGATCTGATGGTTTTTCACTGAAGTCCTTTCTATTCCTGCTGCTTCCACATCCCACATCCCACATCCTCACAGATGAGCTGAGGACAGATACTTGGAAAGTCACACATGCACACACCCACTGTTATGGATAGCCCTGGGGCTGCTTGTATTCTGCTAATTCTGCCCTCCTGTGAGGGGCTTCAGACAAGGAATGAGTTACACCTGTGATTTCTTGTGAACCAGTCCCCTATTGAATAAAAGAGCCAATCACTGGGCTCGTAGGGGGGACTTCCATGTCAGAGGGAGGAAGAGAGGAGTAGGAGAGAGAGAGAGGGTCCTTTTGGAATGGGGACAGCATGTAGGTAAGATGTAGCTAGTAGAGTCTCCTGGTATGGTGGATCTGCAAGGATTCGAGTTTGATAAGGAATCAGAGTTTGATAAGGTTTACAAGATTAGGTTCTAGTTTATGCGTGGTGGCTCGTCTGGGTTCCAGAGAAAAAGGTACAGCAGCAAAGTGTGGGTTTGCCTGCTGTGCACCACAGAAGCCATGGGGGTATTGAAGCATGGGGCTGGCATGGTAGTGTCCTGCCAGTGGGGACCTAGCAAGCTGGGTGGAGAGATCATGGAGCTCTGAGTCAGAGCTCCACAAGATAAAAGCAGGTTGGCCATTGCCCACCAGTGCACGGCTGGCCAGCCTGCCGGGGGCTGAGTGCGGAAACATGCTGAACTATTCCATCTTTTTAAATATTTCCTGCAACACCCACTCACTCACCAAACAAATCTATCCATCTCTTCAGTTTTTCAGTGCCACCATTGAGAGGACAGTCACTGGTGCTTCGGGAGCAGTGGCTTATGAGAAAGTGATGGCCACAGGCAAGTCAGGGGTTGGCAAGATACATGTGACCTTCTCCACAGAACCTGCTGTCTTGTAGGGAAGAAAAATAACTGAACAGAATCCAGAGATGTAGTTAGCTCTTAGAAGTGCTAGGAGTTCATTTCCCAGCGCCCCAACCCCCATCCTCATGCCCCTTCCCCCACTCACTTCCTTTCTGGGGAATCACCTGACGCTGCCTATGATCTCTCAATTTTCTGTGCAAAGTCCACACAATTTGCTTTCCTTTCACCTCTGAAATTTTCCTCTGGTCACTTTCAAAATACGAGACTGTGGGAAAGGCTATTATTACTGAACTATGAGACTATGGGAAGCTATTATTGTTGAAACTGGGACAAGACGGACTAAGGGCCTCCTCCCAGCAACAAGAAAAATGTGACCACAGTTCATCCTAAGGAAATGCCTGAATAAAAAGTCACATTTATGGAAAACTTTTAAGTTAAATTCATAATAAATCCATTTAAGACTCTTTGTTTCCAGGAGAATCGTAGCAGACCGGGACCCCTTTATCTAAAGAGCTCCTCCAGCAACTACGCCAGAAAAATCTTTATTTTGGAAGATGAAATGACCCAGAATTGTTCCTGTCTAAAAGAACCGCAGGGACAAAAAGGGAGAAGAGACTGAGGGAAAGGAGGGCCAGTGAATGGCCCAAGTGGGGAGCCACCTTACGGGGAGATACCGAGGTCTAACACTATTACTGATGCTATGGTGAGCTAGCAGGCAGGAACCTAGAATGGCTGCCCTCTGAACCAGCAGCTGACTGAGCCAGACTCAGATTTTTACACCCAACCATTGGACTGAAGTTGGGGACCCCCATGGTTGAATTAGGGGAAGGATAGAAGAGGGCGACCCCATAGGAAGACCAGCAGTCTCAACTCACCTGGACCCCTGGGAGTTCCCAGAGAGGGAGCCACCAATCAGGCAACATATGCATGCTGGTTCAAGGCCCCCAACACATATACAGCAGGGGACTACCTGCTGTAGCCTCAGTGGGAAAAGATACACTGAGATCTCAAGCGCCCCAGAGAGGGGGGAGCCTTGGTGGTGGGGAAGCATCCTCTCAGGGACAGGGAAAGGAGGAATGGGGTGAGGAATTGTGGGCGGGGAACAACGGCTGGGTTGTAAATAAATGTTTTAAAAATAAATAAATAAGAAATATGTTTCCTGATCTGATGTCAGATCAATTAAAGTCAAATAAATAACAAGCACAAACACAAAGCCAGATTCCAGTTTCTCTCCAAAGGAGCAAAATAAATTACAATAAATAATAAATACATACATACATACATACATACATACATACATACATACATACATAGATTGCAGTGAATAATTTCAAAAATAGGCTTCATCTGCCCCCTGCTGGAATCCAGGTGAATTATAGCCCTTGCTACAACCAGAAAGGAATGCTGATGTTTGGCAAATTACCAGCCTCCAAGGCAGGAAAGCAAAGACTCAAGACAGTGGTTCTCAACCTTCCTAACACTGTGACCCTTTGATACAGTCATGTTGTGGTGACCCTTCAGCCATAAAATTATTTTTGTTGCTACTTTATAATTGTAATTTTGCTACTGCTATAAATCAAAATGTAAATATTCGTGTTTTCTGATGGTCTTAGGTGATCTCTGTGAAAGTCAACACCCCCACCAAGTAGGTCGCAACCCACAAGTTGAGAACTGCTGCTCTAATGAAGAGTCATGGACATGTAGCTCATTAATGTGTCCCCACATGTAGCTTAGCATCTGAGATCTTTAATATATGTGAATGAATGAACAAGAAAGACATGCTTCCAACTCTGGGCAGGCATGGTAATACCAAGAGTTGTACGCCAAAAGAAGAGGAGGAGGAAGAGGAAGAGGAGGAGGAAAGAAAACATACAAATATTTTACAGTGCCCTTGTTCATACATGCCCGAAAATAACCTGGTACCCATCAGGCATGCACTGTCACCTGGACACTAATCAAGAACAATCTTCAAATAATTCCTACAGGCCAAGCAAACTAGTTCAATTAGAACATTCAGACTTCAAAGATATAAGTGAATTTTCTAACTATGACTGCCAAGAAATTATTTTTTTGGGAATCTAGCATCTAAAAGCCATGGAGTGAATAAAGCCAAAGAATTGCCTCCAAGACAACAGAGCTTATTGGAAATCATAGTTCTCCATGTCATCTTCTATTCCCCACCCCAGGTATACTCAGCCATCCAGTGATATGTCCTTAGTGGCAGCAAATATGGAGATACAGGCACCATCTTTACTGAGGGTACCATTTATTGAACACAAATAATTCATACTAGGGCTAAGAGTTCAGCATTCCATGTTCCTTAGTAGCTAACTAGCCGAGAGAAAATGGGACTTCAGAGAGTAGTCAGCACGACACTGGTAACATCCTTATATAGGTATGCATCACAGGAAACTAGAGGCAGATTTCAAATTGGAATTTGGGGGTCCTCTTTTTAGGAAGAATGCCATGCCTCATACAAGGGAGAGCTGTGTTCTGTTGTAGAAGTTAGAAGAGGTATGTTGATGGGGGATGGTCCGAGGGTGAACTGCGGTCAGCTTGGATGCTGCATCCCTCCTTTGATAATTCCCCAAGTAGGAATCTACTCTTTCTCAGATAGAGTAAGTGTGAGAGTACAGTAAGACCTTAAGAAGCCAGATATTATTTTGCAAGTGGGTGTTCCCAGAAAACAGATAATGAAGTCTGTGGTACTGAAGGCTGTTCCCATCATGCACAGGGGCTGCATCATGCTCTGGCTCCTTGCATATTTAGTTCTATGGTATGGTTCAGAGCTGTTCCGAGAAGAGCTGCTAAATCTGCAAGCCTCTGTAGCCTTTATGATTCTCTTCCTGCTTCAATTATCTAGAGTGGATCCTGTTCTTAGAACTAAGAACCCTGGTTTATTTAAAAACAAGGCACTTGGGGGCAATTGGTCTTGCTCTCTCAGCCTCAGCTTCCCTTTCTTTGAATATTTTTCAAGCACAACGGTAAAGAGCAAAAATAAATAACAAGCCACGTCCTCATTCCTAGGACATGCACTTAGCATAACTTTCTACTTCACGAACACATTTCCAAAATTATACTTCCTTCCCTCCAGCTTAAGGTCACGACTGCTTACCTGGAAGATTTCAGTCACATTCTCCACTGTCCTCTCTCCCTCACATCCATTCTCAAGATCGTAGTCAAAACAGCCCAGTTAAATACAGACAGCTCTAGTGCTCTCTGCTCAACCAGCCCTAATGGCTCCTAATTCTCCTGAGTAATTCTTTTCAACAGCCTGAAAGACCCACATGTCCCGGGCCCCTGACCATCTCCTACTCTTTGATCCCTCATTGCCTGACCCCTCTCATAACTGCTCCTAGCTGTCCCGTCAGAATAACACCTCACTCATCCCTAGCACACCTAAGCATCTGTCTGTGCATTCCCCCACCTTCCTCTCTTTGCATAACTAACACCTTCTTGGTGAGTCCTATCTGTTCCCGCTTCCAATAGAATGGTCTTGCCTGATGCAGATTCTCATCTTGTTCTATTGTTCTAAAGGGCTATCTCATTCTAACCAACCATAAAAATTTGCTTTGGTACATTCATCGCCGTCTGACTTTCCTACAAAGCATTCTTTCCCCTCTTGTTGACATTCCCCTCATGCATATAAATACTATCCAATAAATGATAGTGGAGTGAATAAACCGACTAAATAAGTATTTCCACAATTGCTATACTCCCCCTTAAAAGCCCTCTCTCATGGCCCTCCTACATGAGACCATATTACACAGGTACCTCGTAACTGCTTGGTATTTACATATGACATGTTACCTATTAAGTTTTGTGAAATGATTAAATTGAATGTGTGAATAAATACTGCTTCTATAACAGCTATATTGCTACCACCGCCACTGCCACCGCTACTGCCAACACCACTGCCACCATCATTACCCCTACAAACTGACGCTACTGCCACAGCCTCTTTCTTAGCTCTTTGAAGTTTACTGTCTTCAGCTTGAAAAATTCTGCCTGGACAGGAAGTGAGCCAGAGAGCAGGAGGATAGTGGGTGAAGAGCATAATGTTGTGTTCCATCTACAATTACATGATCTGCAAAGTTTTTTTTGAGGTGGCAAGAGGATGGTGTAAAAAAAGGTATTGGGGTTTTTCATTTGCTCATATTTAAAGCACGCCCTGACAAAGTCTAGAGGTATTCATTCTGATGTGTGCCTTTCGAGGAGTAAGAGGTAAGGTGGATGATCCCTTTCATCTTGTGGGTGATCAGTGATGTGTGGAGTCTGTGACATTCAATAGGGCACGGCTTGTGAATACTGAGCTTAGTCTCCTGTAGCAGGTCAGGACTTTATAAAAATATTCATGAGACAATGGGGAAAATGTAGATGATGAGTGGATATTAAATATTAAGAATCATTTTCCTTTGGGAACAAGGGTACTGTGCTTGCTAAAATTATGGTCTTATTTTACAACACATACGGAAACATTTATGATTGAGATGGTTTAATAGCTGAAATTGCCTTCAGAGGAAGTCAAGTGTGAGATGAACGGAAGTGCACATGTGAAAACAATTTGTGTGGCATGCCATTCAGGATGGCTAGTGGACCAATGGCAAGTCATTATATTGCTCTAGGTTATATTTGGAAATTTTCATAGAATGTCTTGAAACACCCCTTTGTCAAAGTCTTCACTTAGTCCCCATCTGATATCACATACTTAGCACCACTGTTCTTCAGTCGGGAAAAAAAAAATAAGTCTGTAGGCACACGGGGGCGCGCACACACACACACACACACACACACACACACACACACACGAGACAGCACAACCAACATAAAACCTGGCATCCATTTGACATTAGTGTTTGCACATCAAAGAGCCAGCCTTGAGAATTTGAACTCTTGTTTGCTTGCTTGCTTGCTTGGTTTTCATTCTCAAGGCCTCTCTACTCAGAAGTCTCTACTAGTTTACCTACAATGTTCATAAAAAGATTTGAAAGAAATGGCGGCCAAGATGGTTCAGTGGCTAAAGGAACACACTATTCTTGCAGAGGACCCAAGTTTGGTTCCCAACACTCACAGTAGGCAGCTCACAAGTGCCTGAAATTGCAGCTCTAGGGAATTCTATGCCTCTGGCCTTCAAGGGCACCTACACACTGTAGGGGTCTCTGTGACCACCACAGCCAGTAATGATCCACAGGAAGCAAGAAGGCAGTTTGGTTCAACACACCTAAATAGCTAGTGTTGGTTCAAACTTCAGGAGTCTGACCCCAAGTAGTCTATTTTAGGCATATTTAAGCACAGCACAATTTGCTGAAAATTTTCTTGGTGATAATTAATTCAATGTTGTGTGGCACAAAAAAACTGAAGATGTGACCACAGTGAGACTATGCAGAGTAAATGTGACATCTTCCATAGAGATGGGCTCTACAGCTAAACATGCTCACCGTAAGGCTCTGGAGGAGGGGCCTCTGTGGTCTTGGCCACACAGATAGCTCAAAGGTCACCATACTTTAAACTATGCTCACTCCCAGCTTTCTGGGTGGATAACAGGTTATGCATCCCTCCCTTGGAAAGGACATCTGTGTGTTTAACATGCCTGGTTCCCCTGGCGCTTGTCTGTGAACACAGGACCTCCAGACTTCACATGTGTTTATATCCACACACAGATGCATAATTTAAAAACAAAATAATTTTTTTGTGATTTGGAAGTTTCATTTCGTGTATGGACAGGATCTTTTAAACATTATACATATCAGATGTTGTTGGGTAAGTGCAGTTCTTTTTCAAAGACAATTAAATGAATCCATTCACTTCTCAGGGCCTCTCTAGGTGTTTAGTGAGAAGATATTTACGGGTTTGTTGTGACAGATAGTTCATCCAAAGTCTCAACTGTTGAAATGTATGTTTAAAAGCTGTGGTACATTTTAAAGACTCAGGAAGTTAATATTTGTGCATTATGTTCTCACTTGTGCCAGGCTCTAAGGGATAGAAATAAAACTGTGAACAAACACAAGCCCTGCCTTTTAGAGGCTAGCATATCAAAGAGATATAATAGTAAGTGCAGACAGAGGGAGAGTAGAAAGTAAGGACTCCAGTTAATATTGTATTATGGGTTGGCAAGATGGCTCAGTGAATATAGGTGCTTGCTAACAAGCTTAAGACCTGGGTTCAATTACCCATAACCACTTGGTAGAAGAGAATTGACTCCTCAGGTTGCCCCTTGACCTTCACATATTCACCATGGCACATGTTCCCACAAGCACTGACACCATAGAGACACATACTATGTAGGGATAACCTACTGTGCACTGTGTAAAAGCAGCAACACCTGTCAATAAAAATCTGATGGCCAATAAGCTGAGGCAGAATCAGAAAGCAGGACATCTGGCAGAGAGATTAAAGAAATCCAACATCACAGCCCTCACATGACCTACAAAATCACCTGGCCCAGTCTCTGTAATTTCACCCCCACCTCCCAACCCATTCAGGCCCCTCCCCTGCAGTCACATTACACCGTGCTGTTTAATACTGTGCTGTTGTGGTTCTCCCTGAGGGTGGCACGGTTCTCTCTTGTCTGTGGGACTATAGATCTAGCTTTCCATCCCAGACTGCCTTTGTAAATATTAGTGACCTCTTTGAGCCTCAGGTGACGATAAAAATGAAGGTGAGGGGTTGGAGAGACAGCTCAACGGGCTAAATGCTTACTGTATAAGTATCAGGGCCTAAGTTCAGATCCCCAACACTCACATAAAAAGCTGTGCATTGGCAGTCCACACCTGAGACTGGAGGATCCTGGGTGGGATAGGGGTGGAATACTGGCCAATCACTGAGCTCTGGATTCAGTGAAAGTCCCTGTCCCAAAACACAGTGGAGAACAATAGAAAAAGATACCCCAAATCAATCTTGACCCCCCCCACACACACACACATACACATACAAGTGAGGATGAGCATGCCCACTCTGGACTATGGCACTGGCAGAGACAAAGACATAGTTTGGATGTTAAACCTTCGCTCTTTCCAAGAACAAAGTGCTCTGCACTAAGTAATGTGAGCTTTGTCTATCATCTACAAAATTAATATAACCAAGGCTTTATTCCAACAGATAGTACTGTGGTTCCAGATATAGGCAGACATTCAGGAAGCTCATTAAATCACACTGCTATACAAAACCTCTAAAGGTAATCTAACTATTTAGGACCTTTCACCTCTATCCCTTCCACAGCACGTTACCAGTTTTAGTTAATTACTGGATGCCTTGGTATATTGATGCCAAGGGAGAAAATCTAGCCTCTGGTATCTAGGAGCAAATAGCTACCAAATACCCACCTAGCTCAACCACAGGAGCCATTACAGGTATAAAGAAACAGAAGATAAGCAGGAGAATGATGATCTCAGCCATGTAAACATCAAAATTCATGGGAGACTTGGTGGGAAGAAAATGGGTGGGAAGGGGAGGAGATACTAGAGAGCTATGATCAAAGTACATTACAGATGCATGGAGTGAGTCAACAAAATGTTCCGAGCATTTACTATGTATAAGATATTTGATAAAAGACAAAAAATAAGAGTGCTCATTTCCAAGGAGCTTAGTCTAGAATCTTCTACAGACAAAACATCAACATCACCCTCCTCCTAAAGTCAGTTCCTTACAAAGCAGACACCAAGTTTAAAATAGGCCTAACTTGGTAGGTAGCTCTTTAAAAACATCTCTACGTGAAGGATTTAAGAACTATCAGTGTTTTAATACACTCTCACCACACTGTGAGAGAACTGAAATGTAACTATGCTTTCCACTTTACTGGTGAAGCAACTGAGGCTCCGCTGTCCAATAGCATTTGTGCAAGTTCCCAAACCTTCAAAGTGGGAGGCTAGGTGGTGGTGGTGCATGCCTTTACTGCCAGCACTCCCAAGTGGGAGATGGAGGTGGTCTCAGAGTTCAAAGCCAGCATGGTCTACACAGTGAATCCCAGGCCAGCTAGGGCTACACAGTGAGACTCTTTGTCTCAATTTTTAAAAAAAACAAGGACATGGGGAAAGAAGAAAACCTATCATATATAGCCTACTCCCATTTTCATGTAAAAGTGAAGCAGGTGATGCAGACATACATGCCAACAAAGCACCCATATATGTAAGATGAACCCCAACACACATACACATACACACACACTTACTTTGCTTTGGTATTGGCAGAATCTTTGGGAATGTAGCCCAGCAGCATGTATCTAAACCCAAGGCTGTTACTCTTCTGTATCTCAACATTCATCCTGATTCAGACATTTCTTTTCTTCTGTTTATGAGACAGAATGCCACTATGTAGCCCAGGATTGTCCTGAATTTTCTATTTTCCTGCCCTAGCCTCGAATACCGGCCTAGTACTCAGAGATGCTCCTGCCTCTGCCTGTGCCTCCAGAGCTCTACGATTAAAGGTGGCACCACGCCCTGCTGAAACTTTTTTCAATTTCATGAGCCTTGTGGAAATGTTTTATTGGGCTAATGATATGTTACCCCTTCTCCAAACCCTTTTTAGACATATCTTTGATTTCTGATGTAGCTCTTTGACTGAGGAGCTCCTGAAGTCACACTGTAGAAAGAACATAGATATTTTGTTGCAGTGTGTTAAGGACAGTTTAATTCCTCTGCTTAAATCCAGCAAAATATATATTCAAAGAAGTTCCTAGGGCCCAGTATCAGCCTAGAGGATAAGGCAGCAATTCTGTGGAGCTTCCGGAAGCTCCAATTTGGCTTTGACTACGTGTTAGTATTTGAAGAATGCCCTAGAAGTCATCTGTTATGGACAGAGGCTGAAGACAGAATCCAAGCAAGACAGTAATTTGATTTATAAGCTAAAGCCAAGGGGAAACAAAGATGGCTGGCAGAACACAGCAGCCAACTCTCCAAGATGATTTTCATCGTCCCAGCAATGGAATCCTCAGTGTGCACACATAAACTCATTTGGAAGGAAAGAACTCAGACTGTGAATTTTCAAGCCAAAGCCTAAATGTGCAATAGATGCACACCACACTAGCCCTAAGCAACTAATCAAAATGTCTTGTTTATTACCTACCTGGCTAAACACCAAATTTGTACCTAAAAGACTAAATGGCGTGTGCTTTGTGTGTGTGTGTGTGTGTGTGTGTGTGTGTGTGTGTATACTTCCATGTGTGAAATGCTGGCATGCAGGCCCTGGTGTGTAGCAGTCAGATGACTTCAGGTATGGGTCCTTGCCCTCTCCCTTGAAGCGGTGTTTGTACACTACTGCATATGCCAAGCTGTCTGACCTGAACTTCCAGGCATCCGTTCACCTGTCTCTGCCCCCTAACTTGTCATAGGAGCCCTGGGATTCCAGCTTTTGGTAGGTCCTGAGGATCCAAACCCTAATGCTTACACAGCAAGCACTAAGCCATCGTCCCAACGCCATTACAGGTATTTGTACAGGAACCAAGATCGAACGCCCCACACATACATTTTTAAAGGTGTGTCTTGAAAGGTCCTTAACTAAGCTAAAACCAAAGTTTTTAAAGCCCATAATGAAGAATGTAACTAAAACAAGCACTCATGCCAGAAGTGAAATCGCTAGCATGCCTGGTTCAATTCCACAAGCAAAACAAAGCCTTGCTGAGTGTCTGAAAATATAAGCTGTGGTTAAGAGCACTTGCTGCTCTTCCAGAAGATCCAAATTCTGTTCCCAGCACCCATACTGGGCAACTCACCGCCACTCCAGCCCAGAGGGATCAGATGTCCTCTTAATGGCCTCCGTGGGCACCTGTACTCAGGAGCACACCCCGCATACAGATGCACAAATTCATAATTAAAAATCTTTTCTTTAAAAAGAAAAAAGCCTCAAAACTGAAATGGCACTATTTAATTTTATAAATAAAATGTTTTATAAAAGCAAAGATGACTAGCAATCTGTATTCATGAAAAATAAGACAGACTCATCACCAGAACCACAAATGGTTGTTCCTTTCACAAAAGATATGTGTCTCTTTTTTTTTTGTTTTGTTTTTTTTTGGGTTTTTTGAGACAGGGTTTCTCTGTGTAGCCCTGGCTGTCCTGGAACTCACTCTGTAGACCAGGCTGGCCTCGAACTCAGAAATCCACCTGTCTCTGCCTCCCGAGTGCTGGGATTAAAGGCGTGCGCCACCACTGCCCCACAGGTATGTGTCTTAAAAAGATAAATCCTGTCACTAAGAAAAACCTTCATCTTTCAAAGAAATAAAAATATGTTTTGTACTATTAGCCAAAACTGTAGTGCAGAAAATACGCCCATACCAAAGTGTTACTTCAGTGTTTGTCCTTGATCCATTCTGTTGTTTTGGTTGAACTGCTTCTAACAGTGGCTAGGGCCTTGCAGGTGAAATTAAAGTGCTGTCTCGGAATCCTGAAGAGAATTCTAGAGGAAAAACACCATTTTTAGTAAGAACTACGATAGCGATAGCGTCCAATGGTCCAGACTTTCCTTTTTAAGAAGGAGGGGGCTAAACTGTGGACATTTTAAATTGCAGAACAATTGCTAGTATACAACAAACTTTTTATTTTTCATTCATAAAAACAATTTACAGCATTCGTAAAACAAAGTGGGCAGAGAAATAGAGTTTGTGGATGGATTCTGTGTAGAAACAGATGATGAGCAGGCAGCTGTTTACTACAGATGGAAACAAATACAATCCATAGAATGCAGGCCTGGGACGGAGTAGGAGGGACTCCAGACCAACCAAAGCAAATGCAGACCTCTCACGCTCACAGCTCAACATCTCATCCCCTTAACAACCAAACACGAGTGGCTTAATAGGTCTCTGTGAAGGAGTTATGAGTGCTGAAAAAAGTAGCTTTACATATAACACACACGCTCTCTCCCTCTCTCTCCCTCTCTCTCACACACACGCACACACACACTCTCTCTCTCCCTCTCCCCCTCCCTCTCTCTCTCTCTCTCTCTCTCTCTCTCTCTCTCTCACACACACACACACACACACACACACACACGCACGCACACACGCACGATGGGGGTGGGGTAGAGATGGAAAGAAGAGTAAAATTAATAAATCCCCAGATAGGCTATCACAAAAAATATCCCTTCCATATATATACACACACAGAGAAAAATAACTTTTTACACACTTAGCGTTAAGGTACAATAATAGCTTGAGCTCTGACGCGGTGCACCCTAACCCACACTCTCTCAGCATGAACAAATACGAGTTACGTGTGAGATATACACTTGAAGGAATTCCTTAAAAAGAATCACAACTTTCATTTTATATATACAACAAGTTTTTAATTATGTACTGAAAATAAATTACAGGAAATAACTTTAAAATGCAACAGAGGACAAGTCACAATAAAACATTCCCATTGATTTCTCTTGGGGGTGAGATTGCAGTGCTCAAGGAAGATAAATATCACAAATATATCAAAACTTCAAATTGTCTATGCATTCACACACTGACATGAGCCACAAACACTCCCGTCACAGGACTGTACTTATGAGCCTACCACAGAACCAGATTTTGCCGTAAGCTACAAAACTTTTAATACAAAATTGTATTTATATATTTATAATTCATATACATGCCCTACCTGTAATTTTTAGAAAATAAAAGCTACACACTGTACAGACACTCTTAACTCATAGCTGTAGGCAACATTTGTGGATGGAATTTTTCCCCCAATAAAATTAATGGCATATTTTATGTCCATGAAGGCTAACCTGCAAAAGGACAGTTCACTTTCCCAGATATCGCATCTCCTTTCAGGGCAGGTTTACAAATTTAAAAAGGCAAGACAAATGTACACCTCAGAATTACCTTCTCAGCTACAAGAGTTGTCATGTGATTTCTGTGAAGTTTCTGATACATGCATTTATGTAATACTGGCATTGAAGGCAGTAAAGCAATATACACTTTTAATGTAGTGGCTCAATAAAGGCTTCATTGTCATTCCGATCTGATTCTTGATACAGTGATTCATAAATTCTCTAAAAATTAAAATTTCCATGGGACACTATATTAAAGAGACTCTAAATAGATTTCTTAAAATATTTCCCTGAAATATCCTTGTACATAAGACAAATTTCACTAACATTAAATTCAGTAAAAAGAAAGAAAAAATTAAACATGGCACAAATGTGCATGATAAACTAATGCTCCTCAGCCAATCGCCGGGTCTAAGGAGACATCAAAAGAAGGCCGAAAACCAACAAACAATGTTCACACTCTGTGGCAGCCGTCTGTGAAGCCAGTTACACTAAACTACTTCTACAGTTGATTGTAAACTTTGGTTTATTTTATCTGAGTTCTCACTGTACAGCAAGCATGAACAAGGGAGAGAGGAGTCCGTGAGAAGTGTCAGTCTGTCTTTAAGCGGGCATGAGGAGACGCCTGGTCAGTCAGGCCTGCCTTGATAGAGTTTGTTACAGACTGTCTTAGGTTTTCCTCCATCAAATTGTCACCCAGGGGCTTCAATACCTGTGGTATGAGAAATGTGCAAACAAACAAAAACATGAGGTAAAAAAGAGTACACACAAGAACAGATATAAAAAATTCAATTTAAATCAATGACAAAAATAATCAGGAATGTGAGAAATAAAAAGATGCTTCTCCCAAAAAAAAAAAAAAAAAAAAAAAGAAAAAGTTATGATGCTACAAACAATGCAGTTAAGACATTTTATAACGCAACAAAAATTACTTTCCTCTTATTCAAACCATTTACAAATCCTATGAGACGGATGTGCAGTCCATACCCTATGTGCAGCATCAAATCTGGTATGTATACAGCATTATGCAGACCGGCCCAGACGGTCCTGCTTACTGTCCTACATGTATTTAAGTGTGAACACTTCAGATAGAGAAAAAAGTTAAAAATACTGTCTAATTTCTCTTCTTGTTATTGTTGGATGACAGTCTCTGTCGCTGTACTGACGAGAGAGCACGGTGGACCCTTCGACGTCTAGTGACTTCAAACAGTTTGGAAAACACCTAAAACACGGAGTGATGCGTTAGCACAGGGACGCAGATGCCGTCAAGCTAGAGTTAAAGACTAGAAGAATTTCAGACTTTGTAGTTTCTCACCTTCCTGGGACTCCTCTGAAGCAAAGGAAAAGAGAAATGCAAAGAAATTTTAGATGAGGCTTGCTGGACACAGCACAAGCCTTCTCTGACAAGGGATCATGACTTGTGGCTCTTACCTTACATACTACACTGAAAATAACTTTACACAGCTGAGATTCTCCTGTGAAACTCTTCTATAATAATGAATGGCACCTCTAAAGACCCAGAATCAATACTAACAGGAAGCATTTCAAAAGACACTGTAATTATTAAAATCAAGGTGGGAGAATAGTATTGATTCAAAAATTTAAAGTAGATTATTTTTAAAGCAGTGATGTGGTAATGATTCTTAATCTAGTCTTCTATTAGAAAATATCAAAAGACAGCAAAGCAGTAAGACTGATTTTAAGAGACATAATTTGACCTCGACGAAATGTCCAAGCACAAACTCCAAAGGAGATCTTAAATACAAGAGTACTTTAAAAGAGAAAATCCAAGTTACTCCAGTAGCTTAGCTTGTACCAGTGCTTCTCCACCTGTGATTCACAACCCATTTGGCAGCCCTCTACCCATCCCAAATTTTTACATTATGATTCATAGCAGTAGCAAGATTACAGTTAGTAAGTAGCAACAGAAATAATTTTGTGGTCGGGGGTCAGCGCATGAGGAAGGCTGGAAGCCACTGGTTTACACAGTCAGTACAGTCATAATGATGTTAGTATAACACTAGTCAATTTTCTTCAGAGAATCATTGACTCCTTCAGTCTTTGAACTCTAATTAAAGGCTTCGTTCGCCTCGCCTCGCTGACCTAGAGGTGACATGGGACCAGGTCTCAACCACTGCTCATCTGTGACAACTGCAGCTTCCATTCTGCTCCTGCATATGATATCTGGGCACTTAATGAGAACCATTTTCACAACAACCACAAGAGAGCTGTCTATACTCAAACAATCCGGTGGGAATACAAGAAAAAGCTTTCCATAATAGATAAGAGCCGAGCCAGAGGTCTCAGCCTGGCTAGGATTCTGGCTTGACATGAGATTATAGTTGATGCTTCCTCTGTCTGTGCTGCTCTGTTGTTCTCTGTTTCCATGGGACAGCTGTTAAACTTTCTTTGGAAAGAAGTCTCTGTGGGATTATTCCTTAGAGTACTGCAATAAATTGCCACGCTCCTCACAGAAGACATGAAGACCTAACATGTTTCTCCTACCTTGTTTCTTGTTAATGTTGGTTAGGGAAAAAAACCTCATTGACTGCACTCCAAACGTGTTTTTGTTTTTGTTTTTCTCCTTACCTTTAAATTGCTCGGTCATAATATTTTCTTTGCTCAAAGAAAAATATTATTAGTAAATCCGGCCCTGCTCACTGTCTGCATAATCATCAGGGCTTTTAAGTAAGAATCAACCAAAGATAGTACATACTAAAGCTAATCAAAGTAAACTATAATTATGAACAAAGAGAAACAAACTTTTAACTAGATTCTACATTAAAAACAAAACCAAAACACCACCACCACCACAAAAAAAAAAAAAAGAAAGAAAAAAAGAAAACACCAAACCCCATCCTCATGTGAAAAAGGAAAAAGTAGGTGTACAAAAAAGACAGAAACTGGAAATCATTCAGAAGTCATATTAGTCACTGCAAAATCAAAAAATAGATACCAACCTGTTCCCATAGTGTTTCAGCAATCTGATCAATCATTGTTCCAATTTCTCTGAACTCCCCAGAGTACTTAACATACGCCCAAGTACAAAGGGACGTCAGTGCTAGCCCCATGACAAGGTTGCATAAGACAGCTATAGAGTTTAGGCCAATGAAGCCAGTCAGTCCTGAGATTATATACATAGCAAACATGACAGCAAACAGTGTGGCAGGGGTACGAGCAGCATAGAAGATATTTTTGCCATCATTGTGCTTTATAAAATTTGCATAGGTTTCTTCGATTTCAGCTTCAAGCTGGTCCTGATAACGGCGGCAGAATTCATCTCCACCCATTTTCTTCACAGAACGAAACTGTTTGAGTGCCATTTCCTTGAGATCCAGGTGTTTTCGCTCCAAATCTGAAGGTGCAATGTACGGCTTATCGCCACCGCATACCTGTATAAGCCAAATTACAATGAGAGATGACATGCTAGAACTAACACTTGAAAAGTGTTCCCTGCCCAAAGATTTTAGTCTCATAAATTAAACTACTTAACATGGCTGCTTTAAATGAGCATAACTCATAAGTGATTACATTAACTATCTGTGCTGGTTGGTCTTATGTCAACTTGACATAACATCAGGCTGTAAGGCATTTTCTTAGTGACTGAAGAGGGAGGGCCCAGCCCATTGTGGGTGGTGCCATCCCTGGGCTGGTGGTCCTGTGTTCTATCAGAAAGCAGGCTGAGTACATCAGGGGAAAGCAAGTCAGTAATCAGCACTCCTCCATGGCCTCTGCATCAGCTCCTGTCACCTGGTTCCTGCCCTGTGTGAGTTCCTGTCCTGACTTCCTTCAGTGATGAACAGTGATGTGGAAGTGTAAGCCAAATAAGGCTTTTCCTTCCCAACTTGCTTTTGCTCATGGTGCTTCACTGCATCAATAGAAACCCTAAAACACTGCGTCAATCAAGTAATTTTCCAAATGTGACTAAACCACCAAAAGTGAAAATTCAGTTTTTACACTGCCCTCTCCAACTTCTCTTTACTCACTAGTAAACAGAAGCAGCACAATAGATTACTAGCAAAAGAATAGATAAAAGAACATGTAATACAGGACTTCAAAGATGATCATGCTTAGTGCAGAAACTGCTATTGGTCTCACTTCCATCCCAGGCTGAAAATTCTGAATTAAAAGTCAGAAAACATACCCTGCACGCTAGCCATCTAACTTATTTTCTATTTTCTAACAATTATTCTAGCAGATACCATAAAAAGACAATTATAGACTAATGCAGCATGACAATACGTAAGGCGTGCGAATTGGTTCAATCACTTTAAATATAAAGCATCCTCTACTCTTATGTAGCACAAAGCTTAAACATTAGTTACAAACCTGTTCCATACTTTTACAATAGACATCTCTTGCTCCTGCTACTGCTGCAAGATTATTAGCCTCAGCTGTTGCCTAAAAGATAAAATACACCATTACTGTGAAAAGAAATGCACTGTGACTATAAATTCCTATTAATATAATAAATTATATCCAACAAATAATTATGGAAATGAACAGAAAATATACCAATCTCTAGTTTTCCTTTCTTTTGGAAGGGTGTATCAGTATTAAGGGTTGACACTGGCTTAATAGGGCTCCCTGTCTGGATGGGATTTATGCTAAAACAGATTTGCAGACAATATATCACCAAGTGCTCAGGAAATGGACAGAGATAAGCACACGTAATCCCAAAGTATGCTGAGTCCTGGGAATTAAGAATTCCCTGTATGAACAACCAGATCCACACAAAAGTCATTTTCAAACATACAAAACTGTCTTTTACTGCAAAGCTTTAATATAATTACTACTGATCCACTATAAAACTGAGGAATTGCCCAAAGTAGTAAATTTTAGAATACAGGAAATGTATAAAATGTATAAAAATGTATAAAAATAACAATGCCCCCCAAAAGAAAACATACACACAAAGCCTAACTGCACTAGAGGCAGATCATAACTGCAAATGAAACTAATCCTTATTTCAAGCAACAGCCCTTCGAAGGCTCAGCGCAGAAGCATTTCGTTCAGAGGGGCCTAGTTAATCCATCTTGTACACACAGAAGCATCTGTGTTACACTGCGACCCTCTGAAGCCATGGTGTTAGGTCTCCACCCCCAACACACTGCCCTCCTCTTACCTGAAGCATAGACTTTGGGTGTGGTAGTTCCTCTCCTTGATATATCTTAATGTATGCCTAAAAAGACAGAAGAGTCACTGTATCGGTGTACAATCTGATAAAATGTCCCCCAAAGAAATATCATTAAGCATAACAGTCACACCACGAACATGAAGTTCTTGGCCTTAAAACTCACATAGTCTAAGTACAGCAAACTCAATCCTGCCCTGAATATTAACACATAGGTGTGTTGCCAAATAAATTCCTCTACAGAAATTTTTTAAATTCCAACTTATCTAAAATTTTACTTCACATTTAAAAGTTTTATATGTAAAGTATCATCTATTTTATAAAAAGAAATCTTTAATTCTCTCCTACTTTCAACGTTTCAAATAGATGTTAGAAAATATGTTCAATCATCATTTTACTTTAAATATTTTAACTCAAAAGAAATCTTAACTTGTAGTCAAACATAAGACTGGGTTTTGAAACGTACACGAAGTTTCAAGGAACAAGCGGCGAGGGCTAGGGGATGAGGTGCAGTGTGGGACAGAGTGAGCATTCAATCAACACACATTATCACGAAAATGAAATCCTCAAACAATAAGGGAGGAAGGAGGAAAAAGGAAGAGGAGGACAAGTTCATGGCATCCAAACAGGAGGTTCTACCTCAGCTTTCTACGGACTCAAACTTAATTCATAATTAAACAGTAACTGCATGAAAGTGCTGAGCACCTAAAAGGGAGCAAGCCCATTAGCTTCTCTAGCTGTGCTCCCCCACCCACCTATCTCTAGCTATTAACACAACTGTATCGTCAACTTGTTCAAACAGGAAAAGCTAAAAAGGAGCAGAAAAAAATCTCCACAAGTAACTTACCCAGACCCAAAACCCAGACACTTCTAACTACCCTGATTAGTCCTCACAACTCTACCGGGAGACTCTGGGAGAACTTGGGCTATAGAACTATTGCAAGCATCACTCACAATGGCAGAGCTACTTTACAACGTCATGAATGGCTCTTCTTTCCACAACAGAGATGCAGAAAAGGAAGGCTATTCTGAGAACAAATACTGTCACTGAGTAGAAGACACCGTGTGCTGTCATCTTTTTAAAAAGATTTCTGTTTCCTTACTGTGTGTACGTCCCACGTGCAGGCACAGCCATTTGTGAGTGTTCATGTGCACATGTGTCTGCGTGCACCCTACGCTACCATGCAGAGACCAGGATGTCTCACACGCCGACATTCCTTTTATTCATGGTCTTTCTCTAAACTTGGGCCTCATATTTTCTCCGTGAGCTGGGAAGCAGCAAGCCCTATCCACCCCCTACTGTCTCCTCCCTCTCAAAGTGAGTCACAACTATGTGAGATTCCCTGCTTGTCATGTGGTATCTAGGATGCGAACTTGGGGCCTCATGATTGTGCAAGCATTTTTAGCAACTGACCCTACTGTATTCTTAGTGTTCATATGATGAATTCAAGGCAGAAAAAAAATGTACTTTTTTTTTTTTTGCTAGAAAGTAAATTTCTTGTCCATAAAGATGTGTTAAAAGTTAACTACATTTCTTTTTGAGATAGCCATTTAGCTTAAAGTTCACCTACCTTAAAATACTCTACAAGATCTCTACAAGTGACTTTAGATCCACTTATCTCTTTCTCAACAAGATTTTCAGGAGCAAGCAGCAATGGAACCAGATTTCGAAGCTCCCGTTTAAAGTCTTCATCGATATCTGATGGACATGAAGTTAGTCACCATATTAGTTCAAAAACACAAACAAGTTCTCAAAGACATGAACTCATGAGATTTTGTTTATGAAGAACACACAGTGAAGTGGATTCGATTAGTGAAGATTCTATTTTCTAAAAAGTTCATCTAAATATGCTATGTCTCCTACAGGAAGAAAATCCTATTACCCGTCTACCCCACTTCTCCATCCCCCATCAGTCTTTCAGCTCAAATGATGAACTTTCTAAACAAATTCCAGAGTAACTAAAACACCTTTGTTTAAAAAGCAAATCATACAGGGTACTATATTAAATTCTGTTGTTAGGCTGTTTTTCTAGGTATACGTGCAGATAGAGCACTTAGATACATAAAATAAATAATTCTTTTAAAAACTTTTAAACAAAACAAAATAAAAAGGTTCATTCATATGCTATGGTCAATCAGTATGCTAAAGAGTGGCAAAGCAGCCAAAGGCAAACTAGACCCAACAACACAGGAGACCACTGCAGGCACAGTTATCACTAGAATGAAATCCTTAAGGAAACATTCTCAGGCAACTAAGGAATGCTGAGTGGGAAAAGTAGTCTTCCTCAAGGAGGACCAAGCCAAGCAGGTGCTGGTCAGCCCTAAAACACATATCTATAACTAACATTATACAAGCTGAGCGGGTATATTTAGAAGCATGTATATGCACATACATATATGCATATAAGAACAATTAATGAAAAAAAAGGAGGCCATGAATTTGAAAGAGGGGGGGCTTGGAAGGAGGAAAGGGAAGGAAGAAAGGCTATAACTACATTTATAATATCAAAAATAAAAGCAGAATGCAATACGAACTTTC
The DNA here is from genome assembly GCA_019843965.1 of Rhynchomys soricoides. Lineage (NCBI taxonomy): Eukaryota > Metazoa > Chordata > Mammalia > Rodentia > Muridae > Rhynchomys > Rhynchomys soricoides. The sequence continues at coordinate 13,384,015 of JADRCH010000014.1, read as the reverse complement.
AATTGCTACTATTTCAGCAAGCACAGAATACTCACCTTTCAGTCGTCCATCAAAACTAGGGTTCGTGGCAACTTTAAGACCAGGATGCGGTAAAAGGAAGCAACCCAAATTTGAGAAACAATTGTGAATATGCTTCCTGACATTCTGTAGCTCTTCATGCTGGTTTTGTTTTACCTAAAAGAAGAAATAGAGTGAAGTTGTAAAACGATTTTTTTTTTTTTTTAATTTTAAAAAAGACATATATACCCACATACGCGCACACTAAACTCAGACTGCTCTAGAGGGCAGTTTTATTTACTACTACTTAAAAAGTTTATTTCTGGTCACTTTTATCAACTTGAAAGGCATTTTTTTTTCCCTTAGAGAAAGCTGTCTGAAATTCCAAATCAAACAGCTAATTATAACACCTGATACCCGAATAACAAGTTGAGAGTGAGAGAACTAATAAAACTAATAGAGAAAGAATTTGCCTTGAAGCACTTATGTCAAAATCATACTAAACAAACTGAAGCCAAAAAGAGCAGATCATTAATTTTCCTAGGATTAAGACAGCCTCTGAGCAAAGTATAAAGTCCAGTGAAACGTTGCAGTGTAGCGGCTGGTGGTTCAGTGGTTATGAGCATAAACTACTCTGGCAGAGAACCAGTTTGTACTTCCACTCCAGGACATCCATACTCTGGCCTCCAAGAGCACCTCACTCACATGCACGGATCAGCAGACAAGCAAACATACATAATGTTTTAAAAAGAGCTCAGTAGCCACGGCAGTGGTGGCACACGCCTTTAATCCCAGCACTCGGGAGGCAGAGGTATGGGGATTTCTGAGTTTGAGGCCAGCCCAGTCTACAGAGTGAGTTCCAGGACAGCTAGGGCTACACAGAGAAACCCTGTCTCGAAAAACCATTAAAAAAAATAAATAAAGCACTCAGTGTAGTCCAAACAAACAGAGTAAGTTCAGTGCTCTCAATTATCTATTATTTATGCCAATCATTGATTTTTGAGAAAGAAGAGACTGCTATGTATTCTCTTTAAGAACAGTCTTTAAAAACACTTTTATTACATTTTATGTATTTCTTTTTGTGTGTGTACATGTGCATATAAGTGTAAGCAGGGCACACGTGTGCTACATACAGCACATATGCAGAGACCAACCTTCAACAGTGGTCCTCTCCTTCCACCATATGGGTCCTGGGAGACGGAGCTACAGTCATTGGGCTTAGAAGCAAGTGTCTACCTGCTAAACAATCTCATCAGCCAATGAAAGAAACTCTTAAACTTAAAAAACAAAAGTAAATAATTACTAGTATGTCAACATTTAAAAAACATTTAAAAAAAAAAAAGATTACTAGCACGTCTACATTAGGAGGTTTTTTCCCAGACAGGGTCTCACTATGTAGCCGAGGCTGGCCTGGATGAAGCCGTCTATGTAGGCCAGGCAGGCCTCCAACTCATGAGCAAGCCACCTGCCTGCGCCTCCTGGTGATGAGATTAAAGGTGAGTTCAGTATCACTGCTCCACACCTGCGTCCAGGGTTTAACTCAGGCATTCTTCCAAGTGTTCTTCCAGTCTAACAAAACATGCACTGTTCATAACTAAGATCTGTAAACTACCTACATCTCCATCAACACCATGAAAGGTAGTTGTTTATCAGCATAATACTGTACATAGGAAGAGTGAACTAATAAACTATATGCAACAATATAATTTAATCTCAAGAACAAAATACTGAACAAATAAGACACAAAAGAATATATTCTGGATCAAGCATGGTGATGCAAACCTCTAATCCCAGCATTAGGAAGGCAAAGGCAGGTGGATCTATGTGATTCTTTTTGTACTTTGTATGAAATACAAAAACAAAATCTGTTAAAAATGATAGAGGTTTTAGCAAAGTAAGCATATGGAATTAGGTGATTCTGGATGCAAGTTATACATCTATGATCATTTTACAAACTCATTAAGCTGCACACTTAAAATGTGAGACTGGATGTATGCAGCACTGTGATAACTCTGAGACCTTGTCTTTGCAATTCAGAGTTCAGCTACGTAACTAATATGTTATGTTGATTTCTTCTAAATAACCAGAAAAAAAGAAAAAAAGTCAACCTGATAATTACCTCAGTCTGAAAATGCCTTCCAAATGATTTAGGAAATAATCTCATTTTACGAGTAAGAAAGTCATACTATGCCCCAAGTATTTGAATGTGGTTGAGAAATGAAATATACCACACCACAAACAGACAGAATCTTCTGAGCCCAGCACATAACAAAAGGATCTCTCTGCATGGTCTTCTGGATGTGGAGATGTAATCTAGAAATACCTGAGTATCCCTGCAGGAAAGTGCCTTTAAGGCTAAAGAATCATGACCTTGTTCATGAGGTCATTTTCCAGGAACGCTTTGCGAAGCGTAGTGCACAGGAATGGGAATATCTACCTGGTTCTTTAAAAAAGGCCTAGATGGTTCATCATGTAAAGTGGTTGTCATGCAAGTCTGGCGACCTCAGTTCAATTTCAAGAATTCATGTAAAGGTAGAGGGAGGGAATCAACTACACAAAGCTGACTTCTGATTTACACATATATGCTGTGACATGTACACACCCAAACACACAAACACAATAACAACTACCACAACAACAGTCACTTTCAAAAACATCAGTCTTTGAATATTTACTGGTGGGCAGTTCCCTCAAGAGAGGAACAATTGTTCCTTTATGTTTATTTAAGACTATCTTCGTTGGCAAGAGTCCATCACTTACACAGTGCCATCTGACTATACTAGGACAATTCATCTACTCACTTGCCAGTGAACTGGTAATGTCAGGGTAGTCCAGGAAGCCCACCCTTTGCCTACCCTGAGGCATATGCTCTCCTGTCCAGGAAACGGGGCTTACCTGCAATCTCTTTTCAAGGAACTGCTTTCCACCTTCCAAGCCATATGAATGTTCATAAGGATAACTCCAATCTCGAATCAAAAACATTAACGTCTACATACAGAAAAAAAAAATACAAATCACTGTTACAAAACCCTAAGATTGCTGAGCCCTCCCTCCTATAAACAACATTCATCAAGACTGTAATGAGTAGCCCGGTGGGTAAAACAAATGACGGTCACTCTGGATGAGGTCCTAGGTCCAGTTCCCAGCACCAAAAATTTAAAAATAAGAATGGTTCCAGTAACAAAATGGTGAGTATACTCTCCATGGTTACAACCAACGCCATTTAAAGCAACTGCCCGGCCCTGGCACCAACCGCTCAGCTCCGCTTGAGAACATCACCACACAGAAGGAGCCGTCGGAGTAACAACACCCAAGGGAAATGGGGGAATCAGCATTTTAAATCAATCGACACAACTACAACTACTATACTTTTAGATGGCCAATCCCACACTGGTTACAGAGTTGGTATTAAAGAGACTATTATTCTTACAAATGTCTTAACCGTTCAGGATTTGATTTCTCGGCACTACTGACATTTTGAACCAGGTAATTACTTGTACATGGCTGCCCTTTGCATTATAGAGAAGTAGTTCTGGCCTCTACATTATAAGCCAGTAGCATTAACCACCCCACAAAACTGTGACAATCAAAAATATCACAGACATTGGCAAATGTCTCCTAAGTGGATAACTCATTCTAGATTAGAAAAACTGATAAAAAAACAAATATAGTGTATTTTACCCATATATACAAAAGAAAGCCATGATCTGCCCAACTGTTTCATAAAAGCGATTGCCTAAGTAGATGTGTCAGATAAAAATGAGTTAAAATTCATGTGACCCCACTAATATTATAATCACCAGGAAGCCAACCCAGAGGAAGCACCCCACACACCAACAGGTACACTCAGTGACCGCTCCCTCCCAGTCACTGCAGCACGAGCAGCAGCCACAAACCCGAGCGAGCCTGTCTATGTGAAATGAAGAGCAGCAGGGAGCTGACTTCACCTGTGACACTCAGCAAAAAAGGAAGCCTATATGACATTTTATAACTTTACCATGTCTAAGGTAAACCTGGCATACTGTCTTCAATGCGCTACTGTCAGAGAAGCACCCTCCACAAGTAAAAGTACTGCAATTAATCTAGGGTCATTTCTTTGTGTCCTGGACCGTTGGGCCTCAACTGGTAGTAAGCTGATGGCGACACACCAATGGTTGGTTTTGATTCTGGTGCCAAATGAGTTTATAATGTCCTGTTGGCTCGAGGCTTCTCACAAGTACATTTTTAAAGTGCTAAAACACTTACTTACCTGAAATGGCTTCTGGTAGATCTCTTCCATTGCAAGTCTTCCATACTCTGTAAATAACTATAAACCAAGTTAGTTAAGATAATGCCACCAAGGAGACTGAAAGAAGTCATTTATAAAACTGTCTATATCAGAGTAGATGTCAGTCTTTAGTCTTACCTGAATATCAGACATTTCACTGACTAATAAGCTAGGTATATCAGAAAGGTCCTCTAGTTAACCAATCAACCATTTCTTTAAAGCCATATAAAATTCAAATATATTACAGGCTTCTAAACATGAATTTACCATAAAAAAATAATTAAGTTTTAACACTTGGCATATGATCTCTAAGACATACTTGTAGGTGTTGAAGATCATCTTCTTGAATATTCTGAGACAAATTATATACCTGTTAAAACAAAATTTATTTTGTTTTTATTAGTGTTTTACTGAGTATAAATTCCCCTTTAGTAAGGAAGGTTATTTTAGACCTCATCACAAATTTATCAGTTAGCCACTATATTAACCAGTAGTATATGGAAAGCATTTTCTTCTTAAAAGAGAAGCAGTAAAATTCATGAATGCACACATACTCATGGCCCAAGTATATTATGTACTGTCTTTTCCTGTTTTTCAGTCTCTTTCATATTATGTCATGTCATTTTTAAAAGACAAGCTGAAGCCAAGTGTGATGATGCACTCCTGAGATTCCAACACTTAGGAGGTAGGGGGCAGAAGAGTCGGACAGAGTCAAAGGCCCCCTGGACTACACAGTGAGCTCCAGGCCAGGGAGAAGCAACGGTTGTTCACTCTTTGTGTTGGCTGAAGAATGTGAGGAGTAATGTTTAGAAAAATAAGTTTCTTCTTGGTACAGGATATAAGTTCATTTAGTGGGTTCTGGGCTTTTTGGTTGTTTGGTTTTGTTCTGGATTTTTAGAAAGGATTTCCCTGTTTAGTCCAGGCTGGCCTCAAACTTTAACGATTCTCCTGCCTCTGTCCCCCATGTGCTAAGATTTCAGAGCACTGCAATGACTGGCACGCACCATCGCACATGCCATGGTGTCTTTTTGCTTGAGTTGATGAGCCTAAGCAACATGAAATGTTTGCCAGGCCATAGGAACTAGTAAACCAGCAGTAGGTGGCACTATTGCCTTTTCTAGAATGTTCTGGAGGCTTTCCAAACCACAGAGCAGAACTGATAATGGTTGTTCTCTGTTCCTTAGGGTTTGTCAGGTCCAGTCCTTTCATGACAGAGCATCAGAAAAGGTACTACAGTGACACCTATAGACACAACCTCTATGACAGAACAGTAAACACAGCTACTCCAAAGACACAGCAAACAGGTGATAATCTAACTCGAGAGGTCAAGAGTAAACACCAAAAGGGGATGATTAGTCACTGATAAATCCCAAACACGGTATCTAAAATATAAAAAGCCAACAGCATAACCAATCTATTCTTATCTGTGTGGGCCTACACTTTTAGAACACAGGTAAAGAGAGATAGGCACCTGTTACCTTAAATCACTGCGTCTCAGCATACTGCCTTGGACTCAGTAAGTCCTAAGAGTCTGTTGAAAGTAATCAAGATCAATGTGTCTTCTGTCTACCAGCCCAAAAGAAAAAAATGTTTCAACTCTTGCTATGTAGCCTTGTAAACTCTTGCTATGGCCTTGTATGGCCTCTGACCAGCTCTTGTTATTGAGCTCATCTGCCTAACTCAACTCCCCAAGTGCTGAGGCTTCAGAAGTGTACCACCATGCCTGGAAACCACAACTTACTTAAGGAAGAAAACGCCCTTCCAAAGTCTGAGGCTGAGACTGTAGCTCAGAGGCACACTGCTGGCATCCATGACACATGTCAATCCCTATTACCACCCCTCACAAAACAAGCCTATATAAACTATATACTAATTATATATTACTATTAAAGGCGTTATCTCATTTAGATTTCATCTTTCATAATACATAACAACTACATTTGAGATAGACAGAGTAAGTAAAATCCTCATTTTATAGATAAGAAAGTGTCTATGTGGTGTAAGTTGTCCAAAACCAAGTCTCCTACCATCAAAAAGTTATATAAACAAAAGAAAACAGCAAACAAAGTTTAGGATAGAGCTCCTCCAATGTAATCTAAGAGAGGCAAGCCTCAAACTGTCACATCAGCTAACCAGAGAGCTACAATGTCAAAAACAGAAAAGGAAGGCCTCTGCTGCCTCTCAGGACCTATAGTCACACTATTTTGTACAGGAAAAAAAACAACAAAAATAAAGACTTCTGAGGGTCCTCAAGAGCACCTCGTAGTGAGCAGTGACAGAGATCATTGGCCTGGGACAGAAAGTAGGCCGAAGAATTCCTCTTTACACACAGTAATCTCCAGTCTTCGTCCAGTCAGGAGCTTCAGGTTATGGAAGGAGAAAGGGAGTTAAATGAGATGGCTTGTGTTTCTGACATTATTAGAAATCATCACAAAGTCACGAGACACCCTGAGGTATTGCTTATGAACTACCACTGACATGGCCAGTTCCTACTGCATGAGAATTTTCAAATACCCTTCCTCATATGTTATCGCCAGCAGGATCTAGGAGACCATCCTCCCAGCATTAACTTTGAGCCAGGAAGATATTCATACAAATGATCCCCAAAAAGGAAAGGAATATAAAACGATGTATGTCAGCTGACCTCGCTCTCCTAGATTACACAGAGATAATCTACCTGAAGCAAGGAGAACGTAGTAGGACAAGGACAATCAGAGCACACTGAGAGTAACACAGGAGGACATTACGCTTTCCAAGCCAAACCAGTGCTATAAATCCCCATCACTTGGGTTTTCTAAATTAAACATTAATTGTTGCTTAGTGGTGGTGGTGGCACACGCCTTTAATCCCAGCACTCAGGCAACAGAGGCAGACAGATCTCTGAGGCCAGCCTGGTCTACATTGGAGTTCCAGGACAGCCATGGCTACAAAGGGAAACCCTGTGTCAATAAAGCATTAATTGATTAATTAATTAATTCTTATGGTTTTTTTTTTTTTTTTTAGTTCAAATATCAAGAACTATCAGAGAAACCAAACAGAAAACTAGGTTGTTGTTTAATCATTTGGTATTTTTGTTTTGTTTTTGGTTAGGCAGTCATATGATTGATTTAAATTGTAGACATTATTCAGTAACTTTCCTCAAAGGATTTCTTAATTTTTTTGTGTATGAATGTTTGCCTAAATGTGCATATGTACACCATATGCATACCAGCAGCACAAATTGGACTTAATAGTTTGTTGGTATTTTTAAAATGAAGCCACAGTGTGTAGGGGGTATCTAGAAAACATGATCAAAATATACTGTATGAAAAAAAGTTATCAGAGAAAAAGAAGAAATGAGAACACCAAGTTGGGTGGGAAAGGGCGTGGATCTGGGAAGAGTTGGGTGAAGGGAGTCAACGTGATCAAAACACACTGTATGAAATTCTCAAAGAACGAATGACAATTCTGTTCTGTGATTAAAGCAAAGGTGGCTTTGGTATGACTTCATCCTTTATCTCTAATTCAAAGTATAAAATTTTACAGCTTATTCCATAAGTAATAACATCCATTTTTCCTCGATCAAAAGCGTCTTACAGAGGTTGCTCAAAAGTAGACTTTTATGAACTGACACAGCACACACACTCACCTGGACAGAGCTGGTCATAGTGCTCAAAGCAAACACTGTTGCACAGTCTTTAATGGTTGACTGGCTATCAAAGGCACCCTGGGTATCCATTAGCAGCACAGCCACCTAGGAATTTGTTAAGTTTAAAATACTTAGTAAAAGAATCACCAAAAATGCCTACAAAAATCATACACTAAATGATAAAGTTCAAAGCAGTAATTAAATCAAGAAAAATATTTATTTGCTATTACACATTTTAACATACTAATCATTAAAAAGTTACTGACACTAATAGTTTTGTCTTTTAAATTTTAATACCAGAAAACTGCTCAAGAAAAAATAAAGGCGAGAGTAGCAAAGTGTAAGTAGGACTTTACCTTTGTCCCATTAGGCCTGTCAATCACAAACACTTCATCCCAGACTTGGATGCCTGTCGTGTCTCTCTCGCAACCGCCTCGCCACGTAAAGCCAGTCAGTGGTTCATCGTCTCCACCAGTCCAGCTCTGAGAATCCTGTACAACACCAACATTAGGAACTGTAAAGCTTTGAACCCACCCATTCCATATCTCGAAAGGAGAAGCCAATGCCCAGAGAGAGAGAACACCCAGTCTAGCAGCACGCAAGCCGTCCTGACAATAGTTCAAGTCCTGTGCAGAGCGCCAGAGGGGCAGTCTCCTCAAATCTGCCTTTGTCAACCAATCGAGCTTCCACTTACTCTAGACTTCTAGGTAAATGGGATTGCGCATGCCCACTCTTCCTCTTTTGGCAAGCTTTTCTATGTTTAAAGATCATAAAATATGGGAACTAGCTATTTTAATATTTTGTTGTAGAGAACAGTAAAACCAAGTTCTAGACAGCAGGACTGTCAAAACAGTAGCCCTCGCCTAGAACAGTATATGCAAAGACACTTCCCACTGCTGGGACTGTCTTTTTTAAAAAAACAACTAGAACTTGTTTGGAACCTGATTCAAGCAAACTGGCTTAAGGGGTGGGTGGGGGATGGCTTTTTATCAAACAAACAGTTATCTGTGCTCAAACTGTACTCCCTATGAGATAGTTACATGAATATAAACATTTTCTTTTACTGAAAATTAATTTTTCTCATACACTATATTCTGATCAGGGTTTCTCTCCCAGATTTTCTCCCAGAGCTTCTCCACCACCCCACCCATCCTACTCCACGACTTCCTTTTCTCTCTCTCTAAAAAACAAGCAAGCAAATAAAAACAAAGTAAAATTTAAAAAAGAAAAAAGGAAAGCACACAAAATGACACATTTTTGTGCAAGAAAAATAGAACTGAGTCTTTAGTTACTAGATGTTTAAATATTTATGATAAAAACCATGTATCTTCCTGGCAATTGTTTTAAAACAGTCCGGTCCAGGAAACACATACACAATGAGACCACATGTCTACAGGTACATGGCAGTTCATAATACTATTCTCTTTATTTTGAAGTATGCTTGAGAATTTTTCTGTAATAAAATCTTTGGGTGTTGGAACATCTCAATGGTAGAATATCTGCCTAACAAGCCCAAGGCCCCCTCATCACCAAAAAGAGGGGGGAGGGGCCTATCTTTTAACTCAAGTCACAGAGCTACAACTACTATAATTACACAGTATGGAGTGGGATATAGTCCAAAGGGACAGCACTTGCCTTACACATTAGGCCGACATCCAATGCCCACCACCATAAATAAGTATGTATGAATACAGTTAATATAGCGCAATGTAATTTGTCTAGAATATTAAATATGTGATGTCAATGACTAACTGCCATCTGTCGAGATGCCTACACTTTAAAGTCTATCTATCCTCTATTTAAAGCATCTCAAAAGAAAAATTTTGTTTCAGAAATTTCTAATAAACTTGAATCTAATTCAAACAAATTACAAAACCCAAATTAGGGGCAGAGAGATATTTCAGGCAAGAACAGTGCAGAATGATGTAATTTATGAGGGGTACACACAAGGTAGAAGGACAGAACATAGCAGAACGCTGACGTCACCCGCGGAAACACAACCTTGACTGTGACTCAGCCTATGACTACCCACAAAGCCCCATTCCCAGTAAGCTACAAAGCTTACATTACAGCATTCTCTTACACTCATTTACTGTCCTCGGTTGTCAACACTTTAACCTATGAGGCCTTCGTTCCTGCTGGTTACAAGAACAAGTGGTCTGGCCCCATCACTTTTCCATGCCACCAACTTTTCACAGGAAACATCTCTGAAACACTGCCTATGGCCTTCCACACAACCTGTGAGGCCATCTGAAAACCTGTTGGTCACAATACATCTTTCACTTTTCCAATCTCTGTTCCCAATATTCCAGAGAGAACCCCACATAGGCAAACACACACCTTCCTGTTTTTACATGCCTAAACGATCAAATCAACCCTACATATGCATCGTTTAGCTGATCTATACCTTCTTCTGCCTAGACTCAAAAACTCCGACACTGAAGGGATGAAATCATTCTCCTGCCAGGTCAAAAGTCTGCTACTGCAAAAGTTTTTTTCTAATTTAACCTACACGAGTAAGTTAAAAGAATGTGTTATCAGAGATCTGTTTTTACTCAGTATGTTGCTTCTCTCTCTCCTGTATGAGAATGTAAGCTGATGAAAACTGAAGCTTTACTTCATTCTGCCTGGCTTAAAAGGAAGCATTAAATGTATTAGCATTAAATGAATAAAACAATTTTATCTCATAAAATTCAGTATGCTTTCTTTAGAATATATGTATCAGGCATAAAAGAAATATGATTGTTCTGGTCCTAGAAATAAGAACAGTAAAAAAAAAAAAAAAAAAATCTAAAACATGACAAAAATCATAGACCTATAACATGCTTGTAAACCCCCATGTTCAAAGAAACTAAAAAGAAAAGGTGTCTTACAGAAATTTATCACTATGTATAATCTCTTCTTAGTTCACTCTATGCGTAGTAAAAAAGATACAAGTTTAAAAACAAATTAAGGATTCTAGATAACCAAATTCTCAAACAAAAATAAAATCTATTTCTCTAGTGAATGAACACAGAAAGCTTTAGAAAAATAATTATTAATTCAGTCAACAAATTATATACTGACCAAATTCTGAACACTGTTAAAAATCTAGAGTTTTCTAAATGAACAAAAACATTCTTGCCCTCAAAGAGCATTCTAGTGGGCTCTGGAAGCTGTCTTGCTTCTAATAGACCCTATTTCCTCCCGGATTTATTAAAAGCAAACCTAGGAATTCAAAAGCACTAATCTGGTGCCATTTACCACTGTAGAGAGTAGAGACAAACACATCTCCAAACCCATATTCCTCGCAGTACAAACCCAATGTTCCACACAGTAGAAAACACAGCTCTTTAAAGTGAATCTCACCTGAAAAGGCAATCTACACTTTGTGACACCAAACAATGCAGCTCTTACCCCAAGACTCACCTACATCATACCATTATCAGCAATAAACACTACCTCAGGAGTACGAAGCTCATACTTGTACGAAAAGGAAATGTTCCTCATAACAAAGCCTAATGCTAGGTAAACCACAGCATCCCAGCTCCCCTTGGCCAGCACGCTTACTCCTTTCATAATGGTGAGGCTGGACGAACCTAAAAGCCGTAACTCATCAGAGTTGGCAGTAAAAGAGATGAAAGACATGGAATTAAGGCCCCAAATTAAGGAAGGAAATACTCCCTCATTTCAAGTCATTTCCCAGAGTAATAATCACAAGCAAAAATCTTAATCTATATAAAGCCCAAGCTAGCAGATAGTACAAGTAGTTTTTTGACACCTTAACCGCCTACTGCAGTTTAGGACTATGTGAGAGCATGACGTCCTGGAACAGATCACCAACACCCCAAACAGTTAAAACTACTTATTACCCATGCACCCAAACTGCCCCATGTCTAACTCCTCTATTCTGGGGCTAGATAAATAGAAATTATGAATGGCCCAGGTCACAAACTCAAGGCACTGGACAATCCTAACAACTTGATTACATTCTAAAGAGAACTTAAGTCAATCTGGTTTTAAAAGCTCATCTTGAATAGTATTCTTGACCATGAAGACACTCAGCTAAGACAAATAAACCAGATACAAAAAAGATAAGACACTGCACGATTTCTACTCCTAAAAGGTGCAGAGTAGTCAAGAAAAGAAAGAAGCATGCTGGCTTCTAGAGCCTAAAGGGATATGGGCTAGGATCCTAAAGTTTCTAGGCTGCAAACCAGAAAGACGAAAAAAATTATGAATGAAAGATTCATAACTAGAATCTGCTAGAAACAATGTAATTGAACTTAATACCACTGAACTGTACACTTGAAAATGGTTAATATGCCAGATCTTATACTGTGGATATCACTTTTAAAAAAAACAAAGTGCCCAAAGACTGCTAGAAAGGAAAGGGAAGACAGTTCTGTTACTGAGCTGATGTGTGACTTGCACCTTCCACTGGATCTTCAGTTTCAGCCTCATTTGTAAAAGCTGAAGTCTTTCCATGTTCTAAAAAGGGGAAAAAAAAATTAGCAAACTCAAGATTATGACTTTCTTTCCTAGGACAAAAAAGGAAAAAAAGCAGGGCCGTGGTGGCACACTCCTTTAATCCCAGCACTCGGGAGGCAGAGGCAGGCGGATTTCTGAGTCTGAGGCCAGCCTGGTCTACAGAGTGATTTCCAGGACAGCCAGGGCTACACAGAGAGACCCTATCTCAGGAAAAAAAAAACCTGAGTTCCCAAGCAAAATACCACTCCAAAATCTGAAAGGCCAAGAACTGCCACAAACTGAGTTCCCTAGCAGAAGCAGTACTAGTTGGGTAACTGGCAGTTAATGTGCAAACACAATTTCAAACTGCTAGAATGAGGTAGACTGAATTAAGACCCCCTAGATGCACACCACACTTAAAGGCATTCCTCACAGACCTCCAAAGTTCTCATGGTTAAAATTCACTTGACAAAAATGATTATTTTCAATTACACACACCCAGAAGAGTCCTTGCAACAGAGGCTTGTCCTGCTGTTCAAACTAACCTGACAGAGATTGAAGGAGAGTTGCAAAGGCACACTTAGCCAATTCCAGCCCCTGTATCCTTGTCCAGGGTAAGGCGTGGAGGTGGGGGATAAGAACCAAAGGATCAGCACTGAGGAGGCTGAGGTAGGAAAAGTCATGAACCGTCAAGACTAAACTAGGCTATATACCAAGACTCTGTCTGGAAAAGTTAAAAATAAATAAAAGGAAAAACAATTAGCAGGTCAGAGCCAGCCGTCATGAGCACCCTTTCAGAAGGCACAGAAAAGGTTTTGACACAGCCCTACATCCCCTGATAAGAGCCTCAAAGAAGCTAGAAATAGAAAGAAAACCTCCAGTATAATTATGACCACATAACCAATAGTATACTAAACTGAGAAATAAATATCAAAACATTTCTTCTAAAACCAAAACTGGACAAGTATGCTTTGCTTCACTCTTACTCAGTGTACCCTTGAGGAGGTCACTAAATCACTAAGGGAAGGGACACAAGTGAAAAGGGAAGAGGAGGGACGCACTCTCCTCTTCCAGCTGAGAGCCTGAGACTCCACGAGAGAACTGCCAGTACTGATGAAACCTGCAGCAAAGGAGCCTGACATATTATCAACTTGAAACTCGGCAGCTTTTCCATACAGTGACAAATATGCTGAGAAGAAACCAGGATGACTAACTTCAAAAAAAACCAGAAGACTTAAGAATAAATCTAACCAAAGCAGTAAAAGACTTCTTTTAAACACCACAGAACAAAATGAAAGAAGGCACTGAGAGACAGGAAGAGCCTGCCCATGGACTAGCAGAACAGTAGCAAAAGCTCAATATAACCAGATGCAAAATAATCACCGTAAAAACTCTAAAAATGGTAAATAATAGAAAGGACAGACAATGGGACTGTGTGAAATTAAAAACCTTCTGTACCACAAAGAAAGAGTGAAGTGACTCTACAACAAACCCAGGACAATGGAAGAGGGCAGAGGAGAGCGTGGGCCCACAACTGCGTGCGAGCATTGCGAGCATTAGACAAAGGCCTCTAGCTAGAGAACAAAAGGCTCCCATTAAAACCTCAAATCTCTTACATTCCAATAACCTGATAGTTCACACCTGACTTTCAGACATCCAAAACTAAAATACTACAGGACAAGGGTAACATAGTTTTTTGTAATACCCAAAAAGGCAGTACATATATTCTGAAGTTTAAGGGTGAAAAAAGAAAAAGTATTTCAAATGCTACAATAAAAGAACATTTTCCAAAAACTTGTATTCTCCAATCAAAAAAGGCCCAACTGAAGCCGTGCACCAAGGACATCAAACAATGTCTGGGGACTTCTCCACCTCACCAGTTCCTAGTCTCTATAGACTCAACAGTGTAAAACAAAAACGTTCTGGCTAGGTCATTCACACTAACAGAGGCTCTACAAATGAAAACATAAAGACTGAAAATTTTCAATTCCAAAATCAAAGTCTCAGAGAAGGAAAGGAAGAAAATAGTCCAGAAGCCACTAAACAACAGTATCTAGTCTCCTTAGTTTGTATTTGGGGGAGAAAGGAGAGAAACTACATTTTTTATTTTCTTTACTGATTCAAAATTCTGAAAATTCAGATCAAACTTTGCTTCTCATATTAGCAAAAATAATGAAAATTAAATTTTAGGCAGCCTTTCATACTAAAGTTATAATGTTTAACTTGTAATGAGTAAAACAGTAAAAATCTACCAAGAGCAAAAAATAATCAAGAGTACTCAGAATTTAGGAAAGAGTCGAAAAACGTTCTGTTAAAGATATTACAGCCGGGCATGGCGGCGCATGCCTTCAATCACAACACTTGGGAGTCAAAAGCAAGCAGATCTCTGAGATTGAGGCCACGTTGGCCTACAAGTAAGTTCCAGGACAACCAGGGCTCCATAGATAAACACTGTCTCAAAAAAGAACAACAACAAAAGATAGGATAGTCATCATCTATAAAGTATCTCTGCCAAAAGAAAGATAAATAAACGAAGTAAAACCTGAGACGGATCTAGTCTCTAGACTCAATTAACAACTTACAGAAAATTCACAGGACAAAGAAACATCAACTATACCACTGGAATAAAGCTAGCAACTCCAGAGCAAGAAACTGCAAGACCAACAATCAGTCTTGTCAACAAATGAATGCCAGAAAACAGAAAGATGGAGGGCTAAGAACACTTTAAACACGGCCTTTTACAATGTGTGCCTCAACTGAAAATAAGACAGCAGAAGCAACTGAGAAGCGGACCAACTAGAAGATATTGTAACCTACAAGGGACCGCTAGGGAGGGTAGTACATGGAAAAGACCCTGAGATGTTTACTGATGCAATTTCTACGTCAGAGTTTACTTCCAACCACCAAGTGAGGCCTGGGATAGTCAGATTAGAGAGGAAGGACAACTGATAAGAGTTCATGACTACAAAAGAAATTAAAACAATGGGCGCATATTACTACTTTTATACACACTTAAACTTTTATCATAAAAAGTTTCAAGAGAAAACATTATGAATGAGAAAGTAGAAGCAACTGTATAGAACTAAGAATCTTCATCTGTACTGTCATTACTGTCACCTGGCGTCAGGATTCTAAGTGCTGTGTTAAGTTGTTCACATGGTATGTAATTTAATTAAGTCATTTTTCCCTTTAAAACTGATTCCTAGAACTGAAATCTAATGAGCACTGCTCTAATAATTCCTACTAACTCTAAGATAAAGAATGTGATTCATGCAAGCAACAGACCAAAAAATTTTAAGGTCAAAGCAAATCAAATATCCATCAACAGATTAATGAGTAAGTAAATACATTTTAATCATGTAGGAAAACAAGAATGGGTTAATTGCTGTAGGCAAAAGCATCAGTGAATCCGAGCATTACAAAATTACTGAAGTAAGGTAATAATTATCTGTGGCACACTTTCATTCACTAGAGCTCAAAACCCAGGAAGGAGCAGATGGGAAGAGGCTCACAATAGCAGTTACTTTGGATGGTGATCATGAAGGCATACATACACGTATAAAGTTTCATCAAGCTGTACACTGCAGATTTATCTTTATGTATCTTTCAGCTTGTAAATCATACTTATTTTAAGGAAAAATACATATATATGAACTATCAGTAGAAACAATTAGGTATTCTACACAACACTTCAGAGTCTTCACATATATGTGTGTATTACCACCAAATTCTATCTCCAGTTGCATGATTTAATTCCCCTTCTATATAAAGTGACCATCATTTCTCCTTTACCTACATCTCATAGGAAAAGCATGACCCACCACTAAATCCGTATATTATCAACAAAATCAAAAGTCAGACACTGTCTAATGCAATTTCTAATTAACAAAATAAGGTGACTTCTATCAGGCATTCTATTATATATAGAAATAGTCTAATTGACAGTTCAGGATATTTCAACTTAACAGCCACGACATAAGTATATGATGTTACTCAGGCCGTTCTGTGAGTGCAAAACCTCCTACAGCAAAGGGAGAGCTTAGTCCTGTGATTCTTAACACACAGTAAATAAGTGATCTCTCCCCTCTGGACAGTCACTGACTACCCAGGGAGGAACCGTGTCACTTGAGGTGAAACTTATCTATTACTCTTAGACAAGTGATCTAAGCTCCATCCCCCCCCAGCACTCTATCTTTGACCTATTTAGAATCAAAGATATTTGCAGCTCACAGCTCACAATGGTATACTATTAAAAAGTCAACTTAAGGAATTAGAGTCTCAAAATACAGAGGTTCTTTATTGCCCTGAAGTGCACAGATTTAAAAAAAAAAGAAAAAAGAAAAAATAGTAATATGGTACTATTCATATATTTCAGTATTTCAGAAATAAGTCTTAGGAGGAAAACTTTAAAATAACAAGCTTTGATAGGCTAAACACATAAAATATTGTCACTAATACGAACTACATTCTTGATTCTAAGGTATATTTAAGAATGCCTGAGATTTCTATGAAAAGAATTTACTGCAGTGCTTCCTGGAAAAACCAATGAGAATGTTTACCTTCTTTCTTATTTCAAGACAGATGCACTATAAAGGTAAGTAGTGAGTCAGATATTTAGATAATTATATAATTTGGCTAAATGTTACTTTAATGTCTTCATGTAGCTTCTGAATGCCAAAGACCCCTGTAAAGCAATTCCACCTTAGTGTCCCACTTTAAAATTCCCCAATACCTTCTTTTTGCTCCCTGTCAAATTCCCGTTCCCTCTGCTCAACTTTTAAATATTAAAAAACCACTCTGATTAAACTGAATCACTTCCCTCCACTTCTCTGTAGGGAAGAAAAATAAAACCTCTCATACCATCAGTACAGGCAAAACGTGCCTAGTCAAAACACCTCTGGTAGAAGCTACGAGTTATGTAATCAAGAAAAGGCCTTTCCTAAGAGAGAGTAAACTAGCTAGAAAAAAATAACTAAAAAGCATCATTAATTAATATACCTGAACCATGAAAGTAGAGAAGGGCACATTCAGCCTCACAAGTATAGGACAGCCTCTTGTGAAAAGGTCAGCCATGAATAGGGCAAGATTCAAGATACAGGTAGCATATTCTTTCAAAGAAAAACAAAAAACCATAGTACATTTTACTTACACAGGAAGAGATGAGGTTCAGACAACATGGAAGCCAGTCTAAAAACTTTTAATTTTAGCAATACAAGTGACCATACGAGAAATACAGATACACAAGGTCTCTATTTCATTCACTGTACACGGCCTAAACAGGACTAGTACAAAGAAATAACACAGAGGTGTGTGCGTGTGTACGCATGTGCGAGAGCACGGAACCTCGGTGATCTTTCAAGGTGTAAGCAGATATAGGGTATGGGTAAAAAATTAAAACATAACTGCGCCTCTGTCTGTTTTTTTTTTTGTAAGTTGGTTTTTGTATTAGTTGGGGTCAATTTAAAAAACACTATTCACCTTGTTATACATATATCTAAGCATGAAGTCCAGGAGAAATGATTTCCCTTTACGAAAAGCTCCTGCCACAGACACCACAACTATGTTAAGATCCCGAATGTGCTCCTGCAGCAAGATCTGCTCCAGAGCCTCTTCGTCAAGCTCAAAGTTATGGTCATCTTCATGGGCAAGAACAATCTGTACTGGGCATGGTTTCTTCATAACCTCAACTGAGTTCACTAGGTCATCATCTTCATAGTCCTCACCTAGAATTTAAAAAAGAAACACAGTTACTTTAGTCCCTACATTACTACCCTCCCCTTAGGGAGCACACCTACAGCAGGGTTTGAAATATCCCCTCTGTATAGAATACTTGAGAACAGTTATAAAACAATTCAAGTGCCTTGGATTGCCAATGCTTTCTATAAGAGGACAAACACTCTCAGTGAGATGTCCCATCTTACACACACACACACACACAGAGAGACAACTACACTGAGCCCTCTATTTCAGTCGAGCAAACTGAGCCGCTAACCGGGAGCCAGAGCTGTCCTCCAGCTGCACGCCACAAGCCCCTCTGGATACTTTAGGAACACTGCAGCTAGGCACAGACACAGACAAAACACCTTCACCAGATACTTCAGAGACCAACTGTCCTTGTAGTCATCACCTAGAAAATTACTCCACAGCACAAAGATTAAGTCAGATAGAATGCAATGATTTTCATTCTGGAATTTGCAAAGTTAAATTAGGGTTCTCAGGGTATCCAAATATGACCCAATAAAGTTAACAAGTCCCAACTGTTTCAAGGAAGACTTACAGCTCCCCTGCCAAAGTAAGGTACACAGGACTGTTGTAGTGGAGAAAAACGGCCACTGAGATACCAGTGCCAGTGTCCACTGGGGCTTTTCTCAAACATCACAGCTACAACTTTAAGAATATGTAGCTTCTATAAACAACCAAACCCTTTCTCTGTTCACCACCACACAGGACAATGAGGTAACTTTTGCAGAAAGAGCTTTACTGAAAAATAATGGCGAAATAACTACAGAAAATGTAAATGTAAACAATTGTCCAAGGTTTAGTTTTCTGTTCTTTAAAAAAATCTAAAAGTGTCTAATATTGTTGATATGTACCTTGTTCAGTTTCTCTTACCAACTTCCTGGTCCTACGGAGCAATTAAGTTAACACTAGAGACTTTATCAATGTTTCTACATCAAAAATTGTAAGCCACACTCCCTTGAGCCTGTCCACCGAGTATCATCTGATATCTACCGCATCCCATGCAAGAACTCTCTGTTCTCCCATGAGAAAGGCCAATCTACTTAGTTATGACATGAAACAATCTACTTAGTCAGCAACGAAACAATCATTATTCACAGAAACACTATCCACGGAGCAGCACTCTGCCTTTAGTACAGTAAGGGCTTCAATAGATGAAAAGAACGCCAACTTCTGCCTCTCCTGCCACACCATAAGACGCCTTCAACCTGCACAGCCAAAGGAACAACAGTATTTCAAAATGTGCTCTGAGTGATGATAGATTACAAAGAGCAAGCAAGTCTGAATGGGAATTTTTGGAAGTAAAAGCAATCACCATTTAATTAGAGAAGGCATTTTCATTTCCTTTTTCAATAACATCTGGCTGCAACCCATTACAATATCTGAATTCACAAAAGTTGGGTTTGCAGGACAGGTACAGTTAAAAATCCCAAGCTGAGAAATCGTTACGAAAGACCAAACAAGAAAAGTGATAAAAACAGTATGCAAATTGTATGATTAAAATCTTCCAAGATTATTCAGTGGTAAACACCAGGAGAAGGTAAAATTCCCAGATCCACTCAGAGCTTCACTGTGCATGTTCTCACCTGTAAATGGCAATCACATGTCTAGCTAATGGTCATTACCAGTATTAAATGAGTTTAGTGTGGCATACAGTAAGCACTGTGTTTGCTACTAAAGTAAAAATAGCTGAAAATAGTCCAACAGGAATCTTTTTATACTTTGAATTGCCAAGATACTATTTTGACTTTCACTCATGTCACTGTAGACTAACATCACCATACACCCGTTGCTAAGGCACAAACCAGGGCCATCCTTGACGTATGTCCCCCTTTCCCTGTGCTGTAGTCATCCCGCCTCCTCTCACAACCTCTTATCTCAGGTTCACATTTATGTTATATTGGCCTTCGTCAACACACTTGCTCTCCTTACCGCACCAATCCAAGCTCCAAGGTACAACACACACACACACACAAACACACACACACACACAAAACCTGTCTTACTTTAAAAAGAAAAAAAAGCTTATTGTTGGCAGAGATTCAGAGCAAGTAAAGAAGTAGGCAGAGAAGAGAGATGTTTAGGGGCAGTGAAACTACACAATTGTAGACAGCACTCTAACACAGGACATTGGTAATGAGGAGGGACGTTTGGAAACTGTACTTTCTTATTTTTATTTGAACTGAAAACTGCTCTAAGAAATAAACTCTACTTTTACAGGATACCTATCTTTTTCTATTTAATCATACTTTATCTTACATCTACTAAATGCATATATTCACTGTGGATTCCAATAGCAAAATTGAATCAGTTCAGAGATGACCTGGCCCTATCACCTAACTATAACCCTGATTATAAGACAATAAAGATGCTTCCAATCTGCATTACACCCATAACGCTAGCTATACCAACCCAAACCTAAATTTACAAAAAGAGAAAAGAGTAATTTCCTTTCAGAGACAGTAAAAGTATCTTTTAGAATATTAAAATTTAAAACACAAACTTAAAACAACTTTTATAAAAGGGAGGTTGATTAAGTCTACTTAGTTCATCAAAAAAAAAAATTAGTTATCTGACAAAAGCAAGTACTTTAAAGACTGGGTCTAGAACCTTCATATTCACATTCTATGCTCAAATAAGGATAGCACCTATGTATTCACGAGCTCACTGGACCACGTAGTTTTTGAAGCCTTGAAGCAACTATACCTTGGGACCCCTATTTCTAGGAACCTGTGATAAGGGAATAAACAAAGGTGGTGACAAATACGTACAAGTTTGTTTCCCATTGTTATTTCTAGTAGTGAAAAACTAAACCTGAATGTCTCAAAGCTGGAAAATAAACCAAGTTTTAGCCATAACTGACAAATTACACAGCTTAGAATAAATATACACTCTTAAGAATTAAAAACTTGTTTTTAAGATCTGTTGTTCTATTTGTGTGTGTGTGTGTGTGTGTGTGTTTCTTCTTTGTGTGTCAGTAGTATGTGGGTAATGTGCATGTAAGTACAAGCGCCTGCAGGTCAGAGGTGCTGGGTCCCCCTGGAGCTGGGGTTACGAGTGCTTCTGGGACCCGTGAAGTAGGTGCTGGGTGGGAACTGAACTCAGATCCTCTGCAAAAAAAATAGTATGCATTCTTAATTGCTGAATTTCTCCCCAACCCCTAAGAATGATTTGTAAATCAGCACAAAATTAACTGAGGAAAAGACCGTTAAAGTAGTAGGAACCAGCCTCAATTCTTCTCTTGATTTGTTTTCTTTTGCTTTGCTTTTTAAAAATATAAGTAACCAGCGCTTGAGAACTTGAGACATGAAATCACAAAGGGTAAAACGGGAGTAAGAAGCCACTCTGCTCCAAACAAACAAAACATCCAAGGCATTGTTTTTCCCAACACTGGCCAGCACGTAGCACATCACTATAATCCCTAAAAAGGAAACTCATAAAGTGAGCACTATGCTCATTTCCAATCCCTCGGGAGGGAACAATTTCCTAACTACAGTGTGAAGAACTAGGCACCAGGCGAATCTGAGTTCACAAATACTGACACAGAAGAAGTGAGGCTGGAGAAAAAGCAGCCAGCAGCCCTGGGGCAAGGGCAAGAAACCTCACAGGTGCAGGGAACACATCACTATGTAAAGCTCACCTGAGGTCTGCTATGCAAGGTTGGAAAGGAAAGCAACTTCACAGAGCAGGCCCTATAGAGCTGTGGCTGTGACAGACTGGGAAGATCTCACACATCAAACCTCAAGCTAAAACACTAGAAAAGCCCCGATTCAGAATTAAGGATCGTGTCCTCAAATCTAGAGCCTACCTAAGATATCCATACAAAGCCTAAAACTAGGACTTAAAAAGATCTGTAGGATGCAGTTTTGAAACATAGAACAGGGGCTGGGGAATCAGCTCAGCCAGCTGAAGTTTTTTTTCATAAAAGAATAGGACCAGATTTCAAATCCATTGCATCAATGTAAAAAGCCCAGAACACAACACACACCTATAATCCTAACCAGGGGAGTGGTAACCAGAAGGTTTCCTGGGGCTTGCTGCCCAGTGGGACTAGTTAAATCAGTGAGTTCCAGGTTCACATATATGCTCACACATAATACACACTGAGGAAATTTAGTACAAACAGTGAGAAGTTCCTTCTCAGTTTTCTGAATATACACAAGGGTGAGCCCTAACTTGTCAGTTCTAAATCATCATAGATTATCAGAGAGGCTAATTTTATGACAACACACTGGGTAAGAATGCAGACTCCAGAGTGCACATCAATATCACCAGGGAGGGATCTGGGCTCTAAAACTAAGGAAAACACCCAGCACTAACCTCCGGCCTCTAAGTGTGTATTTAAACACACACACCTACACCTCACACACTAACCTCCGGCCTCTAAGT
>JADRCH010000014.1:13310310-13361536 GCA_019843965.1 Rhynchomys soricoides | reverse complement strand
TAAACACACACACCTACACCTCACACACTAACCTCCGGCCTCTAAGTGTGTATGTAAACACACACACACCTACACCTCATACATACCCAACACACAAAAAAGAAATTTAGTATAAACACAAATTGCTTGCCACCCAAACTTCAGAAAGTGAGTCTGGATCTCTGGCATCCACAAAAAACACCAGGCACACATCTGCAATCCCAGCACTGGGGAAACAATAGCAAGATCCCAGTCAGCCTAGATGAACTGGTGAGCTCAGGGTCCAGTAAGAGACCCTATCTCAAAAATGAGGTAAACTGCAACTAAAAAGACATGTCAACCACTGGCCTTTGTATATGTGAGCGCAAATATAGACACACAGAGAGAGAGAGAGAGAGAGAGAGAGAGAGCGAGCGAGCGCGAGCACACCAACAGAAATAAAAGGAAAATTTAGAACTAAATAACAAAATACTCACTGACTAGACACAGGAGATGGGACGCCACAGAGAGTTGACAACCCTGAAAACATCCAAGGAAATGTTCCGAGTAGCAAAAGTAAAAAGAATGAAGAAAAAACTAAGTCTCTGAGACGCTTGGCACGAGAGTCCCAAATGAACAGAGAGAAGAATAAGTTTAAAAGAGCAATGAAAGTGAAGTCACCAAATTTGTTTTTAGACTTACAAACTCAGTATTCAACATAAAATTATAACACCAAATTAAAAATCACTAACTTTTAAAATGATGAAGCTCTCCTAAGCCCACATATATAGTGCTGCTTTCTTTGTACAAATTTTCTTCAAATTTTAATTTTTTAACTTTGTCATCTCAACTTAAAAAAAAAAAAAGGTAAATGTCAAATTGTTTAAAAGTAACCCAATTGTCACTCTGCAAATGTACAGTGCTATTTTAAACTTTGAAAAACAAGAAATGAAAGAGCATCAGTTCTCGTCCAGCCTTAGCCAATAATATCAGCAAAGCATAGCTGTGAAGAACAAGATGACCTCGCTGAAGGAGTGCATCTCCAGGTCAGTGCAATCGCCAGCCGCTTCTGTTAAAGCTGATGGTTGACTAATGATGTGGGAAACATGATAGCATGCCTGGCAGCAAACGTAAAAAAAAAAAAACAAAAAACATAGAACCAAAGCAATCATGTTTGCAGACAGACTTTAGTCTGCAATCTATACGATGCTTGAACACTGGGAAGCAAGATCTCAAGGAAGGAAGTTTTAGTGCCAAGTATGAGAGACTGGGGGAGACAAAGGATTAACAAGTGCCACTAAAGCCATAGGAGTGTCCCAGTGATAGTACTGAACATTAAAAGGGAATCACTATTTGAGAATATCATCAACAAAGTGAGAACTTCTCAGCAAGTGAATGCATTATGCTAAGCTACAATGCCAAGAAAAACAAGCAACAGATGGTTTCAAAGAATAGTTTAGCTCAATTACTAGACTCTCAATAAAAGAAATTCATCAATAAAGCACTCTCAAAGTGGGGAAAAGGGGGGGAATCATTAAAAATACTTGTTCTCTGGTATCTACTTTGACATTTTAGAACATTAATAAGAAAAATAATAACCAATTAATAATAACTAAGCTATCCCTAAGTTGTTGGGAATAATGCAGTCCTCCTAGGCTGCTACAAGTCTACCAAGGAAAGGGTATCCTGGACTTCTCTTATTCTATTCCTAGGACAGCTTTAAAAGAGGATTTATGACATCTCCATCAATTTAGCCTATCTCACTCACTGAGAAATCTCCTGAGAAAGTTCCTTTAAGAAGCTGCATTAGTACTAAAAACTATTCAATAAGCTTCTTAATAAAGGCCTGCCAAATATTTTTCCAATCATCATTTATTTTCAGACTAAATGATATATTACACAAAACAAAATAACTTTCCTAAAAGAATCCTACCTAAACCAGCACATTTACAGGAACTAATAACCTAAATTAAGCCTCTTAATTAAAAGTGTTATGTTAGTTCAGCGGGCAGAGATGGCTTGCAGGTCTGAGCATGGCTGCTCTTCCAGGAGGCAGATTAGAGTCCCAGCGCCCACAAGGTGACTCACAACCCCCTGGAGCTCCAGTTCCAGGGGACCCAACACCCTCATCTGGTTTCCACACACACCAGGCACAAATGGTACACGGACAAAAGAGGAATACACATAAAATATTTTTTAAAGAGAAATTAAACTCACTAACAGCTGGCAGACTTAAAGAAGGTGCTTACTAGTATGAAAAACTAAAGAGAATCAGCTTTAAAATCAAATCCACTGAATGCCTTCAAAGAAAACAAACAGATACAAATGGCTTCACACCAAACATTTAAGGAAAAATAAAACCAATTCCATAGACTCTTCTAGGAGAGAAAAGAGGGCAATTCCTTCCTATTCAATTTATGAAGCCAAAATTATTACCAATACCAAAACCAAACACAATGATCGAACACAAAACTATAAATCAGTATCTCTCATAAAACTATAAATCAGACACGAGAATCTAATACTCAGAATAAACAGGAACTCTTACTTAAATAATAACTACTTTTAAATAGACAAGCCATTTCTACCACAAAAGTCAAAGAAGACACACAAATAAGTAAAGTGGCACAGAAAGAAGCACACAATGCTATTGGATATTAAGAGAAATATGAATTAACAGTAGACCAACAGCAATACCTTATGTAGAGCTAAATACCTGTCAGCAATCACACTCCTAGGTAGCTCGAGACAAGTAAGAAGATATGACAACAAAAGCCACAAATGTTCACGGCAGATGTACTCCCAGTGTACAAAACGTGGAAATAACCCAAATGTTTGTGCATTTACTAGAAAGTAAATAAATTCTGTTAAATCCATAAAACAAACTGCTACTTGGCAATGCAAGAAATGGATTATATACTTACATTCAGATATGTAAATGTGTATAGACAGATATATAAACACAGGTAATCCTAAACAGTCACTTTGTATGCTAAGTGAAAGATGTCACACATCTTACTATATGATTTCACATTATATGTCACATTACTATATGATTTCATTTTATAAAATTCTTGAATTAAGCCAAACTACAATCACGGAAAGATTAGTATTATCAGGAGCTGAGAATAAACATACTGACTATATAATATGGCTTATATATAACGTATAATAATAATTATGTAACAATGATAAGAATAAATGTGTCAAATACGAAAAGGACTTTTAAAATGAACTTTCTGAGGTATTATTCTATATCATGATTTCAGGTTATAAACCATACATTTGTCAAAACTTATCAAATACACTACCAAATCAGTGGATTTTATGTAAATTATATTAACAAAGCATTTTTAATCAGATGTGCCTAATTCCTCATTTTCATTTCTTAATATAATCAATACTTTTATTTAAAATTTAAATTAAATAAAAAACAATTTAAAAATCATTTTGCAGAACAAAAACATTCTAATCAGTATTTTCCACTTCTATGACAATGTTCAGAAAAATTAGATCAATGTGATTAAAACCTGGAACTGGAGAAATGGCTCAAAGCTTAAAAGCACAAACTGCTCTTGGAAAGAACCTGAGTTGACTGGGCACCAACGGCAGGCAGCTCACAACTCCACCAGTGACAAGGAGTCTGGCCTCCACAGGAGGCACCTGCACTCATCGGAACATACCACACACACAGACAGAGACAGACAGACAGGCAGGCCTCCACAGGCAACTGCACTCACCTGAACATACCCACACACAGGCACAGAGAGCCAGACAGAAACAGACACACAGACACACACACACACACACACACACACACACACACACACACACACACACTTAAAAAATAAATATTTAAAAACTGGAGCTGTCCACCAATTCTAACACTCTTCGATTTAAAGTATTTCCTCGTGAACTAATTACAGGATCTTAACAACATAATTCTCAAGTTTCTGATGGTGACAAAAGGAGTAACTTCAAAAAGGGTAACTCCTCTTTAATTCTAAGCTGCTCATCCTAACTTGTTTGTTGTTTGTGTTGTTTTAGAAACAGGGTCTCTGTATAATAGCCATGGCTCTGCTGGAACTTGCTCTGTAGAGCAGGCTGGCCTCAAACTCACAGATCAGCCTGCCTCCAAGTGCTTGGATTAAATGCATGTGCTACCACTGCCCGGCATCACATTTAATTTCTTAAAGAACTCTTTTAGTTTAGGGTTTTTTTTTGGGGGGGGGCATTTTTCTAGACCTAGGAGTGTCTTAGGCATCAATAAGCTACACGTGCTCCCTAGGATAGTTCATACCTACACTGAAATACTAATTCATGTGCTTAAAAACTAACCTCAACAGTTAAAATTAAATGTCCAGGGCTCTATAGGTTATGAATCTAGTTCACGCATTCTAAAGCTACATGTGCAGGCTAACGTAGGGAGAAGGGGACTAGGTCGTGACATGTCTTCTACAGCAGCCAGTCTTGTTAAAATGCATATGCTGACTCCTTATATCTAAGGGTGGAGGTTGAAAACAGAGTTTGTAATTAGGGTCAAGATGCCAAAACTCACAGTCCTAAAAACATATGGAATAATAAAGGTCGCAGTATTTTACTGAAGTTTAGTATATAAATATAACCGTCATCCATGGAATCGTATTTCAGCTAGTCTGTGCTATAATAGTCTATTCTTCCTGGAGACGGCTGATATTCTTGGATAACCAAAGTCAGTTTAAGTATCGAATCTATAGGGAGCACAAGAGACAAAGAACTAAACAAACTACTTAGAAAAGATGAAAGAGTGCTTTAAAATGTTACCATGCAGGACTGAAAAAAACTGCTCCAGCAGATCAGCAGTCACTTAAGTGAGCGTTCACAGTAGTACTAGGACTTGCCTCCCAGACTGATACAGTCTTAGACAGGAACACTGACAAAGACAGAGACCGGAACTTCAATTAAATGTTTTATTGAAGCAGGAAAGTAGTATTAAGCCAAGCAAGCATTGGAAAACAATTTAATTCATAATTTATTCCTAAAATAAAAATACCAGTAGGAATTTATAAAGTTAATTTTTTTTCTCTACAAAACTAAAGCATAATGTGAATGGGGGTAGAGGGAGGATTCAGACTCCAGAAAGGATTTATTAACAGTGTCAATCACCACATACTCCCCGTTAGTCCTGCCCCCTTGTCAGGACTACACTACCCTAAAACCTTAAACATGCTCTGGAGAGTGTGTAAGACTCTATCTGCTTCTCCCTTATACTCAACTCAGAAACAAAGAGTTGTTTTTCCTGTAAGATTCACATATTATCTTCCATTTGAAATCTATCCTGTTTCCATAGCAACCAGCACTGATGCCATACCATTTTTGCTGTTCCCACTTAAAGAGCGCTATGGCATAAAATCTTTTTATGCATTTTATGGAACTAGATGAGGGAAAATGTAAAATATATTACGTGTGGATGCAAATTATTTTTTCCAAAAACTGCCATGAAGTAATGACCAGTTCTTTAAACAATATACTTGAGTATCAGATCCATTTTAGAATTTAAAAAAAGAAAAACAACAAAAAAAAAACACTTAAATTATGCTTCTGGACCTGGTGGTAGCACTATTTTGTACTTAAAATCAGGTTGTCAATGAAGACATCCTAAGAGATAAGAACATCCCTCTGTCCCCAGAGAGGTCATGTGAAAGCTAACCTTAAAACTGTAGGCTAAGAATACAGAGCATTATCCCTAAGGAAAGCCATGAAAAATTCTGGAGCACAGGATTGACAAGATCAATGCTCTGCTGAGATAAACTGAAGGTGATGAGTGAGTTAGAACTGTACAGGATCTAAAAACGGGAGATCAGATAGAAGGCTTCAGGAGAGCTTGATATTCGGCCAGAGCCCAGTGCCAAGGTGACAGTGAAAATGGCAAAGACGTGGACAAGAGCTCATTCCTCAAGGCTCTTCTTTGGCCTAGACAATGGGCTAACAATTAAAATTATTCCATATTTTTATAAGGAGTACTATGTTTTCTTAAAAGTGTTTACTAAGTGGCAATATACTCCATTTCCACTTCCAAAATTAATACTGGCACAATGACAACAAAGTTTTATAACACAGTCAGGGGGAATAAATCAAAAACCAAAACAGTTCCTTGACTTGGACAAATAACAGTTCCCTTCTTGGCCCAAAAAGTAACTTTGTGGACGTCAAAGGGTAACAAATCTGTGATAACCATCTAGCAAGGAAATTACAAATTCATACATGGGCTTAAATTCAGAACAGAGTTAAGAGGACAATTCAAGATTTAGGAAATGTAAGACACAAAATTCTATTTTGCCCTCCCTCTCTGTACCTCAGACAACTACTACCGCAACAGTTCAAAAACAGAACATATTCAAAACTCAGATTTGTCTCAACACAGGCAAAATGTCTGGTATGAAACTGGCTATAAAGAGAATGGTCCTCCCCAGCAAATAACTATCCTTCAAACTAGATAAAACATAATTAATCTGAAAAAACAAAGCATTTCAAGAGTCAGTTTTGCCTTAGCTGGCAGGGTGGCATACCCTTCAATTCCAGCACTCAGGAGGCAGATGCAAGTGGATTTCTGCGAGTTCGAAGCTAGCCTAGTCTCCAGAGTGAGTTCCAGGACAGTCAGGAATACACAGAGAGACCCTATCTCAAAAAACCAAAAATGAAAACTCCGTTTCCTACTCTACTCTGTTCCTTCTAAGACAATGGTAGGGTCCAGGTCAGGACTCTCTGTGGTAAATAAATACACCTGCTCAAAAACAAGGGGAAGAACAGCTCCAGGGTTTTGAGCCACATTTTGGGCAACCAAGTTTCTCCAAAAATTATTCAGTCATTTAAGGCCAATTTGGGGGGATGTGGGAGTCCAAGACAGGGTTTCTCTGTGTAGCCCTGGCTGTCCTGAAACTCAATCTGTAGACCAGGCTGGCCTCAAACTCAAACTCAGATCCACCTGCCTCTGCCTCCCAGTGCTGGGATTATAGGTGTGTGCTACCTCCTCCTCCACCACACCAACATTAAGATCAAATCTTTGTTCCTCTTAACTACAGAAAAATAGCCCATATTCCTTTGTTATTAAACATGCTTAACACCACTGGATTTTTCCAGCAGATTCCAGTTGCTTTTACACCTCTTTAGAGTGAAAATTCTTAGAAATTAGAATTTCAAGAATGCTATAAATTTCTAGAATGCTTAAATTGTTTTGTAAAAGACCATGCTGCCTATTAAGGATATGTCTTATATTTCACTAAGACCCACACAATCTTCAAAGCCTAATTAAATCCACACTAAAACTGGGAGATGCCTGGAGTAAGAGTGCTTACCACCAAGCCTAAAGACCTTTAGTTCAGTCCTGAGATCCCACAGTAAGAGAGAAGCACTCACTGCATGTGGTGCTCTAGTGTGTAGGCACACTCACTGCTACATAATTTGACACCTGACACAAGCTACAGAAAATGTCTCCACCATATTGCTTGTAGGCATCTGTGGGGATTTGCTTGATTAGTGATTGATGTGGGAAGCTGTGTCCCTGACAGTGGTCCTGGGTGGTATTAAAAAAAAAAAAAAAACAGGCTGAGCAAGCCCTGGAGAGCAGGGCAGCAGGCAGCAGGCAGTCTTCCTCCATGGCCTCTGCTGGAGTTCCTGCCTTGGCTTCCCTCAGTGATGGACTATGACCAGGACATGTACGCCAAACAAACCCTTATCTCCCCTAATTGCTTTTCATCTGTGTGTTAATACAACAGAAGCAAACTAAGACACACACAAATTAAGTTTTAAAAAGTAACACGCATGCTCTATCATCTGCTTCCCACGAAGGCCTTATAAGGAGCTTATGAATAATACTACAGACGAGAGCTTCAGCCAGATTTTAATAACTCTTCTCCCCTACATTACTATCCCTCTCTACAATTAAAGATCATGGTCCCAACTGGAAATTTTACCAACACCCCCCCCCCCCAAAAGTACTAGAGATCCTAGAGAACCATCTTTCATCAGGTGTGCTGCATACCTTTGCACCTAGAGTTCTGACAGTAAGCTCTTGGGGCAGCCACTAACTGATTACACTAGTCACAGAGATGCAATTCTATGAAGTAATCTCCATTAAACTAAAGTCAGAAAGTAAATCCCCTTTATTCTACTTGTACTGACCAGAAAACCATGCACAAATTAGTTAAAAGTACATATTATCTCATTGAGAAAGTGATAGATTATTAGTCTTTCATGACTTAAATGTCATATGCCCATAAAATCAACTATTATTTATCCCAGGGTGGTGAAAATCAGTAATTTACTACAAACTCCTATCTGACATGTGCATACACAAACCCAGAGATAGCAGCTATTTGAGTGTGCACTTCAGAACCCTAGGGCCCTCACAGCCCTAACAGGTAGGGCTGCCTACTGAACTGCCTTCTCTTCCACAGGCTCCATCTCTGTCCGCCCACTTCGTCTCAAGGGTCCTATGACCACTGAAGCTCTGTGACAAATCACTTGGCTCTGCGGGCAAGGACCTGTCTGAAGCACCACACAGAAAGCAAACAAGAAAGCCCAGCCCACTGACTTCACTTACACAGCAGAGCCTTAGTCAGTCATCTCTAATTGTATGTGGCAATCCACTGAAGGGCCCTGCCTCCTTTAAACCTGGTGAGAAATGGATCAAGTACCTGAGACGTTTCTGTGAGAAACTGGAGAGACAGCACACACTCCCTTCAGTGAGAATAGTGACTGAACTCCCTCCCCAAAACAAAGGGCTTTAAGAAATGAAATGCAGGTACTTTGTTAAGTACCCAAAAGTACCTGTCATCTAATGTTTGGGTTTCATATCTGGTGGCAAAGGAGAACAGGATATGAAACAAAACTTCAGAAATGAATTCACTGTGAGATAAAGTTCAGTTACTCAATGATCACATCTATCTTTCTTAAGGTAAAAAAAATAAAAAAAATCAAATCCTGATTTCTCTGAAGTAACATACCTAAGATCTAAAAGCCTCAAATGATTCAAAATCAGAATACCACTGTATTTAAGGAGGAGGAAAAGAAATAAAAATTTTCTCTGTACTTTTCCCAAAGAATATCCTCCTTATAAAGTCATTAAATCAACATTTTAAAAAGTAATTCCTATGTCTGTGCCTATTTCTGGCTTTTGAGAGCTTACCTGAAAAAACCTGGCTCCCATTTGTATGTCAAACCTATGTCCCAACTGAACATAAAAAAGAATTGTTAGTGTGTCTCAGTTAAAGTGTCTTTAACCCCAGCAGCATCACCCCGGCTGGCCTTTAGTCACCCTAGGGAGAGACCTAGTTCCAGCTGTGGAAAGGTGTGATCTAGAAAAAGGTCTGACAATTTTATTTTGGGGAATAGTCAGAAATTTTACCATAAATGTTAAAAGCCACAGTAAAAAAGAAAGGCTGTAGAGATGGCTCAGTGAAGACAACATACTGCTCTTTCAGAGAACCCATGCTCAGTTCCCAAAACCCACATAAAATTGGCTCATAATAACCCATAACTCTATCTCCAGGGGATCTGACACCTCTGGCCTTTGTGGTCATCTGTACTCTGAGCGTGCACACGCGCGCACACACACATTTCTAAAGATAAATATTTAAAAAAGAAACAAAAAGATGAAAACCTGTACACCTATGGACTCCACCTACAGCCACAGTCTCATTCTCTCTTGACTCGTTCCCTTTAATAATCCCTTTACCGTAGGTAAAGTAGCTTCCTCTCCCCTACCCACAAAAAGAATTCCACAGAATTTCAGAAGTACTTTATCAAACAGACTGAGCACCTACAGAAAGAATCCTAGAATCCTATCAACTTAGAAGGTCAATCATACTCCTCCACTGAGTGGTGGACCCCAGATCCGTCTGGAAGTGGGCTGTAACATACAGCGCTTACCCTGATATTTATAAGACCCTCGCTTTGCTCTTCAACACATGGAGGGAAATGACTTGGGGTTGTTTTCTTTTTTATACATGAGTTCATACAAGCACACAATTTAGTTTGTAATGCAAGTGACTCAGAAGCAAACTGGCAGGTGTAGAGCCTGCCTTAGAAGTCATTTGATAGGAATGGCTATTAAATGAAAGTCTTCCACACATGACCACTAGAAAGGCCCATATCTATGAGCAGCAGAAAAACAGTTAATAAATGTTAGGCAAGCACTACTTACCAACAATTTTGGAGTTTGGGTTTCTGTAAGAAACACAAAACTACTGTAAGAATATGTTTCCATTTTAATCCCAGATGTGGGATATGAGGCTGCTTCAGATTGTCCACGGCAGCTGACTAGGATTTCCCAGCTGCACATAGTTACAGTGATTGTGTGATGGTTGGAATTCTGGGGAGTTCTCGGACAGTATAAAAATGCTAGGGCCCCACAAGGCAGTGTGGGTTGTGGTCGTTTGGTGGTGGTGGTAGCGGTTTGTTAAATAGTCCGGCACAAAGAAGAAACAAGAAGAAAAATTAGATATCCTGACATTGAAGATCAAACTTGCCCCAAGGTCAGCCCTAATCAGCAGGAAGTAGTCTAAAGACAATGTCGCCCCTTTCCCACCCCTGACTTTATTCTGGGAGCTCTTTCCTCTCCTCTCTCTTATCTAGGGGGTTGAAAGTGTGGGAGAAAGGGGTGAAGAAGGGTGGAAGAAAGAACCCACAAAGTAGCCGAAGGCAGCAACAACAGTCCCTAGACTCTCATCTCTTCTCAGTGTCCAATAACATTAAAACATGCTCTTAACCATGACTATATCAAATGTATGCTTTTCCTATTGCATAAAGTATTTTGACACTACATCTCAAACTGTACACACACACACACACACACACACACACGAATTCCAAAACAAATCAGCCACCTAAAGTTTAAAAAAATGCCTCTCTGGACGTATTTCCAAGGGCAGAGGGCTACCATTGTAAACAGTTCTGACAAGAGTTTGTAGTTGACAGGTAACAAACTTCATTTTCTTTTCTTTTTCTCGTAGGAAAATGCTAATTTCTCCTCACCTCTGACATAGGTCCAAGAGCTACCATAAATGATGATGAAATGTAATCTAAAGTTTTCTATAAAGTGTCTGTGGTAAATATTTAATCAAAATGTTTTAAATTTCATCCAGTAAAACTTTTATCAGATGGTGGTAAAGGAAATAAGCAATCTCATACTCAGTGTGTTTACTCTAGGCTTATCTTGACCTCACGTATGCTCTTACTATTTCTAAGCCTTTGAAAAACTTTACGCCTTTAACCATCACAACTTTCAATAAGGACTTTGTGCGTTCAATTCGCACCACCGTGAAAGATCAAATGCTAAACTCCTAAAAATAGGGGTGCTGTGAGTGAGAGCAACACACAACACCGCTCTGCCAACGCAACTGCGTCTTCGAGGGGGCAGGGGCGCCATGTACACATACAGTAGGAGCTCACATTTAGCAAAACCCAGGAACGACGGATCAGGTGACTTCATACCAGACACTTTCAGCCTAAAGCGAATGACTAGCAGCCCCAGGGCTCCTAACCCCAGTTTGACAACCAAAGCCAACACTTGCAACCTTGGCCAATCCATGCACAACTCGTGCGAATGGATTTGGCGGATCCAAGAGCTGGTGAAGCTGAGCCCGGGCCCCAGCCCTGGCCTGCGGACTGCGGCTCCCATCGGGAAGGGGGGGTGGAGGGATGGGTGTGGGTGTGGGTGTGTGTGTGTGTGGTGTGTGTGTGTGTAGAGAGAGCTCTGCGACCTGGCAGCCAGGTGCCAGCGGTTCCCGCGTCCTGCGGGGCCGGGCGCGTTCCGCTCGTCCCTCCCTTCCCGGCCCGCGTTAGGCACCGAGGGCAGCGAGTGCCCGCCGGGTGACCGGCCACGCACCGCCCGCCGACCTCCCCGCGTCCCCGGCTCAAGGCCGCCCCCTCGGGTCGGGGCGGACACCGCGGCGGCCACGCGGCGGCGGCGGGCAGGGGGCCGGGCTGCCCGTTCACCCGCCAGCTGTGAGAGCCGAGGCCCGCGGGCTGCCCTCTCAGGCCGCGCGGCGGAGCACGGGGCGCGGCTGAAGCTAGGCCCCACGAGCGAGCGAGCGAGCGAGTAGCGAGCGGACGCGGCGGCGAGAGCCGAGCCCAGCCAGCTGCGGTCTTCGACCCCACCGGGCGACCGGTGCCCGCCAGCCTGAGCGGCCGCGGCCTTCCCGAATCCCGGCCCCCGTGGCCTCGGCCCCGCCGGCCCGTACCTAGGGAGGTCGTGGACGAGACGTGGTTAACCCCGACGCTCGAGTCGCTAGTCTGTCGCCGGCGCCTCAGCCCCTGCTGCGGCTGCTGCCTTCGCGCTGCCTCGTCCCCCTCCGCCATCTTGTACCGATTTAAAATTAACTCCCCACTGACGTCAAACGCCGCCGCCGCTTTATCAACCTCCCGGGAGCCGGCGGGGCGGCCTGCGGGTCCTAGCGCCGCCCTCTGACTGCACCGCCCTGCGAGGCCCAGCCACGCCCATCTGCGCCCTCGCTCGGCCTCCGGCCCAGCCTGCCCGTCGCGGAGAATCAGCTACTCTCAAACTTCTAGGAAGAATTGGGGGCCCCCAGTGCGACCTGCGCCATCCCGCCCCCACCTTCCCGCGCTCGGTGCCACACCCCCTTGCCGCAGGGCGGAGAAGGCATCTTCCGAGAACCAAGTCCCTCCTTTCCCAATTCTCTTCGCTTCTCTTAATGTTGACTCTGCACGTGAGGTTTACCTACGCTTCCTTTCCCTCCTAGCTTTCTCATCCCCAGCCCTCTCCCCTGCGAAGCTAGTGCCAGGCTTCTCTTGATATTTTCTTTGCCCTGCACAGAAAGGATTTCTCTTTCCATCACTATCCTACAGTTTGTTTGCATTAGCTCCCCATCAGCTTCTGAGAGTCTACTTAACCCTCTCAACTATGTATATCTGGTGCCCAAAAAAGCGCTCTGATCAGAGAAGGAATTCATCCTTTCCTAACTGTAATGAACCTTCTTCTGGGGATCCAGTGGCATCGTGTAGAAAGTTAAAGAAACTTTATAACAGAAATGTCAACCTGTGCAGGCATCTGTGGAACACAGTTCCTAGTCTCATGAATCTGTACCACAACCACAGCTGCATGAGAATTCCTTTTCTCTGGTAAATGTGGGAGCCCAGGTGTCCAGATGACTGACTGTCTTGATCCTATCTCTTAAGTCTAAACTTCAAAACCTTTAATTCCGTGAAACCTCTAGAAAAGTGTTAGTGTCATCAAACCTTGGAGGGCATCATTCCAGAGGGGCTTCTGTTGGACTGTCTGTGGACTATTAAGTCATCTGTTCTCTTTCTTTGGAGACACAGATTGTGAGCTCCTTCTGTACTAACTCCTTGTATGCTGGTTCCATGTTTCCTGAGCAACCTAGTAAGGTGCTTGCTTGATAATAGGTTTGCTTGCTTACTTGCTTTTCTTTTTGTTTGTTTGTTTGTTTGTTTGGTGGTGGTGGTGGTGGTGGTGGTGGTGGTGGTGGTGGTGGTGGTTTTTCAAGACATGGTTTCTCTGTGTAACAGCCCTGGCTATCCTGGAACCCACTTTACAGACAAGGCTGGCCCGGAATTCACAGAGCTCGCCTGCCTCTGCCTCTTGAGTGCTGGGATTAAAGGCTTGGACCTCCACACCTGACTTTAGATTTTCTTAAATAATGTCCCTATGTGATAACTAATGTATATTATACACTCTGCAGTGTGCAGTTACTACCTTGGGCATGAAAGAAAATGCCAAGATGAGTATTTTTGCCTTCAACGACTCAGTGCCCGTTTATTGTTAGCAGTTATGTGGCACTGAGTACAAATCCTGGGAACATTAGTCATTCCCAAAGCCGTGCTGCTAGCCAGCTGGTCTTCAGAGGGGGTTCTACTATCAGACACTGACATCTCATAGGCTCCACACAGTGCCCCAGACAGATCCACACCTCCTAGCTCCAGTGAATATAGAGAAACCTAACTCAGGTGGTCACAGAATGAACACTCACCCACGGTCACCTCAAATTCAAGTTTAAAAGGACACCTTCATTAGTTACCTCTCTTCGATCTCAAACCAAAGAGAGACACGTTCCAGACTTCCTCCTCTTTCCACCCAACAAGTCTTATATTGTCCTTGTGACTGCTGAATCTCTCCCTAACTCACTTGCTCTCCAGCACCACCCTTGCCTATATCTTCATTCAGCCCCTTCTCTCCCCCCTGTAACAAGGTAGATTCTTCACCCAGCTACAGGTTCGAGATTTCTTCAAACAAATAGGATCACAGAGTTGCTCTGCTTGGGGTAAAGTCCAAACTAGTTGACAAAGCCTTTTACGATCTAATCGCTGCCATTTTTCTCTCCATTTCTCTGCCTCGTTCTCCAGTGAGTAACTCCTTCCTTCATTCTTTGATTGCACACAGTCATCTTGCTCTGGGATACCAAAGATGCATATGATAAAACAGACAAAATGAGGTTCATTCCCCCTTGTGGAGTGTTCAAGAATGGATAAATTGGTGAATGGATGAATGAAAATTCTGAATCTTCTACTGATTCACCTAATGCTCCTAAACTTCCAGGTTCCACAGTGATAGACTAAACCATTAGGATCAAATCAGCATTCTGACATTATGATCTTATATCTGTGGAATGCTTCCTGTTCCGGACACTGCTTAAAGTGCTTTACACATTAAGTCACTGAATCTGTGAAATAATCTACCTGTAAATTAATGCTATCACTGCTGTCTGCTTGCCATGTGGCCGGTGCGATCTGACCAGCCTCAGTAGCAGGTGTCGTGTTGGAAGGTGAGCAGGGGACTTCCTACAATCATCACCACGGCCCCAGTGCCCTGCTTGCGCCTCGAGAGTGTCTACAGGGTGCAATTCACAGCTAATCCACAAAATTTCTGTTGTCCTGCCTGCAGTTAGCATGAGTCATATCAAAAGACACTGCCAAATAGGCAACTTGAATTTTGTTTAATTTCGAGGATAAAAATGGGCAGAAGACATCCACAAAGTCACCTAAAATGTCTAAAAATGGCCCTCAAACATATAAAAAAAAAAGTCTTTTTATTTGCATGAGAAACATTAAAAATGATAAATAGCAACTTCTTCACACAACTTGGCAAGAATTTCAAGCTTTACGATAACACTGCTAACAAAGATGTGCAGAGCACTCTTCTCACGAGTTGCTGATGAGTGTGCAGAGCCATATGACCCTACGCTTTTGGAAGCAGCCACGAAGCCTGTATTCCTTTTCTATCCATGCATCTGAGCACCAACTAGAAATCTCTGACTCCCAACCACACAGCATGTTATGTCCCAGGTTGTCCATTGCCAGAGCTCTCGCATCTGCAAAGGACTGGACTAAGCTAGAGACACTGTGATTAAAAACTCGGAACGGATCACTTTGAAGCTCTTATAAAGAAAAAAAAAAAACTCTGTGAATTAATCTGGAGTGATTTTCAAAAAAAACTCTTACGGGGGGAAAAAGGCAAATTACAGAGAAAGTATGTAGCATGCTCTTACCTTCTGTATGGTGGGGGAAATAACAAAGTACACATCTATCTGTTTGCCTATTTAAATAGACATCCAAGAAGGCTACGTAGGGAATAATAACATGCACTCCAATGGTAAAAGAAATCACACTTCCCTGTGGCAGGATGGAATGACACTTCTCAGAGTGTACCTTTTGTATATAACATTGACTTTCGAAAACATGGTTTTTATCCAAATTTTATATATATATATATATATATATATATATATATATATATATATTAAATGGAAGCAAAATTGCAAATAATCTCAATAGTATTTAAAATTAATGATAATCATTTTGAAAAGGAGAGTAAAAATTCAAATAATCCTAGTAATTTACAAGTATAATACTGGACCATAAGTATGTCTTAATTTTATTCAAAGTCAGGAAAAAAAATCAGAAAATCAGAAAATAGAGATATAGACAATGCAATTGTGCTGGCTAGTTTTTATGTCAACTTGACACCCAACTTGGCATCTTAGAATAACTTTTAACTGAAAAAATGTCTCCATAAGTGAGACCTGTAGGCAAGTACATGGAGCATTCTCCTGATTAATGATTGAAGGGCCCAGGGCCCTGGGACCACCCCAGGACAAGTAGTCCTCCGTGGGATAAGAAAGCCAGCTGAGCAAGCCATAGGGAGCAAGCCAGTAACCACACTCTTCCATGATCTCTGCCTCAGTTCTTGCTTTGAGATCCTGCTGGGGATGACAGCCATTACGCTGTAAGCTGAATAAACCCTTTCTTCCTCGAGTTGTTTTTGGTTGGTGTTCTGTCACAGCATTGGAAACCCTGACTACAACAACACTTAAATCTGAATTTATTTTAGATTTATTACAGGATAAAGCAAAAGAGTTAAAAATATCTTCTTGTGATGAAGAGCCATGGTTGTCAATGGGAAAGAGGAGTCCTAAAACTAAGGAATGAGGGAAGGCTAAAAGACTCTTCTGGAATGAATTTAATTTCAGGTGTGGATATAGATTCAGGATTTCTAATATGCAGAAAAGTGTATGAGTATAGAAATACACTTTTATATATACATATACATACATATACCTACTTATGCACAAGCATGAGAACCTGAGTTCACATCCCTGGCACCCATGTAAACAAGCTGTGTGTTATGGTGCACACATGTACATAACCTTGCAAGTTGATCTGGAAATTGAGCGGGGATAGGTAGATACTGGAACCTTCTGACCAAGCAGTCTAGCCAATTGGTGAGCCCCAGGTTCAGCAAGAGACCTTCACAAAGAATAAGATGATGGATCAATTAAGAAAGACACACAGTATCCCCTCCCCTCTGGCCTCCACACATGTCCGCATGGGTGAGCACACCTGAACATGCAACTACTCAAACTACAAACAAGATGGATATTTATCT
This sequence comes from Rhynchomys soricoides, assembly GCA_019843965.1. Lineage (NCBI taxonomy): Eukaryota > Metazoa > Chordata > Mammalia > Rodentia > Muridae > Rhynchomys > Rhynchomys soricoides. The sequence goes on along the minus strand of JADRCH010000014.1, from coordinate 13,344,678 downwards.
TACAGAGTAAAATAGTATCAAACTGATGGAAGACCCAGCCGTGTAGAGCACATTGGGATACAAAAGAACTTGGAAAGAAATGTTGAATGGGAAAGGAGATAAGCTTGGGTGGAGATATTCTCATGCTTCTGGCCCTGTTTGAGGAATTACTCATGTTCTAATTCTGAAATCTGAACCAGCGACATACTCCGAAGGGTAATTAGCATCCCCCCACCCCACCTTTTATGACAGGCTCTTCGAGGCCGACTTGTGGAGCTCTGTTGCTCTGTCTTTGTGATGTACAATTTGGAAAGCTCCGTTTATTATCCCCAAGAACACAATGCTTTTTCAAAGAGATTAGACAAAGAGAGGGGGGAACGTCTGCCAAGGATGGCTCCAAAATGGTCTGTCTCCTGTCGGTTACCCTTCAGATGAGAGGCACGTAGAATAAAGAAGCCGTTAACTCACAGGATAGTTATGACTTCAAGCCTTCAGGAAGTCATTTCTAATGTCAAAATAAAAGCATAGCTTTTGCAAGATTAAAGTTGATACAGTTAACCACACACGGCTACCCGAGAGCATTCTGACCTGTGTTCTCTCCCATGTCAGCTCACCCTCTGCTGTTCAGAGTAAACATTCTTGAATGATGTAAACATCCAATACAGCAAGAACTCGCACGGCTCTCTCCCCTCACCTTTACTAAGGAATCTGCTAGTCTAGGCTTCTGCAAGCCCTTGTGTTTTCCTTCCCCTCCCTCTCTTTCACTCTCTCCCCTTTCACCCCTCCACAACACTCCTGCATCTCTTTTTTTCTTTTTTCTTCTCTATTCTTTTTGTTTAAGAAAACCTCTTAAACACACACACACATACACACACACACACACACACACACACACACACAGACACACACACATATGGCTAGAGAAATGGTCAAGAGTACTTGCTATTTCACAGAAGACCCAGGTTCAGTTCCCAGCTCCCACATCAGATGGCTCTCAACTTCCTGTAACTCCAGTACTAGAGAATCCAATGTCCTTAGGTAGCTATGCACATGTAGTACTCTTACATACACTCAGGCACACACACACACACACACACACACACACAAAAATAATAAGTAAATATTTTTAAAGTTATGTGTTTATAGAGCTAGGCATGTCAGCTCAATCTATAAACCGAACACTTGGAAGAGGGAGGCAGGAAGATCAGTTGTTCAAGATCAGCCTGGACTACATGATATACCCTGTCCCTAAATAATAAGCCAGTCAGCCTGTATTATTTTTTTATGTATGGAATGCCCATCCAAAGGGGCCGTGATTCCTAAAGAAAACTTTCCCCTTCACTTCTTAGGGAGAGAAGACTAAAGACCTGATGAGGATTTACCCTGCCATCTTGTTAACATCAAGAAGATGGTGTAGATAGAGATACTCTTCCTGGGCAGGGAACGCAGCCTTAGGTTCCAACCCCAGGACCACATAAGCCACGCATGGTGACATACACCTGCTATCCTGGTGCTCAGGAGGAGATGAGGGATCCAAAATTGATATAGCTATATAGGATCAGTCTGGGCTGCCAGAGACCCTAGGGAAAGAAAGAAAGGAGGGAAGGGAGGAAGTGAACAGGAAAGGAAACAGGAACGGTGAAGAAGGAATAAAGGAGAAAAGGTTCTCCTTGTAAGATGTAGAGATTTGAACAGCATTGGCAGAAACTACTCCCTTGATATCAGAGAGATGAGGTAGGATTAGGCTGGGGGAATTGACAGAAAAAAATATAAACCAATGGCCAGGATAGAAAAAGTATTAGATAATGTTGTTATTCAAATAAGCTAAGACTGCCTGCGTTGGGGACCACTGAAGTCTCTGTAAACCTGGTGACCTTTTCTGTGACATGCTTTCCAGAGGAACCTGAGCCACACACACTTACAGATTGTTGCTCCTGAAGACATGTGGCTTATAGAAAATGGGGTTGCGGCTTCCCTGGAATATGGGGAGCTATGCGTATTGGCAGAGTCACTTCACAGCCCAGACGATGGAAAGCAAAACCAGGTTGCTAGGGAATGACCTTGGGGACAGGTAGCATTTGAAGCATGGGGGACCACAGGGGACCATGAACTTGGCCCAATCAAGATGAACTCTGCAAGAGACTTCCCTTACCTCAGGGGCTAGCAGTCACTGATTAATCCCAGAAAATGAACAATGACTGTTCCTACTAAGCTGATTGGCCTCACCAAAGGCTTCCTTTGGGATTAAACTTTTCATGGAGTGGCCAGACGGGAAATTTTTCATAGGGCGAGGGAAACTGGATTTCCTGCTAAGAGTGGGTGTGTGTAAAAATCAAGCATCTGGGTTTCTTATTTGCTTTGTTACTATAACAAATAATAAACTAATCTATGTATAAAGACAAAAGGTTATTTGGGCTCAAAGATTTGGAGATTCTAGTCCATGATGAGGCCAACTCACTGCTTCCATGTAGCTAGTGGAATGCCCGATAGCAATTTTACAGAGTGTGTGACTGAGCAAGTCCACTCACTTCATCCTAGAGAGGAAAGGGCCAGAATCCCACATCCCCTTTAAGGGCCAGTCCCAGAGGCCTCTTAGGGGCCTTTAACCCCACCCCACTCCCATGCACACACACTAAGCTCTATCTCTTAAGTGCCCTCAGCCCTCAATAGCACTACCCTGGGGATCCATTCTTCTTGAGGCCAATCTTTATGGGGCAGAAACCTGGGCATGTGGTTTTTTTTACTTTTTTTTTTTTTTTTTTTTTTTGAATGCCTATTGTTCACTTTTTTAAAATTTATTTTTATTTTTTGTGCATTGGTATCTTCCCTACACATTTGTCTGCGTGAGGGCATTAGACTCCCTGGAACTAGAGTTACAGATAGTAGTTGTGAGCTGCCTGGTGAGTAATGGGAATTGAACCTGAGTCCTCTGGAAGAGCACTGTGTGCTCTTAACCACTGAGCTCAGCTCCCAAGTAGAGCATTTTCTACCTGGGCTTGCTTCTAAGCTTTAGGAGTCCATTTCTGCCCAGAACAAAGGACTTCTGTCCTTCATGAATGCAAAAGAAAGTTTATGATCCCTCCAGCCCTTATTCACCTAGAGGTGCAATGCCTTAAGCTGGGACACATGAGTTTCACGAGAATAAATGGAGATCTAGCCACTAGACACAGTGAAAAGAACATCAGCTCTGCCTCTTGGCTTTATGCACCTGAAAAGTATTAAGCTTCTTGACCTCAGTTCCTCTGCTGTGAAGGTCTCTGCCCAGCAGTTTCATTATGATCACAGGTAATGTAAATAAAGTATTCAGCCTGCTAGTGACACATGTCAATAAAGGAGAGCTACACTATTGTTTTTCCTACAGAATAATTCCATGAGGCATGAACCACGGCCATCAGACTCAGCCTTTCACAGAAGGAGATGCTGAAGCTTGAAAGGTTACAGAACTTGTTCAGGTTTTCGTGAGTGGTAAGCTGAAGAGCTGTCTGTTTGGATCACCCATGTTATCTTTTTTTCCTCGTAACACTGTCTGAAAATATGTACTCATTCAGGCCACTAGACATCTGGTTGCATGGGTTCTGAATGTCTACAAGACGGCTTCAGCAGGAGCAAATGAAGTCCAGACTGAAGGCATCCGTGGGAAGCACTTTCCTAGATGAAACAGGGATCATCTCTCCAACAAATCACTAAAGTATTAACAGTTTAGAACTAGCAGGATGGCTCAAGGCTAAAGGCTCTTGCCATACAAACCTGAAGACTTGTGTTCAACCCCCAAAATCCATGGTAAACAGAGAGAATATGACCAACTCTCAAAAGTTGTTGCCAACTTCCACATGTGTGCCATGGGACACACAAACACATAATCAATGTTTTAAATTTTTAGGTATTACAGTTTAGTAGAGAGAATAGCAAAAATGCAAATCCATCAAGTAGAACTGCCTGAATATTTTTGGAAGGGTACATGACAGTAGTTTTTTGCATCATGATCTTCATAGAAAATAATGCCTGGCAGGGCTTTCTAAGAACTACATCACACTCTCGGGTACTTTTCTCAAAAATAATGAGCGAGTGGAAACAACCACCATGACAAAGAAAATGATGCTTTTGACATGAAGCAAACATAGTCTTGTGCTTTCAAGCCCCATGAGAACAGGATACTAAATGGTCTGTACTTCAGACAGCCCGTACTGACAATGCCTAAGGTGCTTCCACGGCCGGCCTGTCCACCCCAGGGGATGCTTTTGAAATTGGTGGGAAACTCAGACTTCACAGAGAAGCTGCAGATCTGTATCTCTTATCGTCAAGATAATGTCTACATCCATATCATTATCCACTTGCTTCATTCAAAACTGCAGGACAACCAAATCTTCCTGTCTCATACCCAAGGGTCATTAACTCTTTAGACTCCATTGTCCTCGCAGCCTATCTGAATCTTGGTTTCACTCCCACTAAAGACGGTTCATCACTGTGCTTTAGTGGCTAAATCTCACTTAACCTCAGTGCTTTGCCCCAGTTTAATGCCATGTCCCTTCTTGCTCAGCATCTTTGAAATCTGTCTTCTACTATAGTCGATTGGACTATAAATCCCCTCCTTTCCGTTTCATGTAGCAGTTCGTTGCTTAATCAAAGACAGTGCCGTGTAATGCCACTGCCTGCAGAGAGAGTCAGCAAATAGTTACCTTTCAGTCTTGTCCTGACCACCGTCCAAGGGGAGATTTGGTAAAATGTAATAGAGTGCTAGTTGTTTGAAGATGTTAAGTTTTGCTGTAGTTTTCCATGCAGCAATACATAACAAACATCATTTAATGCCACTCTATAAATAATATGATGTAAACATGCAAGAAAAAGCATCATAACAGTAAACACTGGGTTCAGATAACAGCTACTGCTGTCCAAAGTTTCTGCTGTCCAAAGCAATGGCTCTGCTAGACATGGTGGTGCACACCTGCAGTCACAGAACTCAGAAGGCAGAGACAGAAGCATCTATGAAGCCAATCTGAGCTACAAAGGGAAATCTTGTGTCAAAACACAACCCAACCCAACTGTTTTGTTTGAAGACAGTAGTAATATGTAGCACTCACCTGCAGGACATGTCCCCTCAGGTGTGCCCAAATATCCACGGGTGACCATTGTCAATGGATTATGGGTCAGGAAGCTCCCATTAAAAACAGATTCAGACTGTATCTACAAACATGAAGCACTTCTTTAAGTAAAAATTATGAAATTTAATGTTCAAATTTTTTAAAAAAACCCACCCCACATTTCATACAGCCAACACATACCACAAGTGTCACAAATATGCACACAAAAAAATAATTTTTCAACAGGTTCACTTTTGAAATATTTTCCTAAACATTTTTCTGATTTCTTAACTAGAGAATCTCCAGTCAGCTCCTCATACTGTATCAATTTGTGGATATCAGTTCTCTGAAAAGAAAGTAGAATTTATTGTATCCTGTGGCATAACCAGTGAGTTTTCACTTATTGCTCCCTGGGAACCTTAGACTTCATAACATTTTACTATTTGTATGGTATACCTTTTTAGAAATACAATCAAACTTTGGGAGACCTCTCTTAGGGTCTCTTTCATGTAGAAGCTTCAGATATCTGGACGTAACAAATTTCCTTTGTAGTGACAAGCTTAAATATACTTGGGGTTGAGATGCATGAGATAGTTACAGTCATATATACTGTAACTTACAGAATACTACCAATAGGAGAGAATTTACATTTTTAGTAATTGATGAAGACAAGCTCCTTTTTACAGTTTGGCTCATGAAGTGATAGAAAGGATTTCTTACATATTAGTTCTTGCTTCATGTCTTTAAAATATTATTTTCTGCTTCCCACATGCATAACTCCATGGCTAGACACTGTAAGATACTTTTAACCTCTAAACTGACAAATGTGCATATCACCTTTGAGCCCAAGAACAAAGGCAGTGAAAGACAAAGGACACCTGTGTTCTGGCTTTTCCCTTGCTGGCCTTATATCCTAGAAGGTGTGGTTAAATAGATTGGGGAGAAAACAGAACGTAAAGGGGATTTGTGACACTTTCTTCTGTGTGGAACTTGAGGAAGGAACTTATGCTCCACAAGATATAGTCTTATTCTGTTAAAAAGGAAAATGCAGCAGATTAAAAGAGACAGCAAATAGTAGTTAATGAAATGGTCCTCAGTTATCACTCCTGAGCATGCCCCGTGTAGGGTCCAGAGGTCATATGTGCTATCAAAGGACCAGGAAGGTAGCAGAATTAAGAATCAGAGGTCACGGTGATGATAATAGTGTCTAATCCAAGCCAGGAACCAGAGGGAGATCCAGCCCTGACCTCCATGAGTGGAAAGGAACAGTGGGTCCTAGTAAGCACCAAGAACAAAACACAGATGGTTGAGCTCCATAAAAGTGTACAAGGCACTCAGTAGACAAGTCACAGCAAAGCCCAGGGAGGTCCACACAGAGCCCAGGAACCAGACCTCCATGTCACATGTCCTCCCCTTCCAAGTGGTCTGGAGCCATGTTCCTTCAGCCATTGCTCCAGGAAGAGTCTTAATGTACCAGAACCACAAGGAAATCTCCTTGGACTCTTCCGTACTACTTTTAATCACATCTAACACTCACCAGGAAATCTGTATTACCATAACGATGCTTTGCTTTTTAGATGGTGTCCCACAATAACTCTAAAACAGAGGTTCTATTGCATTTTACACAGAGAAACATAAAGCAAGGGGAAGTTAAGTCACTTCCTAAGGCCACCTTAGGAAATTAAGTAGGTCTTAAGTAGACCTCAGGAGCTCGCACCCAAACTCAACTGCCCGAAGCAGCTTGAAGAACCCTGGGTGTCTAATACCAGTAGTTCCATCTATCTGGGTTGACTATTCTCCACAGAAAATCCTTTCTCCGACTTAGGATATATATAGTGCCCTTCAGGATAAACAACCCAGGCAAACAAACATCCAATGGTTGCCTTCATTCCACCGTGGAGTCAAAGGTCACGGTTGAGCACCTAGAGAGTTTCCCTTAGGTTTGTTTTTCTTTGTTTTGCCGCCATTGCCAGCATGTGACGTCAGTAACAGACCTGCAAGAGAAATTACTTGATCCTCCAGTGTATTCAACGTAGCAAGCATCTCACAAAACAGAGCTCAAAATGTTTCAAGGAGGGATACTTTCTGGAGAAGCAACGAGTGCTTGTCATGATTCTGTGGACGCCACACCAGGGCTGTGCTGCCAGGAGCCGCCCCATCCCCTCTGCTCCATTAAAGAAACCTGAGATGGAACTCAAGACCTGTTCTCTCCCAGCACTACTGTGTTACATATTCTAATTCATAGAAAGCCGTTGGGAAACTGAGGCACAGAACCCAGAAGCTAGCAGTGCAAGGCCTCCAGATTCCATTCTCAGGTTTATGATGAGAACTTGTAAAGGTACATTGACCGTTCACATCCCTTTCATTTCTGCACAACTGACGGGAGTGCAACCATCACATATAGGCTCATAACGTTATACTGTTATTATGGAAAATTTCTCCGTTACTCCCTGTGGAAGAGGAGGCAGAAAGAGTGGACGAGCCAGAGGGAATGGAGGACACTAACAAAATCAACACGATCGAGGGTCATGTGAACCCACAGACACTGAGGCAGAGTGCGCAGGGCCTGCACGGGGTCTGCGTCAGGTCCTCAGGTACCGATTGTGGTTTCCGGTTTAATGTTTTCATGGGATTCCTGGGTGTGGTTCTCTGACTACTGTACCTTCTCTCGGGCTCTTTTTCTTCTGTTTGTCTTTTCCAACTTCCATGTGATAGTTTTTGCATTGTCTTATTATATTTTATTTTGTTATATTTTATTATTACCCCTTAGAAACCTGTTCTTTTCTAATGAAAGTCAGGAAGAGAATGGATTCAGATGGAAGGGGAGATGAAGAGGAACTGGGAGGAGTTGGAGGGACCTGTAATCAGGTTATATGGGAAATATTGTGTGAGAAAGGAATGCATTTTCAAAAAAAAATTTTTTAGTGTTACTGCAAAGTTGGGAAACCATCTATCCACTCTTCATTTGTGTAGACGGTGGGAACCGTGTAGGTGGCTCGAGCATGGTTTTTGCTTGAGAAAGCACTCATGTTAAATGCGCTCTGCCTCTTCAGGTCAGCCGCTCCACTACTCTGCTCAGACCTAGTTCTCGGAGACAGAACCATAATTTAAGTGCTGCTGCTGACCTCGTGCTCATGAAGTGAGGTAGCAGCTATCCCGAGCAGGCAAGGCGCTGATGTCCTTCAAGCCTCTGGTCCACGGCGTACCACAGCTGATAAGAGCTACATACAAAGCTACACTTTGTTCCTAAGCTGTTCTGTGTGTGTCTAAGGACTCCCATCCTCATGATCAGATACACAGCTGTTTTATTCCTGACTCCTAGCTGGGTGTGCCTGGAAGTCTCAGGAAGCCAATTCCTGTAACTAGAGGTCTCTCCTTCCGAGGGAGCATTAGACAGACTGTGTCTCTTCTCTGCCCCTCAACTGTCACTCACTCCTACCTGTCCTTACCCAAGGGTGTTGGATGTTTAATCAATTTAGCACCAAACTGTGTAGATTTGTAGATACGAGGAGACCTAAGCAAAGGCCAAAATGGAATTGAAGGTAAATACTGCCCTTACTAGGTATATTTTGGACCTTATCTCATTCATTCAAAATTGTCAACCAGATAATTTATATATATATATATACACATATATATATTCATATTCAATTTCCATGTGGATAAAATAGTTTGCTCTTATTTCCATGTTATATAGGAACAAAAGTATTCGTATCTATGTGGGAAAACAGTGTCTTTACTGTCTGTCACGACCATCTTTAAATCTGAATATCCAGCACTGGATATTGGGGCTCTCGCCACACATCTTTGTTTTCTTTTATTCCATCATCATGGATGGTAACTGAGAGAACTTATCAAATTCAGGCCAATGAAGGAAAATGAAGTTCCCCACGACTGCAAGTAGGGAACTTGTTCTTTATGGGAGAGACAGGTTATTTCTTATCACAAAACTTACTGTATCGTTTTTTAAATCCTAGAGCAGTGGTTCTCGACCTTCCTAATGCTGTGACCCTTTAGTACAGCTCCTCGTGTTGTGGTGACCCCAACCGCAAAACTATTTTGCTGCCACTTCGTAACTGTAACCTTGCTACTTTCATGAATCTTAATGTAAATATCTGATATGCAGGAGATCTGATAGGCGACCCCAATTCACAAAGTTAAGAGCCAGTGCTCTAGAGGCTAGAGAGGTGGCTCCGCAGTTGGGAGCACTTGCTGCTTCTCCGGAGGACAGGTTTGGTTCCTGGCACCCAGGTGGCAGTTTACAATGGTCCATAACTCCAGTTGCAGGGGTGCTGATGCCCGCTTCTGATTTCCACAGGCTCCTGCACACAATTGGTGCACACGCATGCTCTCGGGCACACACAAAGAGCTCCTCACACTTTCAGACCTCGAGCAGGTTCCTCCGCTGCATGTGTTTGGGGCAACTTGGTCCCCAGCTGGTGAGGCTGGGGAAGACGTTGAGGTAAGAACTGGAGATGGCAGAGGTGGATCGCTGGACAGCAGCCCTTTGAGGCTTACATCCCAGCTCCCCTTCCACCCTAAAGTCTGTTTGCTTCCTGATCCACTGCACCAAGAACAAGCCACAATTTCCCACCACCATGGACTGAGCCACAACACCATGCCTTTTCCACCATGAGCCAAAATAAAGCCATCTTCCTGTTAGTGGCTTCTGTCACATATTCTTCGTGGTAGGAGAAGGAAAATGAATAAATCCAAAGGCAGTGATGACCCACAGAGGCTTCTTGTAGCACAGATGTGACATTTACCATTCACAGACACTTCTAAAAAGTTCATGTTGGATGTAACCTATTCTTAGGGGGCACCCTAGAATATTTACTACTTAAACTAAAATAATTGATAATACATGTTTTAGTTAGTATTATTTAGGCCAAAAGTAATAGAGATCCAACCAAAAATAAACAGGGTTGGGCAAAAAGGAGTCTGTAATGGCTCAGACAGAACAGCAAGTTCAAAGTGTGAGAGGTCTCAAGCTGCTAAACAGCTGCTCAGTGACATGATGAAGGCAGCGGGATCTCCCTGTTTTGTGTTTTCCCTTCCTCTGTGAGTTGCCTTTTGTCTGCACATTCGCCTCTGTAGTATAAAGTGGCCACCAAAGTTTTAAATACCCCATAAAGACACAGCAGAGCAAGCGAACGAAGGTCTGTTTTCTGTTTTGAAACTTTTGTCATCTGAAAAAAAAAAAGGTTTCTAAAAACTCCTTAGCGCTCCCCACAATCTCATTGCTTAAAGCTGTTGTCTGTGCCCACTTCAAAACTCAGTGTTGACTAGCAAAATGGCCTCTCTCTGGTTATTCTAAACCCATTATGAGAGCAGATCTCTTTAGTCACGGCAGTGGTGAATTAGTCATCAGTACCAGCCATGTGCTATGCCAAGTTTCCCCTCAATCTCAATGTTTACAGAGTTCCTGAGTTTCTCCTCAGGCTTGTTGCATGGCTGAGAATTCTGTTTATTTCATTGCCACGTGGGTCCTTACTATAGAGTCGCCTATATCTGGAAGTGACTTGAATGAGCAGTAGGTTTCTTCCTTTAGAAAATCAGTTTAGTCCAGAGGCCCAGGGTGGAGATGCTGGATAAGTCATGAATTGTTTTATTTGGTGTTTAAAGAGTTGGCTTGCAAAACGATCTCTCTTTTAATTATTTGAAGTAACAGCTAAAAATTAGAAAACTATAGACATTTTTTAAAGTGCAAATGTCTGTCTTTTCTTGACAATTCGGATAACACCTACTGGGCCTCGGCACCAATGCAATGATCATCCTCTGCAATAGACTAGTGGGGCCTACTGTGCTCAGCTTGCCACAAACCCCATTTTGAATTCTGCTGCTTGCCTGGGCCACCCTGAAGTTCTTGAGCTCAGTGTTGCTGGCAATAACCAAAAATACCCCCTGGGCTGCTCAGTGGACCTGAATATAATGTACTCAAGAGTCCAGTCAGTTCAGTCTGATTTCAGAAAGTCAACACATAGATGAAAGGCAAAAAAAAAAAAAGTCAGGATATCTGAGGCCTAAAGGCCATTCCCAGAGGAAAACCATCCTGAAATTCACAGCCTGTTTCCTCTCCCCACACACCTTGGGAAGCAAGCCAACCCTGATGGGAAAGAAAGAAGAGAGAAAGAAACCCCCCCTTGTTTCTTGGTTTAGTCTACAACAATCACCATGTCACAAGAGGCCCCAAACACTGGATCGGATTACCTGCTGATCATGCTGCCGGCTTGCAGAACAAGCCTGTTCCCAGTAACAGTGCATAGTTACTATCTGCTATGCTTGCTGGGTCTTACCCCAGTATTCTTTTCAGGAATTTCTTATGCAGTCCGCCACCCCTTAAACACAGGCACGCTTACCCTATCTTGATAGGCCTGGTGGTGGGTGGCCCAAGAGATTAGGCTTTTCAGTATTCTACATTTCTCCAAGTCCCCATTCCTTCCTTTTGTAAATCCCACATTTGTGATTATGCCCATTAAAACTCTTCCTTCTTTCTGAATGTTAAAGTCCAAGACGGGGAAGGCCAGAAAGGATATTTCAGTAAGTGGCTAATTTCAAACAAAATTAGAACCAAAATGATAACTCCTCAGGATCACAATCCAAAAATAGCTCATATTCAAAATAAATAAGACTGTGCATGGGGGTTGGGGGAAAGGCTCATTGGATGAAGCATTTGTCACGAAAGCGTTGGAATCCTCAGAACCTGTTTAAAAACCAGGCAAGATAGTGGACTTCTGTAACCCCAGTGTCCTCAAAGGGAGATGGGAGGTAGAGACAGAAGACTCTGGAAGCTTCCATGCCAACTATCTTAGCACACTCAGTAAAAAAACAAGAGAGATCTTGTCTCAAACAAATTAAAAGGTCAAGACTGGCACCTGAGGTAGTGCTATGATAGCCACATGCATTCGGTGCCATGTATGCACCCACATTCACACATGCGCACGCGCACACACACACACAGCATATACTAACACAGAGAAAAAATTGTAATGTACATAGCACGGCCCAATGTTGCAAGTTAACATGGCCAACTAAGAACAGATCCCTTCATTTATAAGATGACTGAAATAGTATTTTAAAATTAGGGCAAAATTTTTTTCCAGATCAGAAAAATGGGGAATTACATATCCTAGAGATCACTGTGGTCTTTGGAGACATTTCTATCAAACTGGATTTGGCCATAGGGAAATCAGGTCAGTGTAATGAGATCAGACGTTTTGAGTCCAAAGCACCCCTTGCATGCAGAACCTGAACAACGCTCCTTCCGGATGCCAAGGTGACAGTCAGTTGTCTGTTCTACTTCCTGGTGGTGTGACATACATACTCCAGGAAAAGCCAGTTGAATAAAAGTTTGTGCTGCCTGAGAGCTTCAGCATTTGGAGTTAAGGCTCTGAGGAGACACAGAGGAGTTGGGTGTTGTCTAGAACACCTCTCTCTTGATCTTATCCTCATCCTAGGAAGTACCTGAAGTGGAGGTGGGGGTTGGGCATGGAACTGGGAACGTTGAGCTATTGCATAAATCTTAACTCATTCTCCTCCATCATTTAAATGAGCCCAATTCAATTGGAAGTTATAAGGCAGTTAACACGGGCCCAGTACTGTGCTAAAGACTGTATGAACTATCAAATATGCCCATGGCAAACTATTGACCTCAGGAAGCCAGCTCTCATGTTAGCTGGATGGTGTTATCCATGTGGAGAAAAAAAAAAAACCATTATGCAAGAATGTACCAAGCGCTAAATTGGTCTTGTATCTTTGTGATTTCGATTTGCTTATGTACCGCCCCATACATATATCTACTAAATTATAACAGATTAAATTAATCATAGTTTAAATAGTCAAATCAAGCGTAGGTAATATTCCGCTACAGCTAAAATGAAAAGACAGACAATGCCAAGTGTTGACAATGATGTGGGACAACTAGACCTTTCATGTATCGATGACAGAAGGATAACCCAATGAGCTAACTTGGAGCAACCAGCAGTATTTATGAATATACAGACAGAGCTCTCTGGATGTGTATGTTCTGCACCGAGAGATTCAGCCAACCACAGAAGGGAAGCATTTTGAACAATTATTAATTTGACATTGAACATTTATTGTTATTGAACAATTATTGCATTGGTATTGAACATGTTTCAGACCTTCTTTCTTGACATTATTCCACAAACAATATAATCACCAATACTTAATATTTGCATTGTATTAGACATCTAAGTAATGCATAAAAGAGAAGCTAGGTCTGGTGACTCACACCTGCCATACCAGCACTCAGGAGGCCGAGGCAGGAATACAGCGGGGTGTTTGAGGCCATCTTGGGCTATGTTGTGACTTCAAAGCTACTCAAAGCTATGAAGAGAAATTCTATCTAAAAAGGACAACCAAAGAAGGAATGGCTGCAGGAAGAGCAGGAAGGTGGGAGGGAATAAGGAGGTGAATGATAAGAAGCATTGTACTCCATTTTTTTTAGGACTTGAGCATTTCGGGTTTGGGTATCATCACAGAGTCCTGGAATCAGTCTCCTCAGATGCTAATGGATGCCTGTATGTTCTGTGATCCAGCAATCTGTTCTTCTAACTACCAGAAATCCATGTGTTTTCATCAAAATACATGTACAAGGGTGGTCATAGAAGCACTATTTATAATATTCCCTAACAGGAAACAACCCAAATGACCACAAATAGTAATAATACATTATACTTAAGCATTAGTATGCTACAGAGTAATGACAATGAGCAAAGGATAATGATGAGCAACAATATGGATAGGCATCACCAAAGCAATGAGAAAAAGCCAGGTGCGAAGATAGCCATGTTCTGGGTGGCTCTATGGTTAGAGCTCAGGTGTAAGGAAAGCTAATCCACTGTGCATTGAGGAAATCCAGAATGCTCATCTTTGTTTGGAAATGCTAGCCGGTAGACTGAAGCAAAATGGAAGCTGCCGGGTGCTGTTGGGGATTAAGGTAACAAACCCAGGCTGATCAGAGGAGTGAGTTCGCATTCTGAAAACACCATTTGCATGCTTTTGTACAATCTTACTTATTCGGTACACACACACACAAAGGTAGAGATCAGAGGACAATGTAAGAGTCCCAAAAATTCCACTGAGGTCATCAGGCTCTGACAAGTGCCTTAATCTGTTGAACCATCTTTCTCTCCCACAACATGGGTTCTTATGTGTGTTATTCATCAATAAAAATGTCAACAGGGTCATATTCAGGTATGAGAAATACATCAGCATTCTTTAAGGATTTTATTACTGGAGAGTGGAAGCCCAGAGAAGTTGTAGAAATTGGCTTCCGATGATCTTTGAATAAGACTTCTGAGCTCTGGTGTGTTTTTTCTGACACTGATTCTCTGGGTAGTTTCATCTTTATTGCAAATTTTATTAGGTTTATTCATCTTATTTAATGTGTGAGGGTTTGGCCTACGTAGATGTATGTGGAACATAACCACACTTGGTGCCCACAGAGGTAAGAAGAGAATATCAGACCCCCTGGAACTAGAGTTACTGATTGTTATGAACTACCTTGTGGATGCCAGAATTGAACCCAGACATTCTGCAAGAACAAGTACTCTTAACCGCCGTGCAGTGGTGGCACACGCCTTTAATCCCAGCACTTGGGAGGCAGAGGCAGGTGGATTTCTGAGTTTGAGGCCAGCCTGGTCTACAGAGTGAGTTCCAGGACAGCCAGGGCTACACAGAGAAACCCTGTCTCGAAAAACCAACCAACCAAACAAACAAACAAAAAAAAACAACCTAAAAGAAAAAGAAGTACTCTTAACTACTGAACCATCTCTCCAAACCCTCTAGGTCAGCAGTTCTCAACCTGTGGGTCACAACCCCTTTGGGAATCAAATGACTGTTTCACAGGGGCTGCCTAAGATCATTGGAAAACACAGATGTTCACGTTACAATTCATAATAATAGAAAAATTACAGTTATGAAGTAGCAACAAAAATAATTTCATGGTTGGGGGGAAAGGTTCACCACAACATGAAGAGCTTATTAAAGGGTTGTGGAATTAGGAAGTTTGAGAATCACTGCTCTAGGTAAGTTTAGAAAAGCATTACTTGTGGACCTGGGAGATGCCCAGGAAATAAAGAGCTGGCAGGGGACCTCTGGATCTTGCTAGCCAGACAGTATAGACAAAATGGTGAGCACTAGTTTCAACAAGAGAGACCCTGTCACAAAAACAAAGCAAAACAAAACAAAACCACAAGGTGTAGCTTGTCAGTGGTAGCTCTTGCCTTTAATCCCAGAACTCAGGAGGCCGAGGCAGATTTCAAGGTCAGCCTGATCTACAGAGTGAGTTCCAAGACAGCCAGAGCTACACAGAGAAACTGTCTCAAGAGAAAAAAACAAACAAAAACCCAAGGTGGAGATGAGAAAGGAAGACACCCACCATAAACCTCTGGTCTCATGTACACGCAGCCATGTGTGTGCAAGCGTATGCCACAACATACAAATCCTTCAGGAAAGAAAAGGAACATTTCTTGTATTACACCTATTGAATAATCTTGGCTTTCATTTTTCAGTACTCATCTAATAGATTTGACTTAAAGGCAACGCACTGTGGCTGAGGCATTTGATATTAACGCCGGAAGTTCAAGACCTCGTCACATTCATGTGAAAGCAGCATAGTCTGTCTGCAATGTGACTATCGTTGTCATCCACAATTTAACCGCTATCGTATCAACTGCTCTGATGCTCTGTTGGACCCACGGGTGAAGTTTGTGCTATTTGTCATAAGCATTCTTGAGGGAGTCAGACATACTAGTCTGGCTGGTGAAGAACACTGGTGGGGCTGGAGCAGAGAGAGCTGAGTTAGAAAGCCGTGTACAGACGAGATTCCGAAAGACACTAAGTACCGTGTTAAGAAATGGGCTTACCTGGTAAGAGGATATAGACAGACAGAAAAATGGAAACAGAACTAAGCCCTGCTTTTAACAGAGGAAAATGAAAAGCAAAAGACTTTTCTCCCTGTGAGACCATAAACTTCAGCATACTGATGACATCACACACTAGCTTCAGGGGTGGCTTTTCTGGGAAGCTAATGAAGTACACAGTCCAGCCCTAGGGGCACGTCACATTCATAGGTAAATTGTACATGTTTTCTCCCTTTGGGACTCTCATCAACTTGCCCCTGTGTTAATGTACTCAAGTGATAGGGCAGGTTTCTGTCCCCAGGACTCCAGAAGCAGGTCAGGCCCTGGAGGTTTGTAAAGATGCCCACCTTGGGTATTTTCTAAGTCTTCCCATCTGACCTAGAAGGCCTGGCATGGAGGCTTCTGTAGGTCACCTTACTTCCTCATTCGTTACTACCACCCCGGAGCCCAGCCGGTCCACAACTCACTCCAGACTTCCCACAACCCACCCCTTTCAAGCCTCCTCCTTCCTTCTCCCCTTCCCCTCCCCCTGTGTCCTCACTACACCTCTGCAGAACTCCGCTGACATGCTCTCATCCTTGCAGCATGCATATTCTCTTGTGGCTCCATTTTTTGCATGTGCTGTTTCTAGAGAGTCCTCCCGCTCTGTAAAGCGGGGGTAACTAAATGAGACCATCACAACTAATCTTGTGGAAGGGTGACACAAAATGGGAAGGGAAGAGGGTGACTGCTCAGAGAGTAGATGAGTGACTCTCAGCCTTGGAGATACTCAGCAAAGAGGATGAAGGATGCATGGTGTGGGCTTGGGGAGGGAGCAGATCTGGGTTCTGAGGAGTGTGTTCCCTTAAGGTCTCTTCCTTTGAACCTGAAGCAAAGCTTTCCCAGAGCAGATACAGGCCACTGTCAGCCCTGGACAGTGGCACAGATCCCAGTGTTGACTACACAAAACAGTGTGATTATCCTGTCAGGATCTGAAAGAGAAAAGACAAAAACAATTAGCATAAATACAAGGCCAACCTACTTAATTAAAGGCACAAACCAGGGCAGCTAAAAAGCAGAATATCAAACAGTCAGAGAGAGTTTTCAGAAAGGTGAGTTACATAATCATGACCCAAACAAGAGTCTTTTTTCTCAAGGTTAAGAGAAGAACCTGAGTCAAGCAGCTGTTTCCAGATATTTTTTCCTATAAGCTTTCTACCAAGCAGTGAAACCTAGAGTCAGGAGCACTGGGAGAGAGACTGACAGGCCACCTAAACTAGCCATTCCCTTGGGTCATTAGGCTGTCCTCTGGGTGAGGCGTAGTTCTGTGCTGGTAGTGACATCACAGGACACTCGAAGATCATCACCATTTCACAACCTAAGGACTGTTCCAGCTGGAAGCAACCTTTGAGACAATGTGGCCAACCTGGTCTTGTTGTTGAATAAAAAGTTCCAAAGGTCAGAGAAAGTTGCTCCAGGACAGGACTCAAGTCCTCCTGGTCATAGCCGGTGCCATGTTTGCTTCACCATTGTACCTGAAGACAAGTCAAGCCCCACCACTCAGGAGGCCTTTGCTGGGGGTGACTGGGAACTGCCCCTCTAGCAAACTTGCTGAAGCTAGCCCCACCCCTCCCAGCCCACAGTCTCCTCCCCTTTCTGTTTTCTCTTTAGCCTCTCTTGGCTCTCCCCACACCTGCCTCTGTCCTCACCGTGGTGGCACAAGAGAGAGTGTGTACTTCATTTAGTCTGACAGTGGCTCTAGGAGACAGGAAAGTGGAGACAAAGTGTTTCTTTCTCTTCAAAAACCTCCTTCCTTGCTTCCAGACCATTTCTGGTACTGCTTCTAAAACAGTCCTAAAATGAAGCCTCCTTGGGGTGCCCAACTAGAGGGAAAGCCCAAGACAGTGGGTCAGGGATGGAAGACAGACTCACACAGACATAAGGCAGGCAAAACACCAATGAATATAAAAATGAATTATAAACAGAAAACAACAAACAAACAAAAAATTCATTGCTGCCTGTAACTCCAGCTCCACAGGGCCTCTTCAGGTGCCTGTGCGCCCCCCCGCGCGCGCGCGCGCGCGCGCACACACACACACACACACACACACTAAAAATATTTTGTAAAAAAGAACATCTATAAAAATAAATGTTGCTTTCCCTTTTTGATGATCACCTTGCTTCATGATTTCCATTTTCGATAACGACCTGGTTAAAACAGAGAGGGAGCTGCCATCCCATCCAAGTCTTAACCCACCCAATGGCTTTTCCTCCATAGCTTTCCCTCCCTGCTAGCCATCGCCCCTACTAGAGAATTGCTCGCTAGTGTTCCAGGCAAATCTTTCCACAAAGGAAATGCATTTGAATAGTACACTCTCAAGACCTAACAGCTTTCAACAAGAAACAAAGTGCTCTACATTCTTCAAAGAAAAAGATTTGGGGACAGGATTTTCTTGATCCCCTTTAGATTATAACTCTGAAAAAGCCAGTCCTACCAGACATAGCTAAAAAGGGGAAGTCAGAGCTTTCACCTTCCAAGCCCATTGTGAAGGAGCAGGATCCTGGGATCTATCACTCACCCTGGTTAGACACTTTTGTCTAATGTTACCACATTTCTCAAAATGTCTGAGGTTGCAGCCTGCGCTGCTGTCCTCATCAGGGACATGTGGCACTGCCCAAACCCTCAGTGGCTTCTCCTTTGACAGAGATGGAAGGAAACATAAAACCTAACCACAGCTCAAGGAATCTTTACTTAAAGAATCACATACTCGGTGATTTCTTGGCTACTTGTGCCTGAGAAGATCCACAGCTTTAAATCCAGTGCAGTGTGGTCCAAGTTGGTTCAATGGGCAATGAAATGGTTCTTTGTTTTCAGGTCCTGCTGGGCCAGGTTGAAGGAGGAGGCAGGCTCCTTACTTGGTTGGTATGCTACCCGGGGTGTTAGCATTACACAATCCCTCACTGGACAGCAGGCAGAGCTGGCGCTCTCCCTGGAACAGAAGAAAGCCTTGGGAGAGACTTTTGTTTCCCTGCAGCTCTGCCAGCATGTACAATTGTTCCAGTCTAGACTTGGGGGACTTTAAAAAAGCACAAAGTGATAGGTTTGGAATTTATTTCATTCGTCCCAAGAAAACTGCAGGACTCTCGTGGACTTGAGAATTGCAGGGGGGTAGGCTTTCCCAATTTCCCTGTCACATCAATAGAACCCGCCAAGGAGGAGAACTTGCATTGGGACCAGGGCTAGATGGACTCTTTCTCTTTTTAAGGCCATCTTGTCTTAAACTTGGATTGAAATAAAGAGCTCCAGTATCAAACTGGGTGGCTGTTGCTGGGTTGCTTTTCATTTTAGGAGAACAAGACCTCACTTCATTTCCCCTCCAAGTAGAGTGGTCTTTTCAGTCTAGTGCCTTCACGGATGACTAATGAGTCAGAGAGAAAGCACAGAGTGTGAGTATGTGTGAGCCAGCCTTTGTATGTTTAAATGTCTAATGCTAGCCTGGTAAAGCGGTGCACACCTGTAATCCCAGTACTCAAGAGGCTGAAGCAGAAAGATCACACATTTGAGGCTAGCCTGGGCTACGTATGAAGACTATCACAAGACACAAAACAATAATGAATTTTTAAATAAACTTCTAGGGCTACTTCTAGAATAATTCATTAATGAATCCTGCTCAGGATGCCTAGCTGTTTCTTGATAATAAACTCTACACAGTGTGTCATAGACACGTGAGATGGTTAAAGCAGGAAGGGAGCTGCCTTTCCAGTGACATCCACTGGTATGTCTGATGATTTCTGGCTGAACAGATGTTCAGAAAACAACATCCACTTTTACGGAAGGTAGCCATTGGACAATGACAAAGAACATCCCATCACAGGTATGGTGAGGATATGGCGGATTCATTAGGCAAGACTGTCTATACAGGGATCTCGGAGACATTTTCATTCTGTCTCTAATACCAAGAGAAGGCATGCTTCTTCTCCTAAGCAATTATGCTACTCTTGAGACCCTACACATTCTCACAGGCCATCTTCAGAACCTAGCCACACACTCTGAGTGGACTTTCCATCTGTGGTTTTGTCTGGCTGACCTGCCTATACTCCCAAATCCCAGAAGTCATTTCCCACAAACAACTCAGAATTTCAAAAGGTCAGATCCCAACCCTAAAATTATCCCTGCGTCTAAGTTTCTGACAATATATCCATTTAACAATAATGACTTCAATGACAAATATTTAGAAATCTCTTATTCTATAGCAGGGATAGCCATAAACACAAAAGACAAGTTCTTATTCTCTCAGTTTGCCATCTGGTAGGATTTATTACATAGTTTGGGCTTGAATTTGTATCTGCCAATGAACTTAGCAGATAGCAAAGAGGAAACCTCAGGAAAAAGCCAAGATTTGCCCTCCCCCCCCACCCCCCGAGCAGATACATTAAAAGGATGACCGTGTGTGATCACAATGTCTACTTCAAAAGAGAATTTTCAGTGTTTCCAATACAAACAAATAATAAATGTTTGAAGTAAAGGGTTAGGCCATTGATACTGGTCTGATTGCTGCATGCAAGCACTAGAACCATACTATTTCTCATAAATGTATTTATGCACCAACTAAAATGTGTGTATGTGTAGGGACAGGGAAATCTTGATCGTCAATGTGATTGGATTGCGGGAATCCTTAGGGAATTAGTAACGAGTACCTGTAAATGTATCTGCAGGACATTTCCAGAGATGATTAGATTGTAAGGGTTCTGACCTAATCAATTGAATCCATTGATGAATCCAAATTTTGGGTAGACAACTGGAAGGTTGTAGAATGTGGTAGAGAGGTATAGTTGGAGAAAGTAAGCCTTTGGTGGCCTGCACTGAACATACACTTGGTCCAGGCCCATTACTGTTCTTCCCTTTGCTTCCTGGCTACTGTAAGGTAAGCAGTTTTTCCTTCGCCAGGCCCTCCCTTCCCTGTTTCTACCCAAAAACAACAAAGCCAGACAACCATAGCTGAAACTCTAAAATCAAAAGGAGCCTTTCCTTCCTTACGTTTATTTTCCTTGGGTATTTGTCATCTCAAATAAGCAATAGATAAATAAATAGATAGATAGATAACTGATAGAACACCACAGGCATGAATGAGACTGAAAGTAATAAGAAAACCAGAAAGACTTTAGAGAAACTGGAAGAATTGTATTTTGTTAGCTGTGTGACAATATCTGAAGTCCAATTTCCTGGTCTGTGTCGCTATCATAGATATATATTGTGAGAAATATGGGATG
The DNA here is from genome assembly GCA_019843965.1 of Rhynchomys soricoides. Classification (NCBI taxonomy): domain Eukaryota; kingdom Metazoa; phylum Chordata; class Mammalia; order Rodentia; family Muridae; genus Rhynchomys; species Rhynchomys soricoides. The sequence continues at coordinate 13,323,482 of JADRCH010000014.1, read as the reverse complement.
TAAAATTGATAATGCAGTTAGTATAGTGCCTGCTCACCACACACACTCAGTAAACCCTAGTTCCAACTACTTCTATTGTTATCCAAGAATCTCTGAGAGGAGAATTGTTCTATTTGGACATTTTGACTATGTGACCTCTTTCAGTCCAAATAGTGTTAGAAACAGAGATGAAGGAAGAGACCACAGCCAAGTATCTTACCCAAAATCCCAATATCTCCAGTAGAAATACTGTGGAAATAGCCTTTATTTTTTTCTTCATACTTCATGATCTCTAATGTGATTGGATGTGATATTGGATATGAATTTGTATTGAGTGTAATATAATAACCCTTACATTTACCCATTCTCGAGATTAGAGGGTGTCTTAGTTAGGGTTTCCATTGCTGTAAACAGACACCGTGACCAAGGCAACTCTTCTAAGGACAACATTTAATTGGGGCTGGTTTACAGATTCAGAGGTTCAGTCCATTATCATCATGGCAGGATCATGGCAGCATCCAGGCAGGCATGGTGCAGGAGGAGCTGAGAGGTCTACATCTTCATCTGAAGGCTGCTAGCGGAAGACTGGCTTCCAGGCAGCTAGGATGAGGGTCTTAAAGCCCACACCCACAATGTCACACTTCCTCCACCAAGGCCACACCTCCTAATAGTGCCACTCCCTGGGCCAAGCATCTTCAAACCACCACAGAGAGTGAAACTCATTGTTCCTTTCATTCTTCTGGTGAGGTTTAGCTATTGATCCCTGTTTGACAATTAGCACAGATAAATAGTTCTAAGCCTTCTAACTCACATCCAAAATTTTTCGGTTGTTTTGGGGAAAGGAGAAAGATCTCTTTTTCCTCTGTTCCTCTTGGTAATGTTAGCAGTGTCACATGCAGGGACAAAAGTCTAAACGACACACATGCTGTAGTCTTGGAGTGCCTTGCAAGCAGCTTTCAAAGAGCTGGCTCCCTCTCTGGTTCACTACTCAGCCTCTGGGAGGGGCTGGCAGGGAACATTTTTTGTGTTATGAATTGATCTTAAAAGTAAAAAATATGGGCAAAAAAAATTTGTATTCTAAATCAGTAAAAACTCCAAATCCTAGGATCTTGAACTCCCAATCTCCCCAACTTCTACACTTCTTACCATTAGCCCATGTGTGTCCCCATTTCTCCAGTCATTTCCATGCTTCTGAGCCCTGGTGAGCTTTCTCCCAACAGAGCAGAAAGTGTTCTATAAACAAACAGTGGTGGCACACGCCTTTAATCCCAGCACTCTGGAGGCAGATACGGGCAGATTTCTGAGTTCCAGGACAGCTTGGTCTACAGAGAGAGTTCCAGGACAGCCAGGGCTACAGAGAAACCCTGTCTCAAAAAAACAAAACAAAGAACAAAAAAAACAAACAAACTGGTAAGTGATAGAGATACCCACACAACCTAACCCCTCAGAAGTTGAAAGATCTTTAAAAGAAAAGGTCTTTACTGTGTGAAAACCAAGTAGGGCTAGTTTGTTGTGAAGAAATAACATATTGATTATAATTTGTATTCATGAAAAATGATGGAAGCAGCTAGTGGCATACGTAGAACAATTCCCAACCTTTGTGCCCTTTCCTTCCACTGCCCTTACAGGACCAACGAGCTGAACACAGCATGCCCTCTGACATCAAACAGATCAACCAAGAGCTAGCTCTTCTCAGCTGACTGAACTCAGAGACCCTGGAATCCACAACTTTTAGAGCTAAATATGCCTTGCTTCCATGTGCAGCTCGGAGACATCCCTTCTAGTCAATATGCTGGAAGCTAATGGTCAGAGTGTCAGTTCTAGATCCCTCCGAAAGCACAATGCAGTGTTCTCTACCTAAATGCCCACACATAAAGGACAAGGAGGAAATTGATTCCAGGAAACGAGCCTCTACAGTCTACTGTGTACCATTTCTACTCCTCTGATAGCTCATATTGGTAAGAACATTGTGCCATGCCTAGCATTTCAGGCTTCTAGATTTATATTAGATGGGTTTTGTGAGCTATTCCATAACTCTTGGGAGCAACAAAAACTACAGGGTGTGCATTACCTTATATTTTTTCCTAAATTAAGCCAAACTTGCCTTGTGTAGACAGTTTATACTATAATGGGTCCTTGGAAGTCTCAAAGAGTGTTATCACATTGTCTTAAGTGATCTCATAATTGCTTATATATATATTTTAATTTCTATTCATTTATTTGTATCTTGTTTGTTTTTATTTATTTTTTGTTTGTTTCATTTGTATGTGAGTGTTTTCATATATGTCTGTGTACCACATCCGTGCATGATGCCTACAGAAGCCAGAAGAGACATGGGATCTCCTGGGAATGGAGTAACAAGACAGTTGTGAGTTACCATGGAGGTGCTGGGAACGAAACTCTAGTCCTCTGGAAGAGTAGCCAATAGTTGCCATCACTTAGCCATCTCTCCGGTGTCTTCAACATTGCTTTATGAATGTAGACTATATTTTGATTATTTTTGTATCCAAAGTCCTGAGAGACACTATATTCAGTATATTTATGATGCTGTCTAACTATAAATATGGCTTCTATCTAAAATTACTCCATATCACTCCAATCAGTTCTCATGAAGAATAATCACAGTTGTCATGTGTCATCTACTATGTGTGGATAGGAAACACATCGGGAACTTTACCTATGTGGTTTAATTTTATCTTCATAACAACTTTTGTAACTACAGCCAGTTAAGAGGCACTGAGTCAGGTGCTGGTGATATGGCTCAGTGGTTCAAAGCCCTTGCTGATGTTCCAGAGTTTGGTTCCCAGCACCCATGTCAGATAGTTCACAACTGTACAAATATAGGTCCAGGGGACTCGACAACTCTATCCTCCAGAGTCCCATACACACACACACACACACACACACACACACACACACACACGCACCTACACATAATTAAAAACAAAAAATCTTTTTAAAAAGAGATGCTGGGGGCTGGAGAGATGGCTCAGCAGTTAAGAGCACCAGCTGCTCTTCCAAAGGTCGTGAGTTCAAATCCCAGCAACCACATGATGGCTCACAACCATCCACAATGAGATCTTCTGGGGTGTCTGAAGGCAGCTACATGAGCGAACGGGGCTGGAGCAAGCGGGGCCAGAGCAAGAAGAAAAAGTGTCTGAAGACAATGTACTTATATATAATAAATAAATAAATCTTTTTAAAAAGAAATGTTGGATCTAAAATGCAGAAAAGTAATTTCCCCAAGAGCATGACAGCAAGCAGTAGAGTCCCAGGGCAAATTCAAGTATGCGTGACTCCAGTCCAGTGCAGTTGAATACTCCTTTGTCCCATGAGGAACAGTTAAAGTGAAAAAAAAAAAAGCAAAAAACCTCCTGGTACCTCACTTTTTCCATGAAAAATACTGGGAAGAGCTCATGAAGTCCCCTTGCAGAAAAGAAGACTCGTGGTGACCACAAGATGATTGCACATATTCCACGCCAATGAGATCTGTTTCTGCAGCATTCCAAACATGTAAAGACCACAGCTTAACGGTAATGTCAGCAGGAAGGGACCTTGACAAGTCCAGGTGAGTCTTAAAATACAAGAGGCAGATGGGGGGGGGGGGACTGTCCATAGGAAAGCCAGCCCAGCCCAGTAATTATATTTTCATATTTATAAAGCTGTAGTGTAGACTGAAAAAAATGTATTTCATTAATTCACTCACCATTTATCCAGCAAACACTTCTCCCACATAAATGATATACAAGGCACTGAGCTATGTGTTGGAGAAGTAGGTCAGATATGTTTGTTCGATGTAGCAAGAGAGAAAGACCTAATGTAAATCATTACAAGTGCAATGCTCTGCAGAGCACAGAAGAGAATCAGGAAGTCCGTGAGTCTTTGTAGGTGGAAATCGTCAATGGGATGACCGGGGGTGGGGGGTGGGGGGGGCCCGCAAGGTTACAGAGCAGAGGGAAGAGCTGTCCTGAGCTCATGACACTGGGACAGGTGTTGGAAAGTAGGTCTTTGTTTAAGTGTGACTGGAGGCTTGTTGATGACCTGCCAGAAACATTGTATACAAGATTCCCATGGAGAGGAAAGGGTTAGCTTGAGCACGCTCTGCTAGTTCCAGATTCTGTTCTGAAATCTTAGACGTCATCCTTAACAGAGTGAATACAGCTTTCTGAGAGACAGGTTTTGGGTTTTTTGTTTGGTTGATTAGCTGGTTGTTTATTTTTTGGTTTTGTTGGAGGTTTTTTGGGGGGGGGGGTTGAGTTTTTTTGGGTTTTTTTGGTGAGGGTGGTGGTGGTGAGCTTTTTGGGGTTTGATGGTGTTGTTGTTGGTAGTGTGTGTGTGTGTGTGTGTGTGTGTGTGTGTGTGTGTAGTGTAGTGTCCTGGAACCCACTCTGTAGACAAAGCTGGCCTCCAGCTCTGCTTCTGCCTCCAGAGTGCTGGGAGTAAAGGCATGTGCCCACTGCCTCACCCCCTGCCCACTTAAGAATGGCTTTTTTAACAGAGCTGTTCATCCTTTTCAGTGGCTACTGTCCCACAGTTCAAAAGCATTATTTAGACCACAGCAAGGAAGGCAAAGAAGCCAACGAAATCCCACCTAAGGGCGCCCAGTTCGAGGAACACCTCCAGTGCATGACTGATGAAGACATGGATAAGGAAAACCGGTCGGGTGCTATCATCCTCAGCACCCACTGCTTCAGGCTCAGCTAACAACAGCTCTTAACAGAAATGTTCCAGAAAGCCACTGTGTCACTGCTCTGCACCATAAAATCAGGAGACACCCACCGTCCCTCCTTATCTCCTGCTGCCTTGCCTCGGAAGAAGTACTGTTCCTGGGACATCATGGGTACACTCGGGAAGAGTGATAACCCACAGGCTCTCATTTTCAGTGATAGCCACCACCCGTCCCATTTTCTGTTCTCATGCTCAACCAAATAGCCTCCAGCCTGAGAAATGTATCAACTTGTTACAGGTCCCAACTTAGGAAATGAGTTTAAAAAAAAGAAACTCAGAAGAGGAAAAAATTTTATATATATTCCTTTTGACCAAATTTGCAGCAATTTCATCATTTCATCTTGCAGATCAATGCTTTTATTTCAAGACAGGTTTACAGTGCATCTCTGTCATCTACTGACCCTCTCTACACACCACTACACACCACTGTGTATGTCTAGCACTATCAAAGAGCAGGCACTGAACTATGAGCCAGAAGCAGACTGCTGTAGCTCTAGCCACTTCCTTCCCTGATATCCTTGGGCAATTTCACTTCAACTCTGAACACAATTTTCTCTTCTGCATGAGGTTGCTAAGATGCGAGAGACAGGTGAAGCTAACAAAGCTTAGCTTCAGGACCTAACCAATGCACAAGCACATACCTAATTTTGACTTCAGATTTTGTGTCCTTTTTCTTAAAGGGAAAGTCCCCAATTTTAATAAGACTTGAAGGTCCAGAAAACACAATTCTGTCTCCTAATAACATCTGTTCCACTTCATTCTACGAAGCCAGGATAGGACCAGCCTCTCCATGGCTTTAGCTTTGCTCTGTAGCCCATAGGTGAACCTTATTGGTGTCCATGTAAGACACTTGAAGTACATGAGTGGCCAGTCCCCAGCCCAGGGCCTCCAAATTCGAGATTCTACTTACAGAACACTCTAATTGCCCTAAGGGCTGAACCCAGCCCCTGCCCTACAGATTAAAAATCCCAAACTCTGGGATTTGAAATCCCATCAATCCCTGGGTGCATCCCAAGCTCTAGATTTGAAATCCCACCAATCTCCACCTTGGAGATCTCCACCCTGGAAAGCCCCTCCCCTCAAGAAATCCTATATGATCCCTGCCTGCTACTCAGATCTCTGCTGCTTCTCACCTGAGTAGAGGCAGCCACTCTCCTGGGTGTGGCTTTGTGGTAGTCCTTGGCTCTTGACTGCAAGGATACCTTTCCCCTCAGAGCGGAAGCTCTCTCAGTCTCCTTGGGTGGCTGTAAAGGGCTCACCTTTGGTTCCTTCTCTAGACAACTGACCTTGGCAACACAGTAGACCCTGGTCTTAAAGTTTACACCACAACCCCCATTGAAGACAGCTATCCATCACCTGGTGTTGGGGGTGGTTCCTTGTACAAAATGGCACCCGAGGGACCAACACAGTGATACTCAGACCAAAGCTAGGCTCCCTCTTCGGTCACAGCCATACATAGTTCCTCCCCCCGTCCAATCTTCTCCCCCCTTCTTCCCACGTGTGCCACTCAGACATGTGCCTGGATTTCTGCTTTTGGAGAATCCAATCTCAGACAAGAAAGTGATCAGAAGAAATCAGTTACTTTCTGTGGCAAAGGTTGCTTAGGCCACTCTTCAGTCAAATGCCATGAGCTTCCAAGACCACTTTCCGCCAATGTTAATACAGAAGTGCTCACATCTCAGTCCAACAGCTGGGTCTGGGAATCATGCTGGAGTCCAGTCTCAGATGAAGAATTAGAAGTAGGGACTGGTCGGGTGGCTCAGTGGTAGAGTACACACTAAACTATGGAGCGTTGGTGGTAGCTCAGTCAGCAAGGTGTTTGTCTTATAAACATGAGGACTTCAGGTTTATCTCCAGAACACTTTTTTTTAAATAGCCAGGCACGGACATTTGTAATCCTGTGATGGGCAGGCAGAACTAGAAGGGTTCTGCAGCTAGCTGGCCTGCCAACCTATTCTACTTGGTTAGTTCCAGGACACCAGTGAGTAGCCTTATCTAAGAGAGAGACATAGACAGAGAGAGGTAGATGCCACTTGAAGGTTGTCCTCTGACCTACACACACACACACACACACACACACACACACACACACACTTCAGTCCTCAATACATGCATGTTTGTGTGTTTGTGTGTTTTGCTGTTTTGTGTTCTGTTGTGCTGTGCTCTGTCTTGTGTGTAATAGGAGTCACAAGTACCTTTGGCTTGGGGAAGGCTATTTTGTAAAACCCTGCGGTATGGACCTCAGAATCATCTGCTTTGGATTACAATTAAGAAAAATGTCAAGAGATGAGAAAAGAATGCCCCATGGCACCAAGTCTGTTCAATCATTTTCTTGGCACCTCCTATCTCCAGAAGCTTTATACCCACTTATGCATTCTGATGTACAGAAGATTAATCCCAGCCATCTAGTGCCATCTCATTTTAGAGAGATACAGAGTTTAGCAGGAGAGAAATTGAAAGCCTTTTCTGCCTTGCCTCTGAGTAGGTTTGTGACTTTGAATGAATTAATCCTTGCCTTTGAGTTCTCTCATTCGAGGAATGGAGACTTCCATATCTCACAAAGAACAAAGACATTCAGGAAGGGGTCATAAGGGCATGACCACCATCCACAAAAGAGACACGAATCATTTACAAGGATCCTCAAGAAATTTCCCCCTGAAAGGGGATATAAAGTACAGCAGAGAGGATATAGTCATTTCCAAGCAAGTGCTTCCTCCCCCAGAACCTCACCCTGAGAGATCTGGTGGAGATTAATATACTCTCTCCTTCCAACCAGTCAAATAAAAGCTTTGCCTGCGAGCTGTGAAGATGCAAATCCGAGCCTGGGGTATCATTCAAGAAAGCAAAGAGCAGGTCAGGCACACCGGAATTCCAATAATGAGGCTGAGGCAGAAACTTGAAGATGTGACCTAAATAAGTCTCCAGTTTGGATCTGAACAGAGCTTTGAGTATCACCATACCTGGAACTATTGATTTTCTGATTTTGGCATTTCCTATAGGGTCCTTGGGTGTGAACGTAGGAAGCCATGAACTTGTACAAGGTAGATGCTTGTGACCTGAGTAAAGTTACTTGACCTCCATTCTGTACTTCTTCCCTCTCTGTTATTGTTTGTTTGTTTGCTTGCTTGCTTGTTTTTCTAGACAGGGTTTCTCTGAGTAACAGCCCTGGCTGTCCTGGAACTCTCTTTGCAGATCAGGCTGGCCTTGAACTCAGAAATCCACCAGCCTCTGCCTCCCTTGCTGGGATTAAAGGCATGCGCCACCACTGCTCGGCTTCCCCCTCTTCTCATTTTTTTCCATGCTGCCATCAGCTTTGCAATTGCACATCTTAAAGTGCACATCAGAAAGCATCAATGGTAAATGTAAAACAATTGTAGCTGTGTGGGGTCGTGGCACTGAAAGGAAAGCCCTTGGGAGCAGGAAAAAAAGATCCCCAAGTCCTGCTGGCTTATTCTGCTCAGTCCTTGAGGCAGTAAAAGGCCAAGCTTGAGTTGTTGAGAGGTAGCTGAAGGCGTCCATGCCCCGAGTCAGGTGTTCCTGATGAAAATGAATCTGCCTACAGAGAGACCCTGGTTTCAAAAAAAAATAAAAAATAAAAAAGCATTCTAATTGTTGCTGTGAGCATGTTTTATTAAAAGTTTGGCATTTCATTGGTAGACAAAGTAAAGCAGACCCCTACATAATGTGTACGGGGTTCCAGCCAATCAAATAAAAAACTGAAGAGAAGGTTAACACCTTCCTGAAGTTTAAGAGAGAATTCCTCCCATCCAAGTGTCTTTAAATGAAGACATTTAACAAGGTTTTGTTGGTTTTCAAGCCCACAGAGCTTCAGGCTGGATCTATACCATCAACAGATCCAGTTCTCAGGCCTTTACACTGAAACTGCACCCTCAACTCTCCGGGGTTGTCATCTGGCCGAAACACCCTGCAGCTCTTGGCACTTATTCACCTCCATAAACATGTGAGCTGATTCCTTTCAGCTCTTACCATACACACCCCACCTGATGGGTCTGTTCATCTGAAGAACCTGACAAAGCCACTGAGATATCCTCAAATAAGCACAAAGCAGATACTGAGCCAAGCAATTGTTCTGTTATTCATTCAACAGTTAGCAAACACCTCCTGTTTCCCTTCATGATCAGGCAGAAGACTGTGAGTGGCTGAGAGATGGTGAAGTGACCCTTAGCCTGAAAAGTCTGTTTTCCAAGGCAGAAGAAGGTAGTCACAGATACCTCTTTCATCCAGGATGTCCATGAAGAACAGGTTACTGTAAACTCCAGCAGATGGGGAGAACCAGCTTCATGGGCTTAGACACTCAGGAAGCCAAGCAAGACTGAAGTCAAAACAGAGCTGGGAAGCTGTTTGAGAGCAGCTTTCCCTATGGCTTTGCATGGCCTAGAAGGGAGCCATTTAAGCATCCAATGGTTCTGCATGTCTTCATATAGGAGCCTGCACAAAAGACCAGGACCTTGGGTACAGAAGACGCTGAGAACGTTTCTGTTCTTAGTGCAAGCTCACCAGATCAGAAAGCAAGTTAAGGACTTCCCCTGACAATCACAGATCCATCTACTGGTCTCAAATTTTCACCATTTTTGGAATACTCCCAAGAAGCCAAGGCGAAATATAGAATATCCAGAGATCTAGAGTCGATACTTACTCTTTATTTTAATTGGTGGAAAGACCTCCTCTTATTTTGTCTTGAGTATTGTGGTGATTTGAATATGCTTGGCCCAGAGAGTGGCACTATTAGGGGGTGTGGCCTTGTTGAAGTAGGTGTGGCCTTGTTGGAGGAAATATGTCACTGTGGGGCTAGGCTTGGGACCCTCCTCCTAGCTGCCTGAGGATTCCAGTTTTCTGGATGCAGTTGGATCAAAATGTAGAACACTAAGCTCCTTTTCGAGCTCATTGTCTGCCTGGATGCTGCTGTGCTTCCAGCCATGACAATAGTAGACTAAACCTCTGAAACTGTAAGCCAGCCCCAATTAAATGTTTGTCTTTATAAGAGTTGCCTTGGTCATGGTGTCTGTTCACAGCAATGAAAACCCTAACAAAGAGAATATAGTTGACTATTTAACTCTGAACTGTTAAAGCAGAGGTTCTCAATCTGTGGGTCAAATGACCCTTTCACCTAAGACCATCACAAAGCACAGACGGTTACATTACAATTCATAAGGGGAGTAAATTTGCGGTTATGAAGTAGTAACAAAAATAATTATATGGTGGTGGGTCACAAACCATAACATGAGGAGCTGTATTAAAAAGGGTTGCAGCATCAGGAATCTCTGTGTTAAACAAAGCTATCCATACCTAGTATGATTTGAGACCTCAAATCATACTATGCATATGGTGGGACCCTGGTTGGGATGGCTCCAGAGGTCTTTGCTGAAGCTTGTTGATTATTAACCTAAAGAACAGAAAAGATTTCTTATCATAGAGCAAGGATAACCAAATGCTGGATGGGCCACATACTCTGCTCACAGTTACTCTCTTATTTAAAGTTCTTCTTGGGCTTCCATTTCTTAATGAGTTAGCACCTATGACCACTGCTCATTGTCATGACAAATGGGCTTGGTTCAATCCTGTCTCTTAACACAACCTCTGGATTTCCAGTGTTGGCATCAGGACCTCCAAGTCGGTGACATCACAACCAGGCGACAGCGACCTACACACCTGTTGCCAAGGCAACAGTCACCATATTCCCAGAATCCACTTGGCCCACCTACCACCTTTACCTGTGGCTACACCACTCTCCATATATAAACGGAAGACCTCTCTCTCTCTCTCTCTCTCTCTCTCTCTCCCTCCCTTCTCTTTTTGCTGCCACCTTGCCCCCCTCTCTTTCAATAAACCCCACGTGGAACTGTTTGGCCTGGTGTGGTTTCTGGAGCTGTGTGACCATCACAACAGGCACCTACTCAAAGTCTGATGAATTAAATTGAATTGAAACTGGCTGTGATGCTATTACCAGCCATTTTCTATTTCTTGGCTAACTCATAAAAAATGTGGGAAGAAGCCGGGCAGTGGTGGCGCACACCTTTAATCCCAGCACTTGGGAGGCAGAGGCAGGCAGATTTCTGAGTTTGAGGCCAGCCTGGTCTACAGAGTGAGTTCCAGGACAGCCAGGGCTATACGGAGAAACCCTGTCTTGAAAAAAAAAAAAAAAAAAAAGATGTGGGAAGAAAACTGAAGGATGACTATTACCCTCAGATAAACTAAAGTGCCACTGAGTTATGGAGTTTGGATGTGCAGACTCAGGGTGTACTTCTACACTTCCATCCTTTATAGACACGTTTAGACTAAGTTAGCATTCAGTCATCCTTACACATCAGTGGTTGTAAGAGGAGTGAGTGTTCTGGTTCATCAGGTAACAAGCTGCTATCAAAGAAATCTGAAGGGCTGGAGAGTTGCTCAGTTTTTCTTTTTGACTTCCCATGGGCAAGTAGCCTCACTGAGACTTTCAAGTATGGACTATAAAGTTTTCTCAGTTAACATTGTGATAAATCCAGCCATGTGAGGTATAGTACGCATAGCAAACCAACTTTCCAAGAATCAACTTGAAATATATTTAACACTGAAGAGTACAAAGCAAAACTCTTTGGTGATTCAAAAGGCATTTGAGCAAATGCTACAGGCTCATGTGACAAGCATCATTTACCACTGCACCGTAAATCTGTGCAAACGAGACTTAATTAAAAGCTTCATTTGAGAGAATGAGACATAAACTAGCTTTTTAATGTTTAATGGTGTTACTGCCCCTCTCCACCCCCATGCTGGAGAACCAAGTGCAGGTCCTGCATGTGTTAGGCCAGTGGCTGTACTTATTGGTATCATTTTTGGATGGAATGACAATCATATCTGTTTCAACCACCTTTAAGCACTCATGAGTTAAGTGAACTCTTAGCTTAATCACTGTTTACGGTTCTCAGTGGTTTTGGGGGGGGGGGGTGTGCTAAGTAATTACTGTATGTGGTCAGTGATTCACACCCAAATCACTGTTTTTAGGCCAAAGAAACAAACATTTGGATGTACATGTAAATCTTGTAAGAGGCTCAGTTACAAAGAGGCTGGGCAGCCTTGAGGATTAGTCTAGCCCAGAGCGAACTTTACCAGCTTTCGCTGCCGGCTAGTCTGAAAATGCTCATTTAGCAAGGCGCCACAGGGAACCACATTTGAGGAAGAACAGCAGGTCTCCTCCAGGGTGGCTGCCTAAGAGCATTGCTTGTGGTGAGCAACACTTCACTGAGTGGCAGGGACGCTGAGCAGAAATGGGAAACTTGCAATATATTTACCCGAAAGCAGCCACCTTTGGGTGATCCTATTGTGATTTTGTCCGTGGATAGAGACAGAAGGCAATGTTGAAAATCCGTTACCCTGTAAAGGCTGCACTGTAGTCTCTGATGAAATGCAGCTAGTTTGGGTAGAGTGAGGACTACTTGACTAAGCCTGGAAGCTAAGAAAAGGCTGAAAATGGGGGAAGAAACAAGACAGTCAGGGCTGTAAGGATGGCGGATGGTTCAGGGCCAAGAGCACTGGTTGCTCTTGGAGAGAACACAGCTTTGGCTCTTAGCACTCTCATATTGGCTCACACCCATCTGTAACTCTGGAGGATCTGATACCATCATGTGACCTCCATGGGCATCAGGCATGCACATAGTGAGCGTGCAGGCATGACATTTACGCACATGAAGTAATAAACCTAAAGTAAAATCCATTTTAAAGAAAAACAATCATGGTAAAAAGGAAGGAGAAGCTGCTGGAAGAATTTGGGGAGGGAAGATGGGAAGCTCTGCAGTGCTGTGAGGGGTGCTGTGTTTTAACAGGCCCCTTGGGACTGCGCTTCAGATCCCTTATGACCTCTTCGGTTTGTTCTCCTTCCTTCCTTTCACTTTTACCATCTTCCCCCTCAAGTTCGCCATGTGTGCGAAAATAAGTACTCCTGTGTGTGTGTGTGTGTATGTGTGTGTATGTATGTGGGTGTATACATGAATGTGTGTGCATGTATGTGTGAATGAGTATGCACTGTGTGCATGTGTGTGTGCATGTGTGTGTGAGTGAATGTGTGCATGTGTGTGCATGTGTGAGTGTGTGTGTGTGCATGTGTATGTGAGTGGGTATTGTGTGAGTGAATGTGTGCATGTGTATGTATATGTGAGTGTGTGTGTGTGTGCAGGGGGTGTTGTGTGAGTGTGGGTATTGTGTGAGTGTGTGTGCATGTGTGTGTTGTGCATGTGTGTGTGCATGTGTGTGAGTGTATGTGAGTGTGTGTGCGTGTGTGCGTGTGGGCATGTTTGTGTGTGCATGTGTGTGAGTGTGTGTGTGTGTGTGTGCATGTCTATGTGAGTATGTGTGCATGTGTGAGTGTGTGTGTGCATGTGTGCATGTGCACGTGTGTGTGCATGTCTGTGTGAGTGTGTGTGCATGTGTGCATGTGTATGTATGTGTGAGTGTGTGTGTGTGTGTGTGTG